>JARHVA010004722.1:0-112500 GCA_037957365.1 Torreya grandis | reverse complement strand
TATAAACAATGCACTCTCTTTCATATTATAAATGGCTTCTCAAGCCTTTATTTATAGCTTTCCAAATTACCTTTGGAATTCACCCTTTGTGACCCTTCAATACTCATGGAAAATGGTTCCAAAATTTCATGACCCTTCATATCCTTGCATTTGAAAATTCATATGGTGACCCTTCATAAGCAAAATCATCCTTTCCTCTTTTGTCTTTATCTTGGTGAATTTTTTTATTCCTCAAAGTGTCCCTTCATGGAAAAATTCACCATACCTCTTTTGTCTTCACATGGTGAATCTTAGAATTTCTCAAGATGACTCTTCATGATAAAAATCATCCCATTCCTCTTTCATATTTTACCCCATGACTCCTTGACTTCTATATGGGTCATCTTTTAGCTTATATGCAACCAAAAATATATTCATTAATATTAAATAAATATTAAAACACATTATCCAAGATATGAATATTAAAAACACCATGAAATTTAATGGGGCCTTTATCACCAATAATGCTAGACCTTTGACATCAATGACAATATTTCCAACAATATCCCCCTTTGTCATTGATGGAAACCTCAAAATGAAATTACTACATCTTGAAACCTACACTACTACCATTTAAAAAACATATAGTAACTCCCCCTTACTATATCAACTTGTACCTATTCTTTGTACCTATTTTTGCACCTGTACCTATTTTTCTCCCCCTTTAACATCAATGACAAAGGGTCCACCTGGAGCTAACACTTAGCTCCCCCTCAACTGATGGTAAACTTCAATGGTAAGAAGTAAAATAAACTACTCCCCACTTCTCTTATAGATACTCAAATGTATCTTTTGGTAGTGCCTTTATGAAAATATCTACAATCTACTATGTATTACTAATATACTCCATCTTAACCTATTAATCTATAACCTACTCTCTCAAGAAGTGATATCTAATGGGAATATGTTTTGTTCTTGAATGTATCACTAGATTCTTCAAAATATTAATAACACTTGTGTTATCAAAAAAAATTGAAATAGGTTCATCATACTTTACCTTGATATCTTCCAAAGTTTGCTTCATCCAAAGTACTTGAGTAGAACACAATACCACTACACTATATTTTGTTTTAGCTATAGAAAGTGATACTAAATTTTGATTCTTTATTAACCATGATACTAAGCTATCACCAAGGAAGAAAGCTCCTCCACTTTTACTCTTTTTGTCATCCAAGCACCCTACCCAATCTGAATTTGTATAATAAACCAAAGTGAAATCTCCACCTGTGGGATACCATAATCCATAATCCAATATCCCCTTGATATATTTGAATATTCTCTTCACCAAATAAACATGAATATATTTTAGAGATGACTGATATATTGCAACCATACCTACTACATGTATGATGTCTGGCCTTGATGCTATCAAATATAAAAGACTATCAATCATAGATCTATACAAAGCTTGATCTATAATAGGTAAATCTTCATCCTTGATCACCTTATTTCCTTTACACATTAGTGTGCCAATTGGTGCACAATAGTCAAAACCAAATTTATTTAACATTTTGTTCACATATTTACTTTGAGATATGAAAATTCCTTTATCTAACTAAAATATTTGCAATCCTAAGAAAAATAACAATTCTCCAAGCATAGACATCTCAAATTATTTTTACATATTATCAAAAAATTCTTTTGTCATCTTTTCAATATTTCCTCCAAAAATGATTTCATCAACATATACCATAACAATCAATTGATGCTCACCTTTTATTTTTATTTAGAGATTACTATCAACAAATCCTCTCTTGAAACCTTGATCCTATAGGTACTTATCATGTCTTGCATACCAAGCTCTGAGAGCTTGTTTCAATCCATATAATGTTTTCTTTAATTTTCATACATGGCTATTAATATTTGAGAGAATAAATCCCTTAGGATACTTAATGTAGACCTCTTCTTCCAAATTCTCATTCAAGAAGGAAAATTTGACATCCATCTGAAACACTTTGAAATTTTTTAAATAATGCATATGAAAGAAACATTATAATAGCCTCTAACCTTACCATTGGTGCAAAACTTTCTTCAAAATATATTCCCTCAATTTGATCATATCCTTTACATACTAATCTTACTTTATTTCTGGTCACTTCTCCATTTTCATTCAACTTATTTCTATAAACCCTTTTTGTTCCTATCACATTGTGATCTCTTGGTCTATGCACTAATTCCCAAGTATCATTCTTTTCTATCTAATTTAATTATTCATCCATAGATTTAACCAAATTCTTATCATATTTATCTTCTAAAAAAGTTTTAGGCTAATTTTGGATAACAAAGAGAAATTAACTTGCTCAAATTCACTTACCATCATTCTTATGGTGCAAATTCCTTTATTTATGTCCCCAATGTTGTCACTTTCAATACGATTTCTATGAACATATTTGGATGGAGTTTTAGTGTCCTTTTTCTCCTTCTTCTCATCTTCATCTTATTTTTCAAAATCTTCCTCTTCAATGATTTCAAGAATGTCTACTAGATCATTGATTCTTTATGTTCCATCTTCTTCTATCTTGACACTTGTACTTTCAACAATTTTCATGGTTATTTTGTTATAACATTTAAAAGCTTTGATTTTGAAACAATAACCAAAAAATATACCCTCATCTACTCTAGATTAAAGCATGTCATGTTTTTCATCAATTCTCTTTATGAAGCATCTGCTACCAAAAACTCTAAAATAATCAATTATTGGTAGTTTATCTTTCCATAGCTCTTAAGGAGTCTTGTCACTATTGACTCTCAATAATTATTTATTCTAAATATATAATAATATAACATCTACCTATATCTAATATTTATCTACTATCTTGGTTTAATTTATCATTATCCTCACCATCTCCTAAACTATTCTATTTTTTCATTCAACTACTCCATTTTATTGTGGATTTCTATTTTTTGAATAATATCTCTTTATTCCATGATCTTCACAAAACTCAATAAATTGATCTGACATGAACTCTCCTCCTCAATCTAATCTTAGACACTTAATCTTCAAACTAGTTTCATTCTCAACTAATGCTTTGAATGCTTTAAAATGTCAAAAAGCTTCTAATTTTTTCTTAGAAAATATTACCCAAGTCATATGTGAAAAATCATCAATAAGCAACATGAAATATTTCTCACCTTGAGTACTTTGAGTTCTCATAGGTCTACATAGATTAGTGTAAACAAGATATAACATCTGAGTGGTTGAGTACTCTTTTATTTTGAACTACCTTCTAGCTTGCTTCCCATCTTGACAACATTCATAAAGTGTGTCAAATGGCTTTGTAATCTTTGGAAGATTTCTAACTGCTTGCTTCTTGCTAATTCTGACAAGATTGTCAAAATTTATGTGCCCTATTCTCCTGTGCCATAGCCAACTTTATTCAATTTGAATCAAACAACATCTTTAACCTTTGATGTCTGATAGCATATATAAATTATTGCCTATTCTCTGAGCATCTATAACCAACACATCTAAATATTTTCTTCTAATTTCATAACCTTTTACATAAAACTTTAGTGTGTGCCCCTAATCACACATTTGACTTACACTCAGAAGATTATGATTAATACCTTCTACATGCAAAACATTTTTAGTTTTAGTTCTACCATTATCCAAACTTAGTGTACCTTTTCCAATAATTCTAGCAGTAGTATTATTTTTGAATTTCACTATGCCACCATTGATCTTAGTCAAGGTTATGAACTTGCACTTGTCTCCTATCATGTGCCTTAAACATCCACTATCAATGAACCTTGGATTTTCTTCATTTCTTGCATGTAAAGCTATTTTCACCAACATAGATTTTTTAGGTTGTTTCTTTTGCCATGACCCTATCTGAACTTTCTTCTTGATGAATGGATCCTTAAAACTTTGGTCCTTTTTTACTGACTCAAACATGCTTCTATAGTACCAAGCTATGTGTCTAATTTTTTTTAATTTGTAACATATTATGGCCTATTCATGAAATCTTGATAGAGGAGCAAAAGAGTTGTGGCTTCTACTTGACTCTATGTGAATTTCCTTCTTATTTATAAAATTTTTAGCCCTTTTCTAACATTTTATTTTATTATGACTATATCCATTATAATAAAAATAGTAACCATAAAAATAAGACCTATTTGTGTATCTCTGACCTAATTTCCTTTTGTAGCTTTATTACCTCCAACCTTCTTTGTTTGAGATGTCCTCTTTATTCTTAACTTCTTCCCTTTTTATTTCTTCTTTTAGAGATTTAGCATAGCTCTTTCATTTTTCCTTATCTGTGAAGGTAGTGACCTCCTCTTTCTCTTTTTTAAATCTAATACCTATCTTATCTAGCATTTATATTTGATTTTATAATATCTTATTCAACATATTAATGCTATTCTCAAATTTTGAATCATTGGCTACTCTATCATTGATTTCTTTATTTGTTTTCTCAAGATCTAATTTTAAAGAAGCAATTTCAATAACATACCTTTCACATTCTTTACTTACTATTTTTAATTGTTTAGTTAGATCTTCTTTATTCTTCTTGGCTTCTTCAAAGTATGCTTATAAATATTCAATTATTTCCTTTGACTTTTTTTTTATTTTTATTGATCTAGAGCCTTAATCTTTGATTCTTCTTTTCAAGAGATTTTAATTCTTCTAAGGCACAAATGAGTTCTCCTTCTAGATTCACTTCAACTTCATCTTGTTATTCTTATTGATCATATATAATTTTGCTTATGAAGGCATCTTCATGTATGGCCATGAATAAAACCTCTTCTTCTTTTGAATCACTGACTCCACTATCTTCGGTTGAGCTATGATCTTTAGAATATAAAATTTTCTTCTTGAATCCCTTCTTGAATTTACTTTTGAAATTATTCTTGTATGTAGAATTTGTGTCTTCATTTTCATCATTACCCTTATTTAGTATTTAGCTACAAAATGTCCAATCCTTCCACAATTAAAACATTTAAAAGGTAATTTTCCTTGATATTTACTTGTGCTCTTTTTTGGATTGTGAATAAATAGAACTCCATTGTCATCTTCATCATCACTAGAACTATCATTTGATTCTTGAATCTTAGCCTTCTCTTTCTTTAATCTCTTGAAAATTAATTCTCTCTTTGAGGGTTTATCTTGTTCAATCCACATCTCATATGCTGTAAGAATACCATGAAGCTCATCCATCTTTAGCTTGGCTAAATTATTCATCTCTTCAATTAATAAACCATTTTCATCATATCTCAATGGTAGAGATCTCAAAACTTTTTGAACCATAGTTAATTATTCTAAATTTTATCGAAGACCTTGAATTTGATTAACTATTTGATCAACCCATAAAATATAACTTGCTATATTTTCTTCTTCTTCCATCTTCAAACTCTCAAACTATCTTCTAAAAGTCTAAAGCTTAGTTTGCTGAACCTTTCCATCACCTTTGTAAATATTCTCAAGTTTTACCCAAGTTTGATGATAAGATTTACATTGCATAAATTTAACAAATTCTAATTCACATAAAACACATAAAATAACATTTAAATATTCATCATTATTTTCACTTGCCTTCTTTTCTACTGAAGTAGTTATAAGTGTCTATGGCTCTTCATATTCCTCCACCACTACTTGCCATATGTCAAATCCAAGGGCCATCAAATAAGTCTTCATCCTTATGCTCTATACAACATAATCCATCCCATCTAACAAAGGTGACTTATTTGTAGAAAATCCTTCATGTGATCCAGTCATCATGCTTTCCTAATCTACCTTTAAGCTATAAAACTTTTTCAAAAGGAACCTACTTTGACACCAATTGTTAAGCATGAAATATACTGAGAGGGGGGGTGGGTTAAGCAGTATACTATATATCTTTTTACTTAATCTGATTTCTTTTCTTTAACCACTTAATCACACATTCAAGATTAAATCCATAATCTTAAATCCACACAAAAATTAAAAAGGAACTTCCATAAGATTAAATCCACACTACATCAACAAAGGATAGTAATGGATTACACAACCTTAAGATCAAACTAGTTTACATAATTATTTCATAGGAGAGGTTCAAAATAGAACACTAACCTTAACTTGTAAACAAAATTAAAAATCTTTAAAAAAAATTAGAAAAGTACTATGAATGAGGAAGATTCTCCTTCACACAACACCATAATGCACAACTTGTCAAGCATAAATTAAGGAAAAATATAGGAAAATAAAGTCCTATTACATTAAGAGGTATTTATTAAAAATTATTGATATGTTTGAGCCTAATCAAGTCAAGTACACTTTTCAGTATCCTAAGGAATGTCACACTCTCTTAGAAAGATAAAAGAAAATCTGAAGGCCCCCAAGAGATGCTTTCAAAAATGGAAATAAAGGGTTAATATAGGATAAGGGGTAAGAGGAGAGGATAAGCACATTTTTCATGATTGTTAATTATTTTTTATCTCCAAAAGACTTTTAACCAAGATTTTGGTCTAATTAAAAGAGGTCCTTATGAGCAAGATATTTATGATTTTCTCAGAAAGCCTCCAAATCATTTGAATTTATTTTAATTCATCAAATTTTGGGGTCTAGTTAAACATGAACCATAGATCCTTGGGGACCCACTTCTTTGAGCTCAATCTCTCATTATTTCCTAGGATTCACTGACCCCTTTGACTTTCTTTGAGCTCCCACATACTTGGCACTTGCTAGTTACATGCTTTTCCTTAGGTTTTCACCAATGATTTTTTTTGGGATCCAAATGGTTACTTTATGGGTCTTAAAAATGATGTTCATGTGAACATATATCATTTATTTACCAACTTTGAAATTTTATAACTTGAATCACAAAGATCGTGGAGGCACCAAATTTGTAGAGAATGGACTTAAAGTTGAAAGGAATAAATCCTTTTTATCCACTAGTTATTCAATCTTTCCACGTGCATTTTGTCAAATTTTTAAGTTAACTGGTTCATGTGACATCTTGAGGATGGTCTCATCTAAAATGGCCAAGTGTGGAAACTTAGCAAATTCTACGTTAGGATCCGACTTTTCCAATGCATAAAGATCTTTGCACTATAGTACATGAGATAAAAATTAACACATATGAACTAAGATCCAAAACAAACATACACATATGATTATTTCTTCTTAGGGTTGACATATGTGTGAGATCTAGTAACTTCAACCTATTCACCCAAATTTATATCCAAATATCTAGTCAATCTCTATATGGTGGGTAGACCAAATGAATACCACATGTCTCCATACTTATCCTGAGCATTTTTGATATTCCATAGATTCTTTGTAGCCCTGTACTTGTGCTTAAAAATTGACAAATTACTCTTTAATTTAAATTAAAGTGTTTCAAAATATTTTTGAGCTTCATGGTATTACTGATCCACTCATTCCATATAGAGATTGTTCAGGCCATTTGAGTATTTGATCACTTAGGAACTCTACCCCTTTCTCTACATCAATACCATTAGAAACTGGGCACATGTTTGGTACGTGTGCCAAAAATGGTCAATATTTCCTCTTAGTTTTAACTAAGATAGTCTTATGAAGATCATGCCTAACCCTATTATTAATAGTAGTGATCAGGTTAAATTTTCCCCACCTAATCAACAATGGTCACCCCTATGTAAATAAGATATCTACCCAATAAATTGTCCCTCTCCTTGGGGAGGTATAAGTTCTCATATATCCAAAGCTTTATCTAGGAAAGAGAGAAATAATGAACAGGTTCAATATCATAAATCCTCCATGCCCAGCTATTTATCAATTGTTAAGAGGACCAATAGACCCCAATCAAAGCAAAAAAGGGTATAAATAAAATAGATGCAGGTGAAGAACCTAGATCATCAAGGAGGGTGTCCAACCTCTCAACCATGAAAAAGGAAATAAAAAATGAGATAACAAAATGGAATCAAGAAACCCTTAAGGTACACTTGACAATGCTTTAAAAATGAAGCTCATCTCATGGAACATAAGGGGGCTCAACCACCCCAATAAACATAGGTTGGTCATAAACATGAAAAAGAAACATAACCCTTCAATAATTTTATTACAAGAAACTAAGATGTCCAAAATAAATCTCAACAATTATATTAATAAACTATTATTCAATGTAGGATATACAATCATGAGCTCCTTTGGGGCATCAAAAAGACTGGATATATTTTTGAAAACCTAGTGCTTGGATGGAGAAGTTCTAACTTTTAGCAATAACCACCTAGCCATCATGTTCAAAGAAAATAATAATAAGAAAGAGTGTATCCTCTCTAGTATTTATGCTTCCAACACCAGAATTGGGTGGAAGAAATATTGGGAAGATCTACTAGTGTTTAGAAAACTATGCAATGAATGTAAATGGATAGTGGTAGTAGACTTTAACTTGCCATTAAATCTATTGGAAAATATAGGTAAATCTCTTTACTTCACTAATAGCATGTTATATTTATATGAATTCATCACTAGTGTTGGATTAGTGGATGTTGACCTCAAAGTTAATCCTTTCACATGGTCTAACATAATATTGGTGAGAACCTCATTCAATTAAGCCTAGATAGATTATTAATCTCCCTTAACTGGGACTTACACTTTTCTAGCTCTCTTTCCTCTCTACCAAGAAAAGGTTTAGACCACAACCCAATTGTTTTTTAAGGAGACATAATTTCCAAGGTATAAAAACTAAATTTAAGATTCACAATAATATGGGTAAGTTATTTGGACATACACAACTCAATCAAGGAATGGTGGAGGGAATCAATCAATGGCATGGATATGTTCATTCTAGCCATAAAACTCAAGCGAATGAAATAAAAACATAGAGTATGGAACAAAGAAGTCTTCAATGATATATTCATCCAAAAGAATAACATAAAAGAAGAGCTATAAATTTTAGAGTAATAAATTTCTAAAATTAGATCTGATGAAAATTTGTTAATATTGAGAAGAACATCCTAAGTTCCTTCCATAACATAGATTCCAAAGATGAACCCTTCTTAAAACATAAGTCTAGATGCACCTAGATTAAGTAAGAGGATAGGAAAAAAAAATTCACCAATCAATGTCTAGAAATATAAATTTTAATAGGATCTCCAAAATATTTCTTTAGTATAGATCTAAATGTAAAGAAGAAGTATTCAATGAACAAATCATTCATCACTTCAAAAATATGCTAAGGGAAACTTACTCTACTGATCATTAGGTGGAGGATAGTTTATTGTATAACCTTCACTCTATCATCTCCTAGGTGGATAATCATGAACTATGAAAACATCCATCACTGAAGGAAGTTAGATAGGTGGTCTTCTCAATAGAAGTAAACAATACCCTTGACTCAATTGGCTTTCCCCCTTTATTATTTCAAAAAAATTGGGACATAATTCACCTATATTTGGATGCCACAACATATGAGTTTTTCAAGGTGGGAATTATCTTATAAAACTAAATAACACTTTATTGGTCCTCATCCTTAAGAAACTAGGAGAAAATCAACAAAAGGAGTTTAGACCCATAAGTCTCTACTCCATGGCTTAAAAATTTTCTAAAAAAATATATTCCATTCATCTCCATCCCTTGCTTAAATAATTCATAATAGAATAATAATTCATATTTATGGCATGTAGATAAATCACATACAACATCATAATTATTCATGAAATTCTACACTTAGTGGCCAACTCCACTAGGGCAGGTATGTTCCTCAAAATTGATATGAATAAAGCCTAAAATAGGGTTTCATGGAGATTTATAGATAAGGTGATAAATAGGTATGGATTTGACATAGATATTATGGGTTTGATCTACATCTACATTTCCACTACTATATATTCTATACTAATTAATGGTGTCCCTAAAGGTTTCTTCTTGGCCAATAAAGGGATTAGGCAAGGAGAGCCCCTCTCCACTTATCTATGTATCTTGATGGTTGAAACCCTGGGAAGAAGTTTACAAGTGGCTAGACAACAAAATTTAATCCAAAGGATAAAGGTGGAACAAAATATACTCCCAATCACCCATGAATAGTTTTCAAATGACACTTTTCTTCTTAGAGAGGCGGCAAGTTTGTAGGCATTAGCTCTCAAATTTACCCTACTAAGATATGAAAGAGCTTCATGCCAATACATCAATTTTAACAAAAACTTTTGTTTCTTCAAAAAAACTTTGCCTCTCCTTAAAAAAATATTGGAAAAAATCCTAAGATGCAAAATTAACAAACTTCCCTCAACCTACCTCAATGTGCCATTGTTTGAAGGCAAGATGAAAATAGAATTGTAGAATACTTTCATAGAAAAAATCTATAAAATGTTGGCAAGATGGAAATGAACCCTCCTATCAAAGGAGGGTAAGATATAACTCCTTAAAGTTTCTTTACAAAGTATCCCCATTTAATTCATGACCCTATTCTAAATCTCCAACAAGATTACAAATAAAATTGAGTAGATATAAAAAAAAATCCTCTGGAAGGGCAAAAAAGATAGATTTTAATTTTCACTAGTTGCATGGGATAAAGTATACCTCCCTAAGGCCATTAGAGGGATTGGACTTAGAATAATCAAAAGTATTATTCAAGTCCTAACTATAATATTTTGGTGGAAAGTTATGAAATAATACAATCATTGGACAAAAATTATCAAATCTTAATATATAGAGGATAGGGAGGAAGATAATTTTATCTAGGAAATAGGCCCCTCATATGGTTTTACCTTGTATAAATCCATCTAAAGATCTAAGGATCTACTTAAGAAGGGAAGAAAATGGTAGGTTAGTAATGGAGAAAAGGTGGAATTTTGGGAGGACCCTTGGCTCTCACCCTCTCCCCTAGCTTCCTCTCCCCTATGTAAAATCCTAAATGAGACATTCAAAGCATCTAAATGCCATAAAGTGAATAATTACTAGTGTTTCTCAAAAGGAAGAACAAAATGGTTAGCTCTTCCTATTGAGATGGATAACATGTAAATTTCCTATGAATTTTAAAAACCTCAATTCCCAACTTTATAAAATGCATATAGTTTTGTGCCCAAAGGATGATGCACTCCTTTGGCCAGTAGAAGACAAAAAAGTGTACATAGTGAAATCATTATTCCTTGCTAATGTATACCAATTAAAGGACTAACCCTATTGGAAAAATCTCTAGATTAAACACTTTACCCCTAAGGTGAACCTTTTGTTGGTTCATAGCTCAAAACAAAATTCTTATAGTAGGTAACTTGGAAAAATGTGGGATGACCATCCCCAACATGTGTTCTCTTTGAAATTCTACACTAAAATTAGTGGATCATCTATTCCTTAATTTTATATTTGGGTCTTCAGTCTAGAACCTCATCCTTTAAATATTCAACTTGTCTTGGGTCAAGCCTAACTCCATATTTGACCTCATTATCTAATGTAAACCTCCATATAATCTCCCCTCCTTGGTTTTCCTCTGGTCTCTATCCCCATCCCACTTTTTGGTCTAGAAGGAATTCCCATATATTTGACCACATAATTTCAAACCCCTCAAGAAAATTTCATAAGATCTAGACTACTATTGTTGATAATTGGTGGGTGGTGATACCAAATGAAAATATGGGAGTTATTGAAGCTAAACAAGATATCTTTAATAAGTAAAACATCTTTCCACTTCTACCTAGACTTAACTTTGATAGGAATCTCACAAAATAAGAACACCCTATTATAAGGTGGTTGAATCTAAATTTTGATAAAGCATCTAAATAGAATCCTTGTAAATCATGGGATAGTGGTGTCATTAGGGTTTATTTAGGGACCACTAATGCTACCTATGTGAGGTTGATGGGTATATAATCTAACTACATTTTTTAGGCTATGTTTTACTTTTTAGGGATCTAGTTAGATATACATCTCAACATTACTAAATTATCATTAGAAGGGGATTCACTCAACTTCCTCAATACCCTATCAAAAATGGTAAACACTTCCTACATTATGTAACAAATAATTTTCAATGCCAATTTTCTCTTTCACTCAATCAAGTGATCAATATACCACATATACCAAGAGTTAAATATAGATGTTGAAGCACTTATAAATTGGGTCATACTTAAACTTAAGTTTACCACATGGATTTAACCCCTTAATATCTCATCTTTTATTATCCCTTAATCAATAATGATTTGTACTTTCAAGCTTCTCAAACTAGAAATAGAGACTGCATGAGAAGGATAATGATGCCTAAAAAAATTTCAAGTCACACTTTGTGTCATAATTATGACACTATATTCAAATCCAACAACAATTTACATCATATCAAAAAGCTTCCTAGCCACAACCATTGGATAAAACAAAATAAAATATTTTTAAACTATTATTTGGTACTCTAAAACTTTCAACATCTAAGTAGAAGGAAGAACAAAATAATGGGGGGAAATAGATATTATTGTGAACCCATTTATTTTTTATAAGTCTAGACAAACCAAAAAGTGTGTAAAAAGTTGAAAAGGGTGGACTTGTGGAATTTATTCTCCGAATTGAGAGTGATGATGAAATATTGGCTAAAGATTTTATAGTGAGATGGAAATAATGCCAAGTTATTTTTAGGAGAGTTAGGGTGGATGTCATGGAAGAACTAATTGGGTATGTCATGGGAATGAATTTTGAAGGTAATAAGGCCTTATAAGACAAAACTTAGAAGTAGTAACTCATGTAAGCATTCTTCAAGAAGGATGTTATATTTCAAATAGATTTCTTAGGGCTGGTATTTTAAGGAGATGGTCAGATATATATACTTACAAGTAATGCACTTTTTGACTTTGGAAGGAAATTTCACACATATGTTTTCACATAATTTATTGATGTTAAACCATGTCAAAGGGATTAAGTTATTCTAATGTATTATATTCTCATGTGGTTAGATTATTTTATCCTATCATTTCAATAAAAACCCTCTTCTAACATTATTCACCAAGAACTAATTTTCTTGCTCACTAAAAGAGGGACTTTCATGAGGAACCAAGAAATAAACATAGAGAATAATAGTAAGGAGAAGAGATATAATAATTTTAAGGATAGATTGGTTTAGGGTAGGAAATATGAGGATTCTCCTTCCCCTTACCTTATTCACTCACTGGCTATTGGGAATAAGGATAAAATGAAATCCCATGATTCTTCTCCCCCAAAGAAGAGTGTAGGAAAGAAGGTTATTAAAGGTCTTGAGTTTTCTTAGGGTATCAAAAACCCTAATTCTAAATATATGAATTAAAATTATAAATTGTATAATAGGGATGATGATTTAGCTCAATGTTTGGAGGTATTTATGTAGAAATTGGTAAATTTTCACGATAATCTAATTAAATGGGTAGACAGTTGGTTCCACTGATGGAATAATCAAATAATATCAAAAAAGAAGTGGATAGAATGAGGGAAGTGATGGGGTACCAAAAAATGGAAGAAAGAGTTATAAGTAAGATGGAAGGAACCCCAAATAAAAAATTTGAAGACATTCTCACCATCACCCTGGGTAGCTTCTACTCCAAGAAAGAAAAAGTGAGGGTGGAAAAGGACAAATGTTTGACTGATCACTAAATAAACTTGGTAAAAGGAACAAAATTAAGACCAAAGGAATGATAAGTAGTAGTGCGAATAATAATACAAGTGGAAATAGGAAAGATAATCACTCCAAACAAATTTAATAAGTGTCTTTGTTTTTAGGTCTTGTTTTTTGGGCCCCATTTTATTATAATTTTGCTAACTATTAGCATTTGTTTGGTCATGTAGGCTTGGTATTTCCTTGTTTAATATTTAAAAATTATACTTGTTAAAATATAGTTTTTAGGTCCTTTTAAAACTTTATATTTACCTATTGAATAAAAAAATACACTAAAACTACATTTAGAATATTTTTTCATCGTGAAAATAATATTTGTGTGTGATTGTATTTTTGAGTTATTTATAAAAAACTACTACATTTATTAATTAAAACCCAATAATAAAAGTAAAATAAAAGGGAGGAAATAAAATAAAAATTAATAGTTTAAACATGGATTCTTACCATAATTTCCCCCTTACAACTTGTCTCCAAGATCTTCAACTCGATTCAAATGCCAAATTTGATTTAGTGTGGATTGCTTGATTTGAGATTCAAAGTGACTATAATGGATTCCTTATATTTTTAAATGGATTGATAAGAGTGTGAGGATACTTGAGAATGGTTTATTATTAGTTTATAATGAGGTCTTATTGATTTACAATTTATTTTGGTCATGGCCCAAGCATGGATTTTATAAGATGGTGGAGGATATTTTTAGGAAATTTTAAATTATTTGGAAGCCTCTAGTTTAGAGACTTCTAGAATCTTGGAGGAGATTACTTAGTTATATAGTTTTGTTGATGTATTTAGGGGATAATGAGGGATTATATGGTAATTAATTGGGTTTGGGATTCATAAGGATGTAGGAGAGGCTAGGGTGGTAGGGTATCTAGAGGGTGGTTGAATAAATAGGAATTTTAAATTTGGCAAGTAGGATAGTGGGTAGATTAATGGATAAGTAGCATAGTTAGTAGGTTGATGGGGTAAATAATTGGTTATAAGGGTATGGAAGGCTTTATGTGGTGTAATTAATATTGTTTATGAAATTAGGATATTAAAAAAATTGGCTAAGGATTATGATTTTGAGTCAAATTAGCAGGTTTAATAGGATTATTAAGATGAATAGATTTAGGTGCATATAATTTTACCCTCTTTCAAAGGGCATTACAAGTGAACTTAATCAAAGTGAGTAATATATTTTCAAAGAAAAACCATTTAGTGGATGATAATTTTGTTATTATGCATGATTAATCCTCAAGGGATCATGTGAGAAGGGATGAACCAGATGGTCACTTAAAAGGAAATCCCTAGTGTGGGATAAGACCAAGATGAGAAGAAGGGGTTGGGATGCCCCATGTGTTGATGAATCCATCATTTATATGCCCCAAGTTTAAGTGTTATGGGATAAAGTGAATGATCCTCTGAGGATGAGTTATAGATAATGACTAATGTCTATAAGGGAGGTAGGTTGATTAAGATGAGAAGGCTTAAATTATCAAGACATAGACATTATCTGGGGAATAAAGAGACATGATAAGCCATAAGCTAATTAAAATTCCCATAGTAAGGACACATACTAGGGATGCGTGGAATCTTGTGGAGGACATTTAATGGGTGATGATGGACAATAATCCACTTTATGTGATATTTGTAACTCAATATGATTTAATACTAATGAGTGACCCATAGGGAATGATATGGTATAAGATGTTAATAATGGCCAAGATATCCTTGGGCACAAAATTATGGCTAGGACCTAAAGCTAATATAGTTTTGAGTTAGGACTTAGGACTTATAATGGAGTATATAATAGACCTTGGGAGACTTAGGAAGGATAAAATGATAATGAAATTTGATAATGAGTCATGGAATAGGATTTGTGGATCAAGATTAGTGGTTGGAGTAGGTTTATGGGAATAGCAAGGGTCAAGTGGGCGATGAGGGATAAAATAAGTGGTGAATGAGTGGGTAAAATAGGAAAAGGGAGGGGTAAAAGGATCATTTTATTTTGTATCCTTGTAATTTATTTGCTTTGGAACCTTTGCAATGGACCACATACCTTGCTCATCACATCACAAAGAGAGAGTCTAAGAGCACTAGAGGCTAGCTAATGTAGGACCATTGGTGAGTACTCCATCTCTATCCTATTAATTTTTTAATGTATGTATTTATTTTAGCATTAATTTCATTTATGTGTCATGCGAATAATACCATGACTTAGGGTAATGCCATTAGTTGTGGTATTATCCTCATGATTTATGATATTGTAATCACAAACTATGATATTATAAAACTATAATAGGTGACTTATGGTTTTACAATATTACAACAAGAAATTTATAGTATCACATTACCACAAGGGGAGAATTTAATTTTTTTTAAACTTAGAGGTTAGTCTTATAGTTTTAAAAAATCATAGATTATGATTGGCATTATTATCAAAGCCATCTAGTAGGGCTAGGTCAAAAGTTACAATTTTGTGGTTGTTAGGGGTAAGGATTATAGGATGGGTTTGGGATGGAATTTAGAGGGATTCTGGACTTAGGGTGATTAGGATATGGATAATTAGAGGGATTTTAGGTGGTTAGGATAGGGAGGCTATGATGTAGATGATTAGGTTATTGAAGGTTGGGATGGGATAGGGGTTAGTAGAATGATGTGAGTGTGGTTTAGATGAAAGAGTGAATAATTAGTAATGACATATAATTTGGATAGGGTGACTTAGTATGATTAAGAAAAGAGAATGAAAATGATAATTAGGTGGATATGATTTAGTGGTAAGATATGTAGGGTGTGGTTAAGGTAGTTAGTTAGGTAAGATGAGTGAGTTGGGGATGTAGATATTAGGTTGATGGGATGGGATAGGATATATGTAGGTATGATTAGATCATCATGAGTTGATGGGATATGTTATTGGTTTAGGAAGATTTAGGGGGTGATGGATTCTTGAATGTGATGTCTATTGGTGTTACACAAGATGCATTTGATGACACTTGAAGAATATGGAGTATTGAAGATGATAGGCCTACATTATGTGGTGATGATGCTAATAGTGAGGATTGATAGGACATTGATCATGAATTTGGTTAAGAGGTGGCACTATTAGCCCATCACCATCCATTTCATGATTAGGGAGATGATAGTCATGCTTAAAGATGTGTTATGGATATTTTTTATACTTATGAGAGGCCACATGATATATTTCCACTCACATACCCTTAGTGTGATAGTTCAAATTCTAGCTAGGATTTTATAGATTGGGATGCAAGATTAAATATTCAAGAGTGGATAGCAACAAGGCACTGAGGGATGGCACAATTGATAGATTGACACTTATGGTTGTCTCTTATGACCAACATACTCTTTCCAAACAAGAGGGATCAATGGTTTGAATTAGGATTAGGGGATGTAATTTAAAACATGGTTTAGGATTATCAAGTGTTTTCCTCGGGTCCTATTATACTAACCCACTTATATAGAGAGCTACATATGGGATAATATAAAGGAGCAGTGATCCTAGTCCCTTCTTTATTTATTTAGATATAGATTTGGTAGAATATTTATATAGATTGATTATTGATTACTCATGTAATGAGGGAGCCCCACCATCCTCTATTATTTGTGTGTTATGTCATTTTTTTAGTATAGAGGTATCATGATAGGGACATTCATTTTATGGAAAAGACTTTGGTAGCTTGAGATAAAACCATATTACCTAGATACCATACATATAGGTCCAGTGGGGGTGGATTAGGGATGCATATGTCACATAGTTCATGCTTATGGAGTGGTGTCTTAATAGACATTGAGATTATATTATTGAGTAGTATAGGCTTGATTATGTATGATGATAGTCCAAGAAGCCACATGATGTACCTAAAAAGGAGCATTTATTTTTTCATAGTGATAGTGAGAGACATTAGTGGGGAGTTATATTGGATAGGGCATTAGTGAGAATTTATTACAAGAATATTACCCTAATTATATGGTATTACTAGACTTTAATTATAGATCTTATAGTGACAATAGCATACATGCCTTGGCAGGCACAAAGAGAAACATAGATTACTAAGATGGATAGCTGGGGTGAGGAAGGGGGTTATTCATAGATTGCTACAAACATGAGACATATTAGGGAGGAGGTGAGGTCAGAGAGAACAACCCTAGACATAGGGCCATCAAGATGGATAGGGGAATATGTAATGGATGTGGTTAGAGAAGATTAGGGAGGTCACTATGGAGATTAGATAGGAGCTAGGGGCTAGGTTAGATGGGTAGTTAAGAATAGAGAGAGTGGAAATGAAGATAAGGTAGGGCAATCTAGGACACCTTTGAGTGAACACTTTTAGAGGTTGAAGAGAGAGGTATAGGACTGATCCTTAGAGGTTTTAGGGATCACAATCAAGAAGGAAAAGATGGCTAAATATTTATAGGTAAAGATTACATAGAGTAAAAATCAATTAGATAGAGCACTAAAATAGGCTATTGGTTTAAAAAAATAGGTAGTAGCCTTATAGGGGTAGATCTAAAGTCAAGATTCATAGATAGTCACTTTATAGGGATAGATTGGGAGTATATAGTTTAGAGAGAGAGAGATAATGAGATAGTTATATCCTCACCTACAAAGCAATTATATGGTGTAGTCATTAGGTTACACACCCAAAATTAATTTAGTAGTGATAGGTTTTTGTTGTACCTGATCTGGTGAGTGTTGTGTTAGACCAGTGTTGTTTCTGAGTGGATTTAGCCTCTTATCCAAACCCATACATATATAGTCATTTTTTTATGATCTTATATATCTCTATATATCTTTGTCTCCTCATTATATCATTATGTATATATTTATCACTATAATCTTATACATATTTTATTTATACATCTTTTTAAACATTGTCTCACCTTGCATCTTGTCCTCATATCATATATTATTCACTGGTCATACCCCATATCCTTATCATAGTCTAACATTGACCAAGTCCAACTTATCCATAACCAATCTCACATCACTTTGACTTGCTTAGTCCCCCCAATCCATAAACAATAATTTATATTGACCTTATTTAGTTGCCTTATCTATCATCCTATCAACCCAATCCTAATCATATTCTAATCTAATTCATTCACTTATCTATACCAATCCTTATATCAAGTCTATAGTAAGACTTTTTCCCTCATCCACTTTGGAAAAAAACTCTATTAATTAGTCTCCTCATCTTTAAATTGTTTGTGTCTAATCAATTTTGAGTCATAATCACATGTATATCAACCTATCAATCAAATATTCTCATCATATTTGAGTTGATCATCTTGGTATTGAGATAGTCTTCATATAATCAACCACTAGTCAAAATCAGTATCTCGAGCTAGTCTATCCCCTTGTTGAATCTTAGAGCTTATCATAGCTCACTCATTAAATAATTTAAATCACCAAAGTATAGTTCATGTCCTAATTTTTTATACTTGATATTATCCCATCAAACATCACATCATAACAAACATATCATCAAAATTGAAATTTCACTAAAGTAAGCCTTTGTCCAAATTTGTTTGACACATCCCATCTTCATCCCTTAATATTTCCATTCAATCCCCAATACCTATCAATTGGGGTCAACAAACCACATCATTCATACTTTCTCCCATCCTTATATATGACATCTAAAAAATATTTGGTTAATACACTAATTGATTAATCCCTCATCCCTAATAGGGATATGCTCCTCTCTCACCTCCTTGAGATGAACACTCCACATCCTATAGACTTTAATCACATCCTCCCAATGTTACCTCTAGTATACACCCATCTATATAATACAACTCCTAGTCTTCACATGACCCCATCCAATTCAAACCATCCATCTACTAGTCATAACCAATCATATACCCCTTTCTTTACTAATAAAAGGAATCTGATCCTGACCACCTCATATACTACTAGTCCACCCACCCTATCATGTTAACAATAATATGACGTAAAACCCAATGCTTCCATATCTAATTCATGAAGTGAATATATCCCCTATACTTATATTTTTATAGATTTATAATCCCTCTTCTACAAATTTGTTATCACTGACATGATGGTTTATCCACCCATACAACATCTTAATCCTACCAAGCTGAAGCCCTCTTGGTATAAAGCTAACCAATACTATGTATATCATTGAACATGGGGCATACCATTAATTGATATCATAATTTCCAAAACTAATTCAAAGACCTCATTTAATATTATAAAATTGAAATTGAGAATGAATTATATGAGTCTACATCCCTAGGTGAATAAGAAGAAAAATTCCAATATTCCATTATTGATCATGATCACACCATTCTATTTCCAAGATGAGGTTATGACATTGCATCCATCTTCCATGGTCCCCCTATCTTTGATAAATCCTCCATCAAATATGAGTCTATTCCTTGTATACGTAGTCCTCCATTATCTCATGAGTCTTTTTATGGGCCTATCTTTGTTGAATCCATTACTTCCCTATGATCACATCAAAAACCCCATGTTGAGAGGTCATTTATAGATAATAAATATTCTACTAGAGGAATCACATCATTTACATTAGAGTCAACATTAGAGTCCATACCAGTGTTATCTATATCATGATCATGTTCAACACTACTATTTGAATCAAATTTGTCATTAGAAACATCATCCCTTATATATATTGTAGTAGATGATGACTATGCTTGTCCATTTGAAGATACCTCCAATTTGGATGATAACCAGTACCCAGGCATATATTTTGATCCCAATTAGTTTTATGAAGTCATAATAGAGTTTTTAAAATATTTATCTATCAAAGATAGTTAGAATGAATTTGTTCCCACATCAGATGTGTATCTTATATCTAGTCTTAGTGATCCTTTTGCTGATCTTGAGGATATTTTCTCTAATATCAAAAATAAGTCTCCTACAAACACTTATGAGGACCAGGATACCAAATCAACACTAATTGACCTCATCCAACTATCTCCCCCACCTTAATCCATCATAGATCATTTGCTTCCTATTAATTATCATTTAATCACCTCCCTCCAAAGGGACAAATAGGAACATAAATTATTAGACCCTTCCTCAAACAACATCATATTTTACAAAAAATAAATGTCCAAGATCACATTAGAAAATTCATAAATGATGATAAAATCACCTTTGATTTAGCAATTCAAAATTAAGAAAAGTCAAATCATAAGCCTAGTCAAAAAGTGCCTTCCCCTAGTGAAGCCCAAAATTAGGCACTAGGGATTATCAAAGTCTAAATAATAATAATCTATCAAGTCAAAAATCAATCTTCTTTGGTGAATCCAAAATTTAGGCACCAGGTGGTAGTCAAGATATAATGAAGTCTACATATCAAAATAATGTCAAAATAACTATTAGCCTAAATGATAATCTATCAAATAATAGGATCAAATAACCAGAAAGGCAAAGAATCTTGGATCTCTTATAGTCTTTTTTAATATGGCACAAATAAAATAAAAAATTTCTAACATCTCCAATGATGTGTGTGACTATTATTCCCACTTCCAAATCAAGCATGGCACCTTCCTCTTATGATACTATCATATATTTAAACCCAATACATCCCCATCAACATCAATATATAATCTAATCCATACCTCACATTACCTCCATGGGTAGCATTTTCTTTGGTAAAGGTGACAAAGATGTCTAGTCTAAATATATGGAGGGGTATGAATCAAGAATCGATAAAGGTCACATAGATATAAATACATCCAATAGTGACAACAGATCATAGCATCACATCTCCCTAGAATAGGTGTTAGTTGAATACCATAAAAATATCTGTATCTTACATATCGCACTCAAATCTAATAAATTGAGATGTTAAAAAGTAAAAAGGTGAAAAGTAAAAAAAGAGAAAAAAATAATAAATAATAAAATAAAAATCATTCATCAAATGGTGAAAACCAGTATTTTGGCACCTTAGGAAAGTACCATGATGAAAACCAGATTTTGATGTCATGGTAAAATAATTTATTCTTCACATTGTACCTCAACACTTGGGGGAAAAATACATCCCTTGTCAATCCTATTCATGTCATATCCCTCTGTCCACATTATCTACCATTATATCATGCATCCTATTCTGTCTATCCTTTATTATCATAAGGACATGAAAGAGGTCTTGAAATTTTTTATAAAATCTTCATGGCATATCATCCAATAGACACTCAAGAAATTAGATATTTGGTTCCTTCATGATATGGTCATTGGTGATCCCTAGTTCATTCTTCCTTGGTCCTCATCCCCTTTTTATCATCGTTATCATGAAATTTTCATTCCATCCATCATTCCATCCATCCTTATCCTAGTTGATAGGATTGGTATTCCATTTGCTAGTAACCCCATTTTTATAATGTACATACATATCCCAAAAATACCTAACAATTGAAATATGTCAAAAACCAAAAAAAATGTAAAATATAAAAAATCCCAAAATATCTAAGGTGTCTTATATTGTGTCATCTTTTCATAAGTACTATGTATCCTAGTTGTCTTATCCTAGTCCTTTTATTGTCCATCTCATTATCATCCCACTTTAACATTTTGCCATCTTATCTTATCTTATATCCTCATGGTCTTATCATTTTATCATCTTGACTCATCTTAACATCCTATTTGTCTTATCTTGTTTCTTATGCATCTTTATCTTTATAGTCCCTAGTCTACCCCAAGTTAATCCCTTATCTAAGACACCTATATTATCATCTTGAAATCTAAGTTATTATCCATAACCTTTTCATTATCCTTATCCCTATTCTACCCAGAGTACATAACTTATCCAAATCATATATTTAATCCAAATTCACATCATTATCATCATAACCTACTTATTCCAAATCATCACTTGATCATTCATCCCATCAACCCTCATTAGAATAATTATACAAGACAAACTGATACTACATATAGATATTTGTGTGTGTTACTTGTATGATTTGTGTTGTTTGACTTGTTTCCATGTATTTTATCATGTGTATATATATATATATATATATATATATATATATATATATATATATATATATATAATTCTATTATGTTTTATTTATTTATTATTATTGCGAGTTTCTTATTATCTATTGGGAAATGAATGAGGATGTTATGATGACACTATAATATATGATTATGCTTTTAGGTACCCTTGATGATGCATAGTTTTCTATTTGCCCCTTTTATGAACTTTAGCACAATGTCCTCTTGCTAAAAATTATATCATGGGGTGTACTACCTAGTTCTATATCTATAATATTTATTAGAATATGATGAACCTTATTATATAAATGATGGATTGAACATTTATCCTAATCTATTAAATCATCTTAATCCACTCATTTATCCTAGTCCTTTTGTCTTCAATAAAATCATCCAAATACATTCATCTAGTATCCAATCATTCCTATTAGTCATTTTATCATCATGTCTATATCATTTAATGATGTAAGAGCATTAACACAAGAATGTAAATAAATAAATTAATACTTGGTCAGGAAATAAGTCTATAGTTTTGTGGTTTTAGTAATATCTTACAAAGGAGCTTAAGAGTGGTAAATATATATTATTCACTCATCAACATGTTTGCAAAAATGTAAATTATGTTATTTACCTTTTTAATTCATAATTTAATGTTGTAATAAAACTAATATTATAATGAGTCAAGAAATGAGGATGAGTCAGACAAGTTTAGAAGATCAATTATGAGTTGATAATGTTCAAAGAAAGAGAATAGGAACTAAATAAATCAATAGAAAAAGTATAATATTGAATAATATAGTATGATTAGATAAGAATATTCATAGATTCAGGTGGGAGGAGATTGTAGTAGATAGGAGAAAATGGAAGAAAAGCAATGTAATAATCATATTTGATCAATGAATGGATTTTCATCCTATTCTATTTTTTTATTATAAAATTCTAAGGTTATGATTTCTATAAAGGTTCCATGAATAAAGAAAGATATACAAACATGTGATAAAATCAATAAGTGAAGATAAACTATAAATTTCACTAAAAGAAAAGCTCTCATTATCTTCTAGTATTCCCACTTATTGTGCATGTCTTTGTATGTCATTTGACCGCATCTTCTACCTGTATTCCATTTAAATCTGTAATAAAATTTCAAAGTGCATTGTTATGTTTAGTTTAAAAGGAAATATTATTATGGACTAAGATTTTTATCTTCAATCAATTTGGGTTGATGATCTCATTATTGAGAGGCAATCATGGTTTTATTCAAGATGTCAACATGTGCCAAATAATTTGAATGAATAATAGAAACAAAAAAGGTAAGATATGATACTTGATCCCTGGAGGAAATGAAATTGTACCATGTTTTGGGTAGTCAACCTATAAGTTAGTTATTAGTGTGGAATGACTTATTTATTTTACCATCCAAGGCCAATTGATAGAAGTGGAATAATTTGTAGTAAATTATATTTTATATGACATAATATATATCTACATCTATTTCAACATCTTGAAAATATTTAAGACATTATAAATTTTCCAAATGATACATTTAGAGATACATTCCCTATCAATTTTATCCTCCCATACAAAAATTTGGCACCATAAAGTTTAGATACATTGGAATTGATTCATAGTTTAAAATTTATTCAGTTCTAGATTTGTCCCATAAGAGATTAATATAAAGTTGAAATTGTTAAAATCAAGTTTCTTTCTTGATTGATTAAGAAGATATGGGTCAAATGACTTAAGTATTAAAGAGGTGTAGAGATTTGAGAATTAAGAGAGAAGCAGTTGAGTATTTTTCAAGCATCATTTATATGTAATTATTATTTTTATATTCAAAAAGACAATCTATTAATATTTATGCATAGACTTTATTCTAGTGATTCAAATCAAGGGTGATATTTTTTCTTATAGTCCAACCAATAATATTATCTTAATATGTTCAAATTTTGATTGTGGTGCACATGAACTTTAAGTTACACTAAAATAAATCTTGGTGAATGCTTAGATTAAATTAATTTCTCTTTCCTCGCATGTGGGTGTAATCAATTATGTTGAAATATTCCACTTTTTAATTATTGATTCAGTAGATGGTATGATGCAAACTTGAAAAAATAAAGAGGGAGCACATATTCATTAAGAATATTTTGGTCAAGATTAGTGTATAGTTATTGGTTCTATAGATAAATACATCATATTGAATAGTGACCAGATGTTTCCTTTAACAAAATATAAAAATGACAAGTTAACAACTATGGTGATGTTGTGGTCATATGTGTGACACTAGATATTAAATGTGTAAATGATAAAGGTTTTTAAATAATTGAGTCAAGCATGATATAAAACAAGTTGATAGTTGTTTGGAGTTTAGATATAATCCTGTAAAAGGTTATTGATCTCATACATAGCCAAGTTGAGATTGAAAGATGATGCAATGCTATCATTTTGGTATTAGATCACAAATACAAGATAGGTAAATGAGAAAACTTGGTAATCTATTTATGAACAATAAACAAGATAATTTATACAAGGTTAAACATAGAGGGCACATAGACATAGAGCACATAACATATGGCATAGCCTAGGGGAAGAAGTTATGTTATTGACTTGTTTAATATTATAAATATTGCATGTTGTAGGAAGCTTATATGAATTTTATTTTTTGAAAATTTTTAATTGAGGAAGATTTAAAAGTTGCACTATTAAATAAGTTACAGTGTTGAAGGTCTTCTAGGAAGTTGTGGTTTTGGCAGTTGTAAGACATTAAAGATTAAGAGGGAAAATAAGCCAAGAATGGCTTAAGTGGAAAGAAGATATCAAAGGAAGATCAATAAAGAAGAGCTTATAAAAGTTCAAATAGTGAAGATAATAGTAGTTGTATATCCATGAGAGAAAACATGGATAGGAAAGTCAAAATACCAGAGTAAGATAGATTTGGGTGAGACTTGGAAGATTTTGTCAAGAGATCAAAGAGTCGATTGAGACAAAAGGTAAAATGAGAGAGAGAGAGACAAAAAATTAGAAAAATATTGAGAAACTCCCAAGAGAGAACCAAAAGTAAAAGAGTAACCTAGTGAAGGAAGGTTTAATTAATGAAAGTGAAATATATGACATAAGAGAGAAGATAAGGAAGGTACAACTAATGATTGAGTACCTTCAAGAAAATGGATGAAAAAATTTGATTGTAGAAATAAGGAAAAGGGGAAGGTGGCTAGTAAATCAACTTGTGGAAAAGAAGTAAAGACAACATAGGATTAGAGGTTTGAGAGGATAGATAAAGGTGTTAGTATCTCAATCCAAGAAGAAGGAGGAGAGGTATTCAAACTTCAATGTTTTGAATTTAATATTTTGTGTATGTTTGTAGGTATAGAGGAAGAAGAAGATAATACCATAGATGAGGCATTTTGTTTTAAATAAATATTAATGAATCTTGAAATATCATCTTCAAAGGTGTAGTAAGAAGAATATGAGGACAAGATCAAAGAAGTTCTAGTTGTGAAGAGTTAAAGCAAGGATGAAGAAGAAGTGATAGATGCATTCTTAGCATTTATTAAAGAAGAAACATGTGAAGAATGGATAGATAAAAATATTCAAGAAGATGAAAAAGAAGAAAATACTATGGATGAAAGACTCAGTCCAAAAATAGGTAATAGCTTAAAGCTAGTAAAGAAAGAAATACAAAACAAAGAGTTACAAGGGGGTAATCCTAAAGGGATGAAATAGGGTACTTTTATTCATCATTTGGTAAATATGTTGTGTCTTTAAATGGTATATTTAATCATATAAAATGTAAAAATTGGTATCTTGAGTGTGGCTTATGACATCTAACCCATAGGTCCCTCTTACTTGCTCTCATAACTCTTCTAGACACCTTTTCACTTATTCCCAATAATTTTTAGGCTTCCAAAGCCTGATTCTAGCTTTGTCAGGATAAATTTCCCATGATGATTCCATCCTTCTAAGTCCTGTACCTATAGGACAATATCACCCAACTAGAACTATAACACTGAACCCTAGGGTGTCCATTTCTAGCAATCCTATCAAATTATTTTTTTAACTCTAATGATCATTTCCTTGTGATTCATATCCTTCTTGTCATTCTAATGTCAATAAATTTGACCCATGACCAAAATATCAATATAAAATCCCATTAAAATTTCATTTATAAGGGGTTGGAAAATATCATAAATCAAACAAGAATACAAGTAAGTCTAATCAGACATATTTCCCTATTCTCTACATACAACCATCCAATAGAACCAAAAGCTTACTCAAACACCTTACACTAGTCCCTAACCACCTCAAGCACACCTAGTTTTAGTGATTTTCATCTTCATACATACTATTTAAAAAATCACACCAAGTGGAAGAACTACATATGGCTTGATCCCTCTTTAGAGTATTGGTATGTAGGTATCGTGCCCACATAAGGGGTGTGGATAAATTTTTAGTGCGTTGTACATACACTAACCCCCCTCTATCTCAAAGTTTGTAAAATCATAATAGATTCTAGGGTTTCAAAACTAAATCAAATATTCAAGGAATTCCACAAATATCCATAATAAAAAATTTCATAGGCAAGCTCACACAGGGATAATGAACAAAATACAAAAAACTCAGGTCTCTGGGATAATAGTGGAAAAAGAGGACTATAGCACTAGACCCCATGGTGTCTTATTTTGATGCTCTTATCCTTTCACAAAATGAAATCTAGATCTTGATTTATGACACTGTACCAATCTTGTAAAGCAAATTCTAAAACCTATCTCATCTATCTCAGTCCAGTTTAAGCTAAGTTATATTTATCCTCACTTATTACTATTTTGAAAAAGGTTTTAATTATAATTAAATTATAAAAATTAGTATCTTAATTATTATAATATTATTTACTAATTTAATTAACTCAAACTCTTAACTAAATTGGAATAAAACTCAAATATTCTCAAAATAGTTAAACCATTTGGTGAACCTGACTTACTTTGTTTATGCATAAAAACCCTAGAAACCCTAGGGTAAATTACTTACTAATTTTTCCAATAATTTCATTATTTTTTACATGCATATTTAAATTATAAATTAACATTTATTTTTAAAATTCTATTGAAATAAAATTATTTTCTTCTAAACCTTAGTTGTATATACTAGGTCCCTTTAAATCACAATTTTTCCAATATTTTTCTAATTTTTTACCTGCATATTTAAATTAGAATTTCACTTTAATTTTTAAATTTTCAGAGTAATTTTTAAAAAATCATTTTCTTCCAAACCCTAGTTTCATCTACTAGGTCCCTTTAAATCAAAAAATTTCCAATATTTTTTTGATTTTTTTACCTGTAATATTTAAATAAAAAATTCACATTAAATTTTAAAATTCCTTAGTAATTTTAAAAATATATAATTTTTCAAAAATCTAGTTTCATATAATAGGTCTCTTTATTTGCTTGAGGTATCACCTTACATCTAAAATTAGATTTCACATAATAACAAAAATGGATCTCACTTATTTACACATATTTCTTACATTTCTTGCAAATAATAAGGAGACCATACTCAGTCTTATCATGTACATGAATGATGAAGTTTATCATATGTTAGTACAAAAGATTCATTATACTTGGTCCTATTATGTACATGAATGATGAATTTTATCGTATGTTAGTATGAAGCTTATTTTTCATAATATGGGATGATATTAATAAAGTTATTGTTAAACATGTTAAGATACCTCTTCCATCACCTCCCTTGGAGCCTCTATCCCATGTCAAGTTATGTTGCATGGTCTATTTTACTCTTCCCCAAGTCACTACATATCATCAAAGAGTCTATTTGACACCCTTTATCCCTCTACCACCCTGACCTATTGATTATCTTTGCTCTCATCCCATAGCTACTACTAGTCCTATACGGATAGTAGATAATGTGGTTAGAGCTATTACTCTAGATACTACCATGCCTCCCCCACCTAGTCAAGAGCCTCACCACCCTTATATTCCTTCCCATATTAGGCCCAACTTGCACATGTATATCCACACAAGGCATATGATATTGTTGATCAATTGAGAAATACACTAGTTAAGATTTCTATATTAGAACTACTTCAGAAAATCAATGTGCTCATAGACATTCTTTAGCAGGCACTCAATAAAAGTTATATACCCATTTATTTAGAGCCTTCTTATTTTTCATAAATGGTCAACATGTTCAAAAATATAGAAAATGTAAATTATTTTGATCATGAGAACATGCCATCTCAGATAGTTATTGATCAAAATTTACCACTGTTCATACAAGTTCAAGTCAAAACCAATGTAGTTAAGAGATTTCTAGATGATAGTGATTCCAAAATTAATATATGTAATATTACTTTGTTACAGATCATGGGAGTAGATATGTCATCCATGTAAAAATCATATAAGAATATTAGAGGGTTTGATGATATACCAAAATAGACATTGGGTACCATTGATTAAGATATCATGGTAGGGCCCAAAACCCTATGTATGTAGTTTTAGGTCATGTTAGGTCCTCTTCATTATAATATTTTACTTGGATGACCTTGGATACATGCCATGGGAGAACATATTTCTACTTTTCATTTATTTGTTAAGTTTTTCCATGAAGGATGCCTATACACATGCCCAACAGATAGCTATCCATTTAGATATTACCAAATTATAGAGTTATCTTTGACTATTTTGTCAGATAAGACACCTTATATCATGGTTTAGTCACCACTTAATTACATTTATCTTGATCAAATACATACATATGAGGTAAGATAGACTAACACATAACACACTCCTCCATGTATAGTTACGTTCTCATCTCCAAATGCTTAGCTAGTCATAGCAGCTTCAACCATTCTAGCTACTCCATCAATCATGTTTGCTACACAAGTTACAATTATATAATCACCAATAGTAGTTCTAATAGTACAAGTTGATTCTATATATATAGTTAGTATGATAGTTCACTCTCACAATACCACCATCTTCTACTACTATAATTTATAAGACTCCCATATCATAGTTACCCCTTATGGTAAATTTTGAGTTACCATATGAACATGATGTTGATACATATTCCCAAGCTACTTCAGATGATGATATGACACCAACACTCACATATGACTACTTGTGTGGATTGATATTTACACCAGTTGGTCTTAAAAAGTACCAAAATGACTATAAAGCTCTCATTAGACATCCTACATCACTTGTAGCATCTCTCACTACACTATTAGGATATACTACATATTTATGACCACAAAGAAATCACATGGCACATATAATTCACATGGTTACCTCTATGGATATAGATTGAGTCATTCATATTCTGGTAGGTAAGACACACCATCAACCATAGATTATACCATAGATTTTAATTGATCATGGATTCATCAGACTACCTATAGTATAATGCATATCTATTAGTAGGTTATCAAAGCAAGATGATCACCCATTTTATCTTTTTCATAAGATCAAAAGCCATGAAATAACTCATGTACAACTTTACAACAAATATTGGATAAACTACAAGTTTAGGATACTATTCAGATTACATCACCACCAACACTAACTTTACCACTTCCACCGAAGCCATCTACTACCAAAGCTAAACATCCTTGAGGAGAATAATCATCTTCACCACTAGATCAACCTTCATTTTGCCTTTGACAAGATGACACCATATATATAGATTTTATGGCATAAGATGATACTTATGATGATGATATTGAGGCATTTGATGATGGCCTCATTCCCTTCTTCCATCTCTATCCCCAATGAGATCCATCCTTGGACCCTTTACCCCCTCCAACTTAGTCTTTTATGTTATTATGTACATATTTTTTTATTCATATGCTTGTACATAAATACTTTTAGCTTACTTATCCATAGTTTCTATTTTCTTACTTCTACATAGCTTCTCTGCAATTTCTTGTACATAGTTTCATTATTATTGATTATATATATCTCATACTGAAAATACCAAAAACAATTCAAAATTTCAAAAATATCAAAAACATTCAAATATATTCCAAAATAACCAAAATAATCAAATATGTCAAAATACCAAAAAAATATAACATTTAAAAATACAAAAACATTAAAATATTTAAAAATTCAAAATAATTTCAATTATATGCATTCTTCATGATTTACATGTATGCTACCATGTTAGACTTACATTTTTTATTCTCTGCTATTATTTGTCAATTTATCTACATTACCATGCTTCACTTGATCTTATTTGATTGTTTTTAGTGACATCCAAATCCTTGATTGATTCACTATATCCATTGAAGGGGCATCCTAATTTTACATTCAAGACATACATCGATATATCTACCCACTAGGGGCATTTTCTACATGATTACACCATCTATGTTATGTCATTCCTACACCACATACTCTAGTTATCATGTTGATGTACATGACTTAATATCTTACATAGATTAATTTATTGATACTCATTATTATATATCACTTGTGTATTTCTTAGCATCTATGTAGTCTTTTACTACATGTCTTACATGCTTTCACTTCTTGCTTTGATTAGTTATATGTGATTATATTTCCAGTGTATTACATTCCTTCCTTTCTTTCTTTGTGTAGTTAGATGTGATTACATTTCTTATTTCTTATTTTATATCCTATGTGCCTTAAGACATTTACCAATGTCCTTTTCTTCTATTCTTTTGTGTGTCTTAGGACATTTGCTAATGTCCTTTGCTTGTACTCTTCTATGTGATTGTGGCCCTTGTGCCAACCTTGCTTGTTTTCAATTGTATGTGCATGTGGAATTTGAATATGCCTTGTATGTTTTATTTATATTTTGAGTGACATGATCCCATGTCACTTTTTTTCTTGGCCCCTTGGCCACTCTTGTATGATTTTTTCTTCTTGCCTTGTGTGATTGTTACTTGTTTCCTTTTCACTATTTACAATGCCATATCCACATCATGCATTATGTTTATTTTTTTGATGCCATGATGGACATCATGCTTCATCCCTCCTTGAAAAATAACAACTAACATTTACAATTTTAATTTAGTATATTATATATGTTATTACATTGTTATATCTATCTAGCGATACCCCTATTGATCTAACAATCTCCATTTACAAACCATATTATATCTTGAGATATCATGCTAATTATCATTGATATATCATGTATGTTCATATAATAACACACTTATAGGGATATTTATTTTGAGGATAGTCATTTCAATTTCTTCATTCCTACCCTCAAGGAGGGGGTAATAAACATGGGTTTTATCATAGAGATTATAGCTCCTACTAGTCAAAAAAATAGATTTTAGAACAAGAAAAACAATATACAAACTTTAAAGAATGCATAATAAACCAGAAAAATAGTGATAATTATGAAACAATCATCAAAATTAGTACAGGATAAGAGCACCAAGATTGGACTACAACATTAGACATCATGGTGTTCAATTTTTCTACTCTTCTCCAAATAATAAAAAACCATTTTTTTTAGAAATAAATAGAAAATTAAGTATAGTTATAGTTTTATTAGAAATAGTTTAGTTTAAAATTAGTAGTGTTAATATATTTTTTCTTAGAGAATATAGATATAGGGGGCATCATGCATATCATTATGGCTCTTGCTTCCAGTTTTAGATTAGGTAGTTGATATAACTTCCAGATCAGAATCCATGTTTTAGACACTAGTGATTGGGGGTAGTGTGTGTAGAACATTTGACTTCTTTTATTTTAGATTTTATTACATTAACTAAGTATTCTCAATATTTACATGCCTTATTTTATTTTTAAGTGGTTGACATCATTTTTTAGTAGCTTCCAAATAAGCCTATTGCCCAATTTCAGAGTGTATTTCATAAAATATTAATCTCAACTTTTTCCAAGTGTCTAAGAGTGGTCTAGTTTTATGAACACATTCAGCTATCCATACCACATTGTCAAATTATAGAAAATTCATGGGCTTTAAGATCTATCTCATAAGACACACATTTCATACTAATATTAGTTCATAGCTTCACTTCATGGGGAAATGAACGAGCCAAAGGACTACTTAGCCTTTGTATTATTGAGCCACCCACTTAGAGGGATTGGACACATGATCCAAACATTGATTAACACATGAATGATCACATAGCTTCACTCAATGGGTGATGATGGAGATAAAGGGATAGCCTTTACATTCTTGAGGTATTTTCAAGAAATTGAGTACTCATCTTCATTTTTTATATTAATTTTGGTACAACATCATTCAACATTATAGTAAGTTTTATATTGGTTCATGTACCTAGTGAGGTATATTCATTCCTTTATTATCCTCTCTCTCTTATCAAGTTTTGTACATTATTTTTTAGATATAACATATCTAGTACTAACTAATCTACTCTTTATTTTATCTTGTAGATTTAAACTTCACAATGTGCTCTCTCTACATACACCCAACATCACACAACTTCATGAGCTTCACCTTTGTAGGTAACTTTAGGTATGCTTTCCCTTTATCCTAGTATTTTGCTTTGATACATCACTACAATAAAGGGGGGTAAATGTAGTCATATAAAATGTAAAAATTGGTAGCTTGAGTGCGTCTTATGACACTTAACCCATAGGTCTCTCTTGTTTGTTCTCATGACCCTTTTAGACACCTTTTCACTTATTCCCAATCATTTTTAGGATTTCAAAACCTAATTTTAGCTTAGTCAAGCTACATTTCCCATGATGATTCCATCCCCCTAGGTCCCATGACTGTAATATAATAACACCCAACTTGGACTATAGCATCAAACCCTAGGGTGTCTATTTCTAATGCTCCTATCCAATTGATTTTTTAACTCCAATGGTCATTTCCTTTTGGTTCTTATCCTTATTCTTGTCATCCTAACATGAATACATTTGATCCATAACAAAAATATATATATAAAATCCCATTCAAAATTCATTTATAATGGGTTGGAAAATATTACAAAGTAAGCAAGAATACAAGCAAGACTAATTAGGCATATTTCCCTATTATATGAATACAACCATCCAATACAACCACAATCTTATTCAAACCATTACACTAGTTCCTAGCCACCTCAAGCACACCTAGTTTTAGTATTTTTCATCTTCATACACACTATTGTACAAAGCACACCAAGTGGGAAAACTAAATATGGCTTGATCCCTCTTCAAAGTATTGGTATGTAGGTAGAATTTCCACACAAGGGGTGTGGATACATGTTTAGTGCATATTACATACACTAAGCCCCCCATATTTCTTAAAGTTTATCAAATCATAATGGATTATAGGGTTTGAATAATATATTATATCTATATATATTTCTATAGACATCCAACATCTAAAATTTCATAGGTAGGTTCACATAGGGACAATGGACAAAACCCAAAAAAAGCAAGTCTTTAGGAAAAAAATGATAGAAGAGGACTATATCAACAAACCCTAAGGTATCTTATTTTGGTGCTCCTATCCTTTCATAAAATGAAAGCTAGATCCTAATTTATTACACTATCCTAGTCTTGTATAGCAAATTTCAGACATATCTCAGTTGTCTCAGTCTAGTTTAAGCTAAGTTATATTTCTCATCACTTATTACTATTCTTAGAAAGGTTTAAATTATAAAAATCATTATCTTTATTATTCCAATATGATTTATTAGTTTAATTAACTTATACCCTTAACAAAATTAGGAATAAGACTCCAATATTCTCAAAATAGTTATATCGGTATTTTTGGTCATCACATATGTATAATAAATTTGTGGAGAATTCCAATAATGGAGTGTGTGAGTATGAAAAAACTTTATTAATGAAAAAAATAATTAGTTATGACCTTTTAATAGGTGTAGTAATGAAAAGTAGAGTACTGATAGATGTTGATAAAAGAGGGATAAAAGTAGTAGTAGAAATGAAGGTGAAAGAGAATGAAAAATTATTGAGATATATGAAAGAAAAGTTACAAAGAAACAAATAATGGAAGAAGTAGAAGAAGTAGGTAAATAATGTTTTCAAATGGATAAATTATAATTTAATAATTTAGTTGAATATGTTGAATGTATATATAATGAGTAACATAACAAAGTATATGAAAATACAAACATGGAAAGAATTAGGTAAGCTTGCAGTTTTAGTTGGATGTACAATGAATTTTTCATATGATAAGGGAAAACATCATGATAGGTATCAAGTTTTGTTTAAATCATGGAAGTTAAAATGTATTTTCATTATTTTTGATAAAGGAAAGCATAAATAAAATAAATTACAAAGTATAGTCGTGAAGAAAGTGTTCAAAGAAAATACAAAATATGGTTCAAATATACATGTATATAGGGATGAGTTTATGGTAGGTAAGGCATTGCAGGAGAGCCATAAACAAGTTAATGAATTGAACCACTTAATTGAAGAAGGTCTACATCAAACAAGTAATCCATGAGATCCAAGAAAAGATAGACCAAAGTAGAAGAATGTTGAAACAAAGAGAAGAATAAAGACCAAAGTATTAATGAAGATTTATGAACAACAATTCATAAATTATCTTTCTTTTTACCCTAGTGGTTTGATGTAGGAGCATCAACATAAGCATGTAAATATATAAATTAATACATGGTCAAGAGATAAGTCCATATTTTTGTGGTTTTATTAAGGTCTTATAAAGGATATTAAGAGTGGTAAATATATGGTATTCACTCGTAAACATGTTTGTAAACATTAAAACTATTTTATTCACCTCTGTAAGTCATAATCCAACATAGTAATATAACTAATATTAGTATGAGCCAAAAAATAAAGAGGATGAGCCAGAAAAGTTTAGAAGATCAATTATGCATTTATAATGTTCCAAAAAATAAAATAGGATCCAAATAAAGAAATAGAACAAGTAAAAGATTGAATAATCTAGTATGAGTAGATAAGAAGATTCATAGAGTCAAGTAGGAGGATATTGTATTAGATAGGACAAAATGGAAGAGAAGCAATGTAATGATCATATTTGATTAATAAAGGGATTTTTATCATGTTTTATTTATTTATTATAAAATTTTAAGGTCATGGTTTCTTTAAAGGTTCCATGAATAAAGGAAGATATGCAGATGTGTGATCAAATTGGTAAGGTAAAATAAACTATAAATTGAAATAAAAGAAAAGCTCTCATTATCTTCTAGTTCACCCACTTATCATGCATGTCTTTTCATGTCATTCAATTACATATTCTACATATATTCCATTTAAATATGTAACAAAATTTTGAAGTGCATTGTTATGTTTAGTTTAAAAGGAGAGATTATTACACACTAAGATTTTGAAATTCGATCAATTGGGGTTGACGCGCTCATTACTGAGGGACAATCATGAGATTTGGACATGTGCCAAAGAATTTGAATGAATAATAGAAATAGAAAAAGGTAAGATATGATACTTGATCCCTGTAGGAAATGAAATTGCACCATGTTTTGGGTATTCAACCTATAAGTTAATTATTAGTGTAAAACACCTTATTTATTTTGCTATCCAAGGATATTTTATAGAAGTGGAATGATTTGTAGGACATTATATTGTATATGACATAATATAGATTTGCATCTATCTCAACATCTTGACAAGATTTAAGACATTATAAATATGCCAAATGATATGTTTAGGGATAAATTCCCTATCGATTTGATCCTCCCATACATACTAAAAACTGGTGCCATAAATTTTAGATATATTGGAATTACTTCATAGTTTAAAATTGTATGAAGTTCTATATTTTTCCTATAAGAGATCAATATAAAGTTGAAATTTCTAAAATTAGGTTTCTTCCTTGATTGATTAAGAAGATATGGGTCAAATGACTTGAATGTTGGAGAGGTGTAGAGACTAGATCATGAAGAGATAAGAATTTGAGTTTTTATCAAGGATAATTTATATGAAATTATTTTTTTATATTCAAAAATACAATCTATTAATATTCATTTGCAGACTTGGTTCTAGTGATTTGAATCAAGGGTGAGATTTTGTCTTTTAGTCTAACTGAGAATATTATCTTGATATGTTCAAATTTTGATGGTCGTGTACATGAAATTTAAGTTTTTCCAAAGGAAGTCTTATAAAATGCTCAGATTAAATTAATTTATCTTTCCTTACATGCTAATGCAATCAATTGTGTTAAAATATTCCACTTTTTAATTATTGATTCAGTAGATGGTATGATGTGAACTTGAAAAATTAAAAAGGGAGCACAACATTGTGTGAGAACTATGAGCATATATTCATTAGAAATATTTTGATCAAGATTAGTGTATAGTTATTGGTGATGTAGATAAATACATCATATTGAATAGTGACCAGATGTTTCCTTTAGCATGGCTATGAAAATGACAAGTTGACAATTGTGATGATGTTGTGGTCATATGTGTGACATTAGCTATTAAATGTGTAAATGATATAGGTTTGTAAATAATTGAGTCAATCATGATATAAAATAAGTTGATAGTTTTATGCAATTTAGAGAGAGTCCTATACAAGGTTATTAATCTCATATAAAGCCAAGTTGAGATTGAAAAATGATGTAATGCTATCATCTAATCATCAACATCTTGACTCATATCATATCCAATCATCATCACACTTAAAATTTATCTAATAAACAACATATCCTCATTATCCTAATATTCTAATTCATCATCATTATCCTCTAATCTAGTTGAAATTACATTGGCCTGAGGTCTTTTCAGACTATGTAAGTAATATTTAGTCACATACCATGTCTAAGGTCAGATTCACCACTCTCTTTTCCTTGATCATCCCAAATTATTGCATAAACTCTTTGAGATATAATATAAGTCATTAATCACTTAGTCAATGATCAATCACCATACTCTCAATCATCTCCCCAATATTTTCATCAATCCCCCACACCTATTGATTGGGCATGAAAAATCATAAAATTATATATTCATACATAATCACTAATTAGTCAATTCATCATTCAAATTTATAGTTTCTTCCCTTGATTTGGGCATGACTATAATTATAAGTTTATCATTATTTATCAATCCCTTACATGTGTCCTTGTTAGGGATATCATCATTATTAATCACATTGTGGCTAATTGATTTGATGTATTACAATATAATTATTCCACTATGTATTTTGGTCACTCAATCATATTATTTATTATTTTTCATCTCCTTCATCATATCACACAACCTTAGATTGAGATAAAACCACCATTAATATTTTCAAATCATTGTCTTTTCTTTGGCTTGATGCTTTCTGAGCATGTGTCCTTGCTTGGGCTATGGTGAAAGCTCATGTCCTTTATCATATTGGTTTGTAACTCTCCTTGGCATACATCCTTGCCTAGAATATGTTGAAATCTTGTGGCCTTTTATATTATCATCATCATGTGTCCACTCCTTATGCATATGTCTTTTCTATGGGAATCATCACATTGTATCTCAATGTTTAAGATGAACTCATTTTCTTCATCACATATAGAATCACATCCCTTTATCTCTTCATCACATACCACATTCATTTATCCTTTTTGAGTGGCTATCTAGATCATTCCTCTCTGTATATCCCCTCAAGGGGGAATCATATCCACCAACATCATTTACTAAAATTCATCTGTAAAATGGTTTTTCTTTGAAATACCATTACTCACTCCATGTCATCCACTTTCAGTAGCCTTGCAAAGAGGGGGAAAATATATGGAACTAAATTCACAAACTTCATTTATCATCACTAATATTATTATTATTCAACATTATTTTTGCTTATCTCATTTATTGCATCTAATTTTATCCTAGAATCACACCTTCTAGTCAATTATCTAACATCCCCTTCTTCATCCTTCATCCACTAACCTTATTCATACCCCAAAAATCAATTAATTCAATTAATTCCCTATTATCCACTAACTAATCCCATTTATCCATTTTTTGAGAATTTAAAATTCCCATGACCCACCTACCCACCTAAGGTATCCCATTTCTAGGCTTTCTTACATCCCTAATCACCTATCTAATCACCTAACCTAATCCATTACTAATATTATTTATCCCCTACATGGATTCTATAATTCTCCATTATATAATCCTCTCAGACTTAGCTCCTTTCTCTCTATAAGCCTCTATTCTAGAGAATTCCAAGAAATTTTTAATTCATTGGCTAATACTCCACCCTTGATCTTGTGGAAACTAGCTTTGGATGGTGATCATTGATCTTCCCTCCCTCAATCTATTAAAACAAGCCACTCTTCCATGGCCAAACAAACTAATGAATCTATGAGCTTCCATGTTATCATTCTAATCTTGAATCCAACTAATTAATGCAATCCAAGTGTCTTCATAGAGACAAAATCATGCTACCAAATCTAATTCTATGGTTAGTAATTTTCATCCATTAATCCTTTAGTCTTTTTATTATTTAAATCTTGGTTTGGAGCAATTAGATTTTAGGATCTAATGCTAGTATGAATGTCTCATTTCTCTTTACATTTTGTTCCTAAATGGATCTAGATCTTAATGGTGGATTGAAATTTTGGGTATTTTGATATTAATTCATAATCGAATTTATATAGCTCAACATTTCATTACACAATTTAAAATGTTTATTATGTCTAAAATATAGTGTTTTAAATTCCATATTTACTCTATGTGGCATATTCAAAAACTTAAAACACCACATTTTGAATGCAGGGAAAATTTAAACATGGCCAAAAAATCTTAAATCAGATGAAAAGTATTAATGTGATATTTTAAATTTAAAAAAAAATCATGTTGTGAATTGAGTAGATACTTTCATCATGACATATTCAAATTTTGAAATTTTACATTTCGAATTTAGCAGTAAATATTTATGGGAAAATCTTTTTTTTTTTTTTTTACAATTAAATCTATCATATTTTATTTTTTTGAAAGAAATAAATAAGAGCATAACATTCAATAGAATTTCAAATTTTTATTTAAAATAAATAAATACATAAAAAATTATAGGAAAGAATTAATATCACTATTTTAAGAAATAAGAATGTCAAAAGACAATCACAAGGTAAGAAAATATATATTCATTTGCATGAAATAATAAGTGACCATTAATTTACAAGAAAGAATAAATATTGGGATCATGTTCATTAAATTAACAATAGCTACAAAAAGAAATAAATCTATAAATATTTAATAAAGAGTGTCTACAATATCTACAACTATTTCTAGGCATGTGGCTCTTATTGAATAAAATATGTTTTTGGTAGTATAAGTGACTAAATATTCATGTAAATAGGTTTTTAGTATTTTATAGGTCTCATTTATGTTTTTTTATATATTTATAATCCTTTTTTGAAAATTTACATAAATATTTCATTATATAGATGTGCACTTATACTATGTATTTATGTCTCATTTCTATTTTTTTAATTAATAATTATTTATTACAATTTTAATTAAATATTTTATTTTATAGATGAGTACCTATACTCTATATTTATATAATTTTTTGAATATTTTATGGCTTATTTATACTCCTTTTCTCAATACCAGTTTTACTTTGAATTCTTGAATGTTTTTTGTAATTAAAGCTCTACAGAAAAAATAGTTAACATCCAATTTTATTTTATATCCATAATTTCTCCCACTTAATTATATTATTATAAAATTTCAAAATCCATTTTAAAATTCTATCAATATTTTCTCATCTTGTGAAACTTATATACAAAATGTTAAAAATTATATGTAAAATAGTATCTACAAAGAATACATGTTTATTTTTTTATGGTTATTTAATTTCCATTTTATTTATGTAATTTTAAAATATTAAATTTAATTTTTTTGACTATGATACATATTTAATAAAACTATATCTGACATTGATATATGAAAATATACAAAATTTAAACCAATTCTTTAACTTGTTTTAGTTTAATGAAATTCAAAGCTTGTTTATTGTGTACTTTTTAAAATTATAGAGAGAAAGGATTTAAATTTGCATTTATCTTAGCTATAAAATGAAAATAAATCTATTTTAAAATATATTTTTTTAACAACATTATATTTTAAAAGATATAATTAAATCATATTTTAAAATATTTATTTTCAATGACATTTTTAAAAATATATAAATTAAATCATATATTATTTTAAATGATTTATTTTTAATCACAATAAATTTTAAAAAATAAAATAAAACCATATTTTATAATTTATGTTCTAAAGTATTTATTTTAATTGATATTATATTTTACAATATATAAATTAAATCATTTTTATTTTAAAATAATTAATTTTTAATGATTTATTAATTTAATGATAATAACAATAAATCATACAAAAACATTCTCCAATAATAATAAATCAAGAAAACAATGCTTCACATTCTAATATGGGTAAAGAGTAGATAGTCATCCATGACAAAAATCAACCTTCATATCTTGATTCTTTTAAAATAATATGATGATCACCCATTCCAAACATTAACCTTGCTGACTTAATCCTCTATGAGAATTGATCATCCCCCAAAAAGTATTTCTTAGGTCTATGCCTATGAAATGACAATGTTTGGAATGAGTGGATGCTCTCTCTACTGAAATATGTTAATGATACAAAGTGACTACTGAGTAGATGCCCATTCCAAAAATTAACCTTTTTAACTTGATTTTCTAAGATAATCTCATATACATTTAGAAAGAGGTGACCACCTATCCTAAATAACCTAGGTTAATTAACTATTTTATAATGGGTTGTTACATATTCTTGTATCCCTTTAAAATATGAGAATTGATGACCACCTACCAAAATATTTTTTATGTATGCACCTATAAAATAGTCTACCATTAATACCCAATACAACATGGGATCAAGGCTTGACATAGTTTTGTAGAGAAATAAATTTAAATATTCTAGAATAATGGGTTTTTTAAAAGTGTCAAATGATAATGTTTAGAATTTTTTTTTACATGGGGGTATACATTAATTATTCATATTCCTATAAAAATATTATAAATTGACATCTAGATTTATAATTAGGTTGTAATTATTTAAAACCATATATTGGTAATAATTATGAGAGAAGGGTTGTTTAATTTTAAGAGTGGTATCCACTCACTCAAAATGTTAAGAGTAGGTAGTCTCCCATTCCATTTTAAATGTAAATCTAAGACAAAAGAATTTTTTTTTGGGTATATCAAATTTAGGGCATAATAAAATTTGTGCATCATTTTAAAAATTATTTAAGAAAATATATGAAAGATATTTGGTCTCATGGAATTGTGCACCTAAATTATTTAAAATTTTATATGAAAGATATGTAGTAATTTTTAAGAATGGTTGGCCACCCACTCAATGTTTAGAGTGGGAAACCACCCATTCTATTGTAATATGTTCATGGGTACAAAATATAATTATGGACAACAAAATTATCACTCTAACTATTATATCAATTATCTTCACTAAATAATAGGAGGCACTAGTAGTCCTCTACATGATAAGGTTAGTAAATGTGTCATTTTATGCCTTGAGTCACTCAAGGTACCAAAGTATATGTAGATTTCATATGGTTTTCATTATCATGGTACATGCATTTTCACTAATAAATAACACTCTCAATAAAATCATGTACGAATTATTCATTTGATGCTAACCCCTATAAGATTGAAGCATGTCATGGGTAGCTATAAATATGACAATTTAATCAATAAAACCCATATTCATCCAAAACATTTGCATATATTTACAATATAATGGGAATCCACCCACTCTAAAAATTGTTTACATTAGATAGGATTTAATGAAAGTAAACAACCCTTCAATTGTGAATCAATAATTAGGTATGTGTGTGTAGCATAATGGGATATAACATTATATATGATGGGATGTAAGCTTAACTACTAGTGATGGGATGATGGGATGTAACATGGACCTATATGTAAATATTTGATTAATGTAACATGACATGATGGGATTCTAGTTGGCATATGTATGCAATGGGAAATACAACAGATTCTACAAATCAATCCTAACTTGGAGATGATAGATCCTAATTACACTTATGATTGGGGATACATTAGATAATTAGGGTCATGACCAATATGGATCCACTAGACCTAGCCAAGGGATATCTTATCATAAATAATATCACTAGGGAGGGTTCCAAATCCTCTAGTCAATAAAAACTATGTAGTAACCCTGACTAGGTCTTATGTTTTCAATTTCACTAAACTAATAAGAAGTAAAGTAAAATCTAATATAGTACTCACCAAAGCTTGTGGCATAAAGTTAGGGTTGGTAAATAATAAAGTAAACATGCATAATAGAATCTTAATTAAGATAGGTATAGGTAAAACCCTAATACATTTAGAGAGAAATATATTCAAAATCCATTACTTATGTTACTTCTATCTACTAAAGAAAGGATCAAATCTAGAGATACTTGCCTTGAAGAGGAACCTGTCAAGACTCAATATCTTCCTTGGCCAAAGGTGCTTTGTGAGAGATTGTTATGGTTTATAAGGATCACTAAGAAAGGCCAAAACATCTAAGACTTTTCCATAGGACAATATTTTTCTCCAAGTATAAACCCTAAGCTAAGACTCCTAAAGTATAATGGTGGAAGTGTAGATTGTAAAGAAGTGCAAATGAATAATTTACTCTTGTTGTCTCTCTAAGAATGGTGAAATGAATGTGTTTATATAGGTGAATCTAACACTAAAACTTATAAAAGTTTTGCCTAACAATGTCAACCTAGTATTGAAATTGGGAAAACTAACTAGGTTATGACCTACATTGGCCATGGTTGACCTGGTTCCTATTAAGCTTTGTAAATAACAATACAGGGTCAATGTGGCTGACATAGTCATGTAAAATTCCAAAATGGGTTTTAGGTTAGGGAAATGGATAATAAAGTGGAAAATTACTAGAGGAGGGTAAAAAATATGAGGTAAATCTTAGGGGAATGTTTTTAGGAGCTGGTTGGATTGATAACATGTGATAATAAGGGACAATAATCCTACAAAGCACCAATGGTTTGTCCACCCCTTTCCTAATGCACCTCTTAGAGTATGCACTCATAGAGATTAATACTCAATAGATTATTTCAAGATGAAATCATCAATAATTGATAAAATTTCAAACTATTATGTACATACGTATACCCCATTTGAATCGCATCATATGTCACTCAGGTGCAACAAGGGATGGTGCTTCAAGAAAAGAACATAGCAACACACAACATTGAGGCTTAAAAAAAGTTACAATATTTTAAATAAAAAATAACTAAAAGTAAATTGTGGAAAAGGAAAGAACTATAAATTAAATGTAATGCATACCTTGACATAAATTTATCACTAGATGGTTGACTATTGTGTTTTTAGTTTTGATCATGGAGGGTGTAGAGATTACCTTTGAAAAACCTAAGGATACAAAAATAAATAGAAAAAACAAACAAATGTAGGAAAGCCAAGATAATTATTGTTATGTGGATGGGATGTAATTGGAAATTTGGAAAGCTAGGGTGACAAGTGATATGTTAGAGAAAATGACCAAATTAAAATTTAGAGTAAATTGGGTAACTAAAAATCTAAGGCTACTAAATATCAAAAAACTCAAACAAGTAAATATTAAGTAAGAAAGACAAAATCACCAAGTCAAACCAAGGATAGATATCAAAAGGGATGGTAATCAAATATTAATGTGAAAGAAGTAACAATCCTTACTTAAACAAAGAAAAAAGTATTTAAAAAATATTGATAAATAAGTAGTAATAATCCTTAATCAATCATCAATGCAAAAAGGTGCATAAAATGGAAACCAACATTTATGAGTGAGAAGTAATAAGACAACCTTACTCAATAATGGAAAAATTAGATGAAATTAGAATTAGACTTAGGTGTCTACAAAAAAGGGTAGTAAATAAATGATAAATACTAAAATAAATCAATGAAATTCTAGAAATGTACGTCCATGTGTAAATAAACTAATCCATAGTTTCTCAAACATGTTATTTTATTCTAAAGATAGAGAAAACTAAAATAAATTAGTGCTAGTATTTTTTTAAGATGTCAAGAATACAGAATGTAGAATAAGGGAAAATAGATTTGGAATAAAATTTTGCCTGTCAAGGAGGAAAATGGAATGGGTAGAGGGGAAAATTAAGGAAAAACCAAGTTAAAGGAACTCTTTATCAAAGTTAAGACACTCAAATTAGGTTTGTCAAAACAAGATAAACTTTGACCTTAAGGACTCTAAAGAACTTCTCCTAGCCACACAAGTCTTAGGTCAACAAATTAAGTATGTAAATCATCTCATTAAGTCTATATACATGAAAATAAAAACTAACTTACCTTCCCACAACATGTTCCCCATTCTTCAGGACCCCTTACAGAGTTATTAATCTATGGAGAATATTGAGTACTTGCATGAGAAAGTAGGTAGCACTGTAGATTTTGTTGAATTCTCCTATTATAATCTACTATAATAACATACCCCAATGGACCTTAGATTTATTTTGAGGTTAACTATGGAGTTTGAACTTTGATTGGAGATAGGATTGTAATCACGTCTTTTGGTGTGATATTGACTTTTGAGATTTGTATGTTGAATTTTGTATATCATTGCCTTTTATTTCAAATTATTTGGATTTTAAATTTATTTATGGATTTTTCTATTCCTTCTCTATATGGATTTAAAAAACCAAACGTGGGTGCTAAAGATGAATTTCATTTGAATACTTGGGATTTGGTTACTAATAGAGAGATATTAGAGTGTATGGTATTTAAGAGTCTCATACAATTAAGTGAAATAAAAGTTTTATCTCAAATTTGACCTTTCTTTATCCAATATGGATTTAAAGGAAAGGAAATCAAGAGGAATGAAACATGAAACAATATGAATCACTTCAAATTATAAAAATTGTGATAAAGGGTGAAAAAGGGATACAATTATATAAAAGTGTTATTCTTTATTGTAAAAATGAGGGAAATGTATGATAACATTATAACATAGGTTATTATTTAAATTTCATCTATAAAAAGGAGAAAAAGGATCAAGAAATTATAACTAGTGCAAAACACATTCAAGTAAACGAATGAAGAGAAGGTGATTTTATGAGGAAGGCCAGGTCTTATCCATGGTCTTACACTATAAATCATAAAAGAGAAATGTAAGGGGGTGTAAAAATCATGTGAAAAATAAATGGGATAATAAAAAATATGGTATTTGTGAGGAAGGATAGGTCTTATCCATGCTCTTACACTACAAATCAAAAAAAGAGAAACCCAAAGGGTGCCAAAAAGTGTGTAAAAAGAAAAGATAAGGAAATAAAAATTAAGACCAGGTCATATCCATAATTTTATAGTTAAAATAATGAGAAAAGTAGAAACAAAAATACCAAAAAGAATGACTAAGGTTTGTGAGAAGAGAAAATTGTTGTAGAGGGTGAGACCTGTGTAAGTATCCTATGAAAAGTGTTAGATAAATAGCACATAGAAAGCATGAAAAGAAGGGAAGGATAGGAAAATTACTTCTTGAATAATTACACATTGGTGGGTTATTTAAAAATATGGACTTAATTAGTTTTAAGGTGATAGGTTCTTAGACCAAGAATATCTTTTACTATATAAGGGACCCATCATTGTTTGGCATATTTACCTTATTTTTCATGAGTGTATCCTAATTTAAGGACAAGATCACCAATGGTAAATGTATGAAATTTAAATCATTTATTATGTTATTTGGAATTATGGGCCTTATATTGGTGATTGTGTTGCAAAGAATAAAGATAGTGTTCAACAAGGAGATTAAGAGCATGGAGGCAAGATTGATATAATTATTCATTGGGTATGATACCATGAAGATATATATATATATATATATATATATATATATATATATATATAGGGAAGCTCAAATTATAATGAAAGGATTGATTTAAAACCATAGACTAGAAAGAATAGTGTTTCCCTAGTGGTAATATATTTGCTAGTGTAGTAAGCCCAAAGAGTAGGATAGAGATGAAGGTGTCAATCTGTGTGGGTTTCACAAATTATATTTTGGATAATTTTATTAAAAATTATATTGGTGGTCTCAAGATGGAAATTACATTTTGGATGATAGGGTGTGGAGAATTTATGATTGATTTTAATTTAGCATAGATTTGTTTGACATATTTAATTTTGAAAATACCAACATTGTCTAAAATTATAGTATGAGGGACACTAAAGGATTAAATTTTTTGATTAAGGATGAATTTGGAGATGGTGATATAAATGACATTAATGAGGGTCATATCATCAACCCATTTGGAAAAATATTTTGTGGATGTTATTATAAAGACATGCCCATATTGAGATCAAGGTAATTTGCCTATGAGATCTAATCCCCACATAGAGAATGGACAGGGAAATTCTATGGTTTGAACCTCAACTAGAGGTGAATTAATTAAATCATCATGAAATTGGAAAAGATTACACTTTTTAGAAAATTTGATGGCATCCTTTTTAAGATTGGACCAAAATTATTCCATACATAAGTATTTATGAAGTGTATCATGTATTTTATAATGTCCACAACAAATTCCCCCATGTGCTTTTTCAAGAATAGGAGGAACCTTATCTTTCATAACACATTAAAACAAGGTACCTTCAACATTATGAGAATATATGATATTATATCAAAATACATACTTAAAATCTTATTTTTAAATGCAAGTCTCTTCACAAGAATTGATATTGGGAGGATAAGTTTGGTATTCCAAAAATTTAATAATGTATTTATACCATGAGCTTTGTCAAATGGTGATGGACTCAATGTGATAGATAAGTGAATCTTTTGGTTGAGTCGAAGATGGATATTTTATTATTTAGATAAGAAAAGTGGGATTGATAAGAAATTGGTGCAAATGAAAATGAGATGCTGAAGAAGCAAGGGAATAGGTAATAGAATTTTGATCTCAAGGGATATGCTTGATGGTGAAAAAAATGAAATATTTAGGAAGAGTGGTTACAATTTGATGATAAGAAATGAGATTCTCACTTTTGTATTGTTCATCACCATTAACTTGGTGTAAAAATAGTTAAGATTCACCTAAAGCATGTAGGTATTGGATATATAAAATCAAGGGTGGTTTTCATGCCTAAGATTAAAGCTTCGTACTCCACCATGTTTTTAGTGACATTAAATGTTAGGTAAAAATATAATGGGGTGATTTTACCAAGAGGGATCATAATGATACAACCTACCCTAACTCCTTGAAGGTGATTAGTGCCATAAAAATGAAGGGTTCAATTATCCTCATGTCATTTGACATTAATTTCAAGAAGTCCTTTGATAAATACTTATAGTTTAGTAGTATCAGGGAGGATAGTGGGTTCATTGAGATTAATTTCTTCAAGATCATCACTAATATTATGGAATTAATTTTTTAAGGGATATGGCTTGGTTGAGACCTTAAATATATAGAATATTTTAATCAAAAAGGCAATATTGAAGGTGGTCAGTAGTTATCATAGGAGCTACAACAAGTTGATCAGTGTTGATTTATCCTTTGACGATTTTTTGAGCAATAATTCATAGATCAAATTTTATGAGGACTATCCACTTTCTAATTCTATCTCTAGGAAGAAAGGCTTTGGAGAATAAGTGATGAGGGGGATAAAAATGGATGTTAACATAATTGGTTTCATAAATCATCTAATATCAAAGTTTTTTAGTGAAAAAATATATGGTAAGGAGTTTTATTCAACTTTTATGTAATGTTTCTCATAATAAATGAAGCCTCAACTGATATAGTAGATGGAATATTATCTTACAGTATCATCTTGTTGGGCAAGAATTGATCTAATTGATATGGGGGTGGAAAAGGTATATAGGATCAAAGGTTGATCATTTGAAGGGGGATGAAGAGTAGGTGGGTAAAGCAATGATTCTTTCATATTATCAAATTCTTTTTAATAGGGATCCATCTAATTTAAGTCATTACCTTTCTTAAGAAGGGAATTCATGGAATAGATATAGGAAGCCATTTTGGGGGTGAATCATATAATTTACCTAAGTTTATCAAGGTAAGTATGAATGTCTAGAATGGATCAAGGTATGGGCATGTTGACGATAACATTAATATTGACAAGGTCAAAATCAATATTGAAAAGAGAAATTAATAATCCTAATAATTTTATAGATGTGACACCAAAAACACATTTGTAAGGATTTAATCTAGCATTATATTTAAGAAGGTAGTTGAATATGATGGAAATATTATAAATATGAGTTTTGAGACATTTAGATATAATAATGATATCATCCAAATAAGTTTATACAAGTTTGTGAATACGATCATGAAAGATATGAATCATTACCCATTGATAGGTAGCTTCAAATTTTTTTAGGCTGAAGGGCATTTTAACATAGAAATAGATGCCCCATCTTGTGGTGAAAGTTGTCTTATGTTGGTCTTAAATGGAAATTGAATTTCGTTATAGATTGAGAAACCATCCATAATAGATAACATTTCATAACCATCTATCGAATCAATAATGGCATCTATTGAACATAGAGGGAAATTTTTCTTAGGACAAGAAAGGTTAAGTTATAAAAATAAATGCAAATGTAAATGACCATAGTGACCTTTTTTTGAATAGAGACTATATTATAAACCCATTCAGAATATTCCACTATTTTGATAAGCTTAGCAATAGGAAATTTGATAATTTATTTATGGCATAAGGTGGAAAATTTAGGTGGAAATTTGTGTTTATTTTGGTATACAAGTTTTGCATTGGGATAAATGATTATATTGTGCACCATCATTCTAGGGTTAATAATAGGCATGTCTTCATATCATCAAGAAAATATCTCATGATATTTATTGAAAAATAAGCTAAATTTATCATTTTAAATAGGTGGTAGTTCATGAGAAAGTGTAATTGGTCGAGGGCATTATGGAGTACCATATTTGATGCTAGTAGTTTCTTTGATACACATAACATTTCCATCTTGGAAGTGATATTGTGAATTATGTAAATAATAAATTAGATTAGCTTTAGGGTTGATGCTAGTGTAGGTGGCTTTATTTTTTAAGTTCTTGAGTTTGTGATGTTCTCAAGGAAGTTAAGGTTTTATAGAATGAAATAGTTTAAGAATAAATTCATTGCTAGGCAAAGTGGGAATAAGACCATAATAATCAACATCTACTTTAAGATCGAGAATTTGATTACCATGGAAATCATATTTAGAATGTGTTTGATGAACATATGTGGCCTTGGTATCTAATGTAATATCAAGAGTAGGAGGTGTAGATTAATCAGATGAGATTGGTGCATCATTAGTTTCTTTGATAGGGAGAAGAATTAGATGTAATTATGGGATTTTTAGGTGATAGAGAAGATGCAAGAATTTTTGGATGTTTAGAAGGTAGGATTTGTTCAACCACCCAAGGAGTATCAAGAAGCATAGAATTAATAGGATATACATGACCATCAAGAGATAATTTAAAATACATGAAAATGGTGCGAACATCATGGTGAACATCATGGTTGAAATCATGTATTTGAGTTAAAGTTTTCTAATATTTTTAAATATCCAAGTCTCAAGATTGAGATTGGACCATGATGTAGTTATCATCATAAGTTGGAGAAATGGTACATGCTTGAGATTCAAGGGGAGTTTTTAGGTCACTAAAATTATGTGGAGACATGATTATAGGATCTTGGAATAATTTGGAGACTCCATAGTCATTTTGTGTGAAGGCATCTTCTGGGTAATCAGGTTCTTAAGCATTCCATGGAGGGAAAAAATTAGTGATCTCATCAATACGAAGAATAGTGTGATCATGAGGTAATAAAGAGGGAGGAATACACACTAAGATATAAGGAGGTAGTTTAGTAGTGTTTCAAGTATGTTTCAAGTCATTAGGTTCATCATCATCTAAATTAGCAAGAGTGACTTGTAAGTTGGGATTGATGTTGATGAATTTAGGTAAGGGAGTACTATTGATGGTAGAAAAGTTAGGAATGCAATATTATTATTTTATATTGGGAATTTTAATACTCTAAGGGATGGGATTAGATTCATGATTATACCATTTTCTATTATGTAGTAATTTGATGCATTGGCTACTAGAAGAAGTGATGGCCTTCACTCTATGATTCTAAGGGTGATTGAGGAGTATGTTATAAGATAAGGGCAAATTAAGGACCATAAGTTTAGTTTTAACAGTCTTAGGTCCAATTGTTAAGGGAATCCAAATATAACCAAGTAAATTTTTATTATTTTTATCAAATCCAAAATATATGATGTAGGTTTTCTTGAAATGATCTTTATTATAGCCAAGTTATTAGATAAGCCATAAAGATGTCACATTAATACTGGACCCTTTGTCAACAAAAAAATTATGAATAAGGGTAGTATTAATATCTATTCTAATGAATATGGGTGGATCATTAGTGTGAAAAAGGATTTATTTATTAATAATGTACCCTTTAATAAATTCAATGGATGGTTTGAAAGAAGGAAAAATGGATTCAATGGTATGCACATTGGTAAGTTGAGGCTCAAGAGAGGGTGGTTATTCATATATAGAAGATGGATATTTAGTTCATTGTAATTCTTGAATAAGTAACTTGTGATGATAAGGGTAGGTATAAACTAACTCCATAAGTGGAATCTTACAAGGCATGGAGTTTAGTTCTTCAAGAAAGTTCCAATGAGATTTAAAAGAAGAACCAATGCATGGTTTAGAAGGTAAGGTATATTTTGAAGGAATGGAAGTGGTTGAGGGTTTATAAGAAATAGGTGATTTCTCATTGGATTTCAAAGATAAATGAGTGGTTTTAATATCTTTGATAAGTTACTCCTCCAAAGATGGTTTCTTAGGTTTGGTGACATGATCTTTGTGAGATAGTTTGTGATGATAGTTGACCTTAGCCATATTAACATATTGAGAATTGTTATAATATTGATAATAGTGATCATCAATAGCAAAAAAATCCTTAATAATTTAATTATGATTAAATGTGGCAAAATCTTATTTGTTATTAGAAGTAAAAGCTTTGGGAGCTTATCATTTTTGAGAAGTAGTTTTGTATTCTTGATGATGGAGTTGGATCATGGCTTCATGATTTTAGGAATCACCAATCACGTAGGAGACAACAAATTTAGTAATCCCTTGACAAGTTTCATGAGAATGACAAATGGTATTGTTGAACCAAAAAAATTATTTAGGTTCATACCATTTATGAGGATTATTAGGATAATTAAAGGGTTTATAGGGTGGTAAGAATTATTTCATTTGTTGCACAATTAATGGTCTATGAGAAGATGGGGGTTATCAACTTTAGGAACTCCTAGTTTGGTTTGAGGAGCATTTATAATGATGATATTGGTAGAAGTTTGAAATTATCCTTTAAATAATTTGGTATTAGGATAAAATTACTTCATGAGGAAGTCTTGATGTTTGGTTTGGTCAAGAGCTTCATTAAGTATTTGAGGAGAAAAAGTTTGAACCTTATATTAAAGTGAAGGAGTTGAATTAATTATAAAGCGTTTGAATAAATTATCATAAATCATGTCATGGTCAACCTTATAGGCAAAATATTTCCATCATTTCATAAAATCTTGAGCTAATTTGGAGGGAGATTTATTAGCATTGATGAAATGGCTAAGACAATTTTTAGGAAGATCATTATGTTGAAACTCTTTAAATATAGGATTGAATAAATCCTCAAGTTATCAAATGGAATGTCAGGGAAGTTAATTATACCATTATAATACATATCTAGTGAGGGTTTTAACTATATGTTTAGTTATAGAAAAAGTATTAGTCTGGATCCACTCTCTATAAATATTTCCAAATGCTTTGAGAAAGGATGCATGGTCTTTAGTTCCATTATACTTGATAGTTGGATATATATTACCAATATCAATAGACATGATAAAATTAACTAAACACTCATTTTGGATACTCAAAAGAATTTTATTATTAATAAAAGGTTTAGGAATAACATTTCATGAGGCATTTCTAAGAGGTGGAGGAATAAAATTTGGATTGGCTTGAGGATTGAAAACTGAACATGGATTAGCCATATTGATGAAATGACATTATAATTGCATCATTAGAGAGGTTTTAGAATTTATAATTATATTAATTTGTTGTATGACTTTTGTAAGAAGTTGTCTCATATTAATTAGAAGGTTGGTGCTTGTAGGAAAACTCCTTGAATTGGTATTAGGGGTAGGGTTATTGGAAGGTGGATTATGAGTGAGACTATTGGATAGACTTGTGTCAATTACTCCCAATTATGTGGAAAATATTGAAGATGAGAATTGTATTTATATATACAAAAAGGATCATATCAACCTAATTCATCTTGAGGTGTGATTTGAACCATGTCATAATCCATAAAAGAAGGAGGGGAAGAAGTTCTCCAACAATGAGGGTTCTATTGGGACGTAAATAAATAGAGAAAAGAATATCCCATATACTGTCTAAATGGGTTTAAGTTTTACAATAAGATTCTAATAGGGGATTTCATGATGTTTGGAAGAAATGAACAAAATGTGAAGGAATGATAAATAAATATCTAAGCTAGCCAGATAGAAGAGGAAGGCCAATAATTAGATATAAGGTCAATAGGTCGACTCTGTATTACTAAAAAGGGAGATGAGAAGAATACATAATTGACTGGGTCGAGTTAGTATTATTAGATAGAAAGAAAATAAGGATACAAGGTTTAATAGCTCAAATTAGTACTATAACTTAACTGGTGAAAGAGAATATAGGGTTGACTAGGTCGACTTAGTACTATAGATAGGGACAAACATAGTTTTCTAAGAATACAAGGTTGACCAAGTTGTATTAGTACTATAACCTAACTGGTAAAATAAACTATAGGGTTGACCAGGTTGATGTAGTATTGTAGATAGGGGAACATAGTCTAATAAGGAACTATGTCAAATAGAATGACAATGTGATAAAATAGGGAAAGTTTTTGTAATGTAATTGAAGTACAAAATGGAAGAAAACACAAAGTATTGGATCAATGAGAATGATCTAATTGGATAATGAAAGTTTTTACAATATAAAACATAATGATAAAGAGTAAACAATCAACCAAAAAGTAAGTACTAAGTGCTCATACTAAGTGTTTTTATATTATTATAAAGTGGTATTTTAAATGTGATATGGAAGTTGGATAAAAATAGGGAACTAAAAAGTAATCTATGGATGGTTTCAAAATGTTTAGGCTGAAAGGGATCTATGTTAGTAATGGTATTGGCTTGGTATTGGGGCCTACCCCCTCAGTTCAGAATCCCTTAGTGATAAGGGTGTTGGGTGATTTACCAATATATACCATTAACCACGTGTTTATACTTGGATAGAAAATCAAGTTATCTCCCCCTTTGGTGATGAAATCCAAGTAGGTAGGATTTGGGAAGACAAATGTTAAATGTATTTTGAATAATTTGTGATTTGGTAGTGTGTGCAAAAAGACAAGAAATAGTTTAACTAAATGGTAATTTAAAAACCACCTAATTAGATCATGTGAGTTACTCTAATCATGAAAACATCTAAAAATGAAAGCATAAATTAATTACTATCAAATAGTTGTTAATTCACAAATTAAGAATGGTATAGAGTCAGTTCAGATGATAATATATACAAATAGTATAGAACAAAGTTTATTGGGTCACTATTATTTTGTGAAATCAAAATTATTTTAAGAATAAATTAAAATAGGTCAAATTAGTCTTTTATATAGAAGATAATCTATAGAACTAAGTTGACTAGGTCAACTTATTTTGCTATAGGATTGCATTTTGATAAACTACAAACTTGCATAAAATAGAACTATAATAAAGTACTAGATTGATAGAGAGAGAAAGAGAATAACCTTTATGGGTTAGAATATGATGAGGATTACGAATTTTATGTAGCACCTTGAATTATTCTTTCAAGTTATACACACTAAGTCAACTAGTTTGACCTAGTTATGTAAAACCTTGTATGCTAAAGTAAGATAAGATGACTAAGTGGACCTATTTAGCTTAGTTTGTTGATTTTAATGATAAATAAAAGATTAAGTTGACCTAGTTGACTTATTTTTTTGATCTAGATGTTGGTTGAAAGATTAATTTGACCTATTTAACCTATTTTTTTACTTGGGATTAAAGAAGAGGACTGTGTCAACCTATCTGATCTAGTAACTTGTATCTGATAAAGACTTACATAGAAGGATAGAGTCATTTTGATATGACTATGTTTTATAATTATGAACAAAAGTGAGAATTATATAAGCTTGGTCCACATAGTATCTCAAATATAAATAAAATTATTAAAATAAAAGCATGAAATAAAAAATACAAGGGTTAAGTTATTATCAAGTTCATCAGCATGTATGCAAAGGGAAATGTAATAGATTCTACAAATCAATCCTATATTAGAGAAGATAGATCCTACCTACAATCCTAATTTGGGATACATTAGATAATTATGGTCATAACCAATATGGATATGATAGACCTAGCCAAGGTATCTCTTACCAAAAATAATATCACTAGGGAGGGTTCCAAAGCCTCCAATCAAGCAAAAATACCCAATAACCCTAACTAGGTCTTATGTTTTCATATTCACTAAACTAATAATAATTAAATCAAAATATAATCTAGTGCTCACCAAATTTTGTGTTAAAAAGTGGGGATTAGTAAAATATAAAATAAACATGCATAAGAGAATCTTAATTAAGCTAGGTATAGGTAAAACACTAATGCATGGAGAGATAAATATATTCAAAAGCCATTACTTATGATGCTTCTATCTAATAAAGAAACGAGCAAAGTTAGAGATACCTACCTTGAAGATGAACCCATTGATTCTCAATATCTCCCTTGGATAAGGTGAATTTAAATAGGTTTTTTTGGTTTGTAAGGATCACTAAGGAAGGCCAAAACATCTAAGACTTCTCCACAAGATGAGATTTTTATACAAGTATAAACCCTAAGCTAAGACTCCTCAAGTAGAATTCTAGAAGAAAACATTATAAAGAGGTGAAAATTTATAATTAAAACTTGTTTTCTCTCTAATAATGGAAAAATGAATGTGTTTATATAGGTATATCTAACCCTAAACCCTTCTAAAAGTATCAATTGACAAGGTCAACCTAGTCAACCTAGTATTGAAATTGGCAAAAACTAACTAGGTTATGAACTACATTAGCCATGGCTGACCTAGTTCTTAGTAAGTTTTGTAAATAAAAATACATATTCAATGTGGCCAACATAGTCATGCAAATTTCCAAAATGGGTTTTAGGTTAGGAAAAGGGATAATGAAGGTGTAAAATGACAAGAGGAGTGTAAAAGAGGAGGTAAAGCTTAGGGGAATGTTTTTAAAAGCTAGTTAGATTGATAACAAGAGGAAATAAGGGACAAAAATATTGTGAAGCACCAATGGTCTACCCACCCCTTTCTCAGTACACCCCTTGGGGTGTGCACTTAGAGAGATTAAGACTTGACAGGATCCTATAAAATAAAAAGCATCAGTAGTTAATAAAGTTTAAAAATATTATGTGTATACAATATCTTCCATATAATTAACTAAATTTGAATATAAATTTTGGAGATACCAATAAATAAGTTTAAAAATGCATTTTATCCATTGTATTCATCATGTAAATAAGTGTCAATGTTACTATTAAATTATTCACATCCCTCATCCACTATATTTGCATGGCTAATTGCAAATAAAACACAAAAATATATCTTAAAATCATCACATTCCATGATTTGGCATAACATGCATCCAATTTGTTAAGTAATTCATGTTTCTAAAGTATTCTTGCACATTTCATATACATTTATTATAGAGTGGGCATCTACCCATTTTAAAAACTACCACTAGTTTAAGTCATTTAAAATATGATGTTTAGATGTACCAACAAATAAGGTCAATAATACATTTGATACATTGCATGTATAGTTAAAAGAAGTGTCAATAATCCTATTGAAGTATTTACATTCCTCATCCACTATAATTACATGGTTTCTTGAAAATAAAGCATAAAAATATATCATGCAATAATTTCATTAAATGATATTACATCGTATTCATGTATTTTTTCAAATAATTTGTGTGCCATATGTATGATTCCACATTTTTCATGCATTTAGTCTAGGTGGTAAAAAATATTAAAATTACCATAGGTTTAATTAATTTTGATTATTAAGTTTAGAAATATTAACAAATAAGTTCAACAATACATGTTATCCATTGTATGCATAGTGATAATAAGTGTCAAACATCATACTTAATTATTTATATCCCTCATCCACTACAACTAGATTATTTATTCAAAATATAACCAAAAAATATATCCTGAAGCCATTGCATTCCATGATATTCCATCTCATTCATACATTTTTTCAAACAATTCATGTGTCCTTTTATGCTTCCACATTTTTCATTAATTTAGTTTAGAGTGGGAAACCACCTACTCTAAACATTTTGAGTGGGAAGCCACCCAATTTAAATACTATCTTAAGTTTAATTCATTTTGGATATGAAGTTTACATCTAAGTGGGTGCCATCCATTTTACACACTACCACATGTTTAAGTCATTTTGAATATCCAATTTAAATCTAGCAATAATAAAGTTAAAAAACACATGTGATCATTGAAAACATAGTGAACATAATTTTCAGTCATCATATTGAAGTATTTACTTTCCTCATCCACTATTGCTACATGGTTTCTTGAAAGTGTAACATAAAATTATGTCCTTCAATCATTACATTCTATGAGACTACATCTAATTCATACATTTTGTCAAACAATTTAAGTTTCTACTATATGATTCTACATTTTTCATACATTTATTATATAATGGGTGGTTTCCCACTCAAACATTTTAAGTGAGATAATACCCACTCTAAAAACTACCAATGTTTTTAATAATGTATAATATGAATTTTAGATGGACCAATAAATAGGTTTAAAAATACATGTGATTCATTACAAGCATAGTCAAAATAAGTGTAAACCATAATATTGAAGTATTTACATTTCTTATCCACTATATCTAGATGGATTTTTGAAATTAGAACAAAATATATCCTACAATCATTACATTTCATGAGACTACATCTCATTCATACATTTTATCAAACAGTCCACATGCCTGCTATAAACTTCTACATTTTGCATACATTTAGTTTAGAGTGGGAAACCACCCACTCTAAAAACTCAATCAGGTTTAAGTCAATTTAAACATGAAAATTAAACCCACCAATAAATAATTTAAATAATACTTGTGATCCATTATAGGGATAATGTAAATAAGCTTCAATTATCCTTTTGAATTATTTACATCCCTCATCTATTAATACTAAATGGAATTTTTAAAATAGAACATTAAAATATATTCTACAATCATCCCATGAGACTGAATTTCATTCATAGTTTTTTTCAAACAATATATGTACCTATTTTATTCTTCACATTTTTCATATATTTAGTTTAGAGTGTGAAAATTTCCACTCTAAACATTTTGAGTGGGTGGTCTCCCACTCTAAAAACTATCAAAAGTTTAAATTGTTTTTAAATTAAATTTAGATCTAGCAATAAAGAAGTTTTTTCAATACATGTGATTCATTATAGGCATATTCCAAATAAATATCAATTATCTTATTGAGTTGGGTGTCCACCCACTATAAATACTAATGTAGGTTTAAATCACATTGAATACTAATTTTAGATCTACCAACAAATAATTTGAACATGTGATCATTGCAGGCATAGTGAAAATAAGTGTTAATTTTCCTATTTAAGTATATACATTGCTCATCCACTAGAATTGAATGGTTTATTTAAAATATAAAAAATTTATATATCCTAAAATAATTACATTCCAAAAGGCCACATATCATTCATACATTTTAAAAAAGAATTCACATACCTATTGCATTCTTCCACATTTTGCATACATGTAGCTTAGTATGGGTTTCCACCCATTCTAAAAACATCATTGGTTTAAGTCAGTTTGAATATTAATTATATAACTATCAATAAATAATTTAATAAATACACTTGTCCATTGTAGGCATAGTGAAAATAGTTTCCAATCATATTAATTAATAAGTATTTACATCCTTCTTCCACTATAAATACATGGATGCTTGTAAATATAACACAAAAATATATCATGCAATCATTGTGATCCATGAGACTACATAGCATTCCTAAATTTATTCAAATAATTAATGTGCCTATTTCATGCTTCTACATTTTGCATACATTTACAAACCCAAACTCATTGATAAGGCTAAATCACACACATAAATTTCCTATACATTACATATCTAAGCTAAAAAAATATTGTAGTTTAAGTCAATTTGAATATTAAGTATAGAACTAGCAAAATAATTATTTAATAAATACACTTGATCCATTGTAGGAATAATTAAAATAAGTTCCAATCATATTATTTAAGTATTTACATCCTTAGTCCAATAAAACTACATTGATTCTTTTAGATATAACACAAAAATATATCCTTCAATCATTTCATTCCATGAGATTATATCTCATTCATACATTTATTCAAAAACTTCATGTGCCTATTTCATCCTTCTAAATTTTACATACATTTACAAACCCCAACTCATCGATAAGGTTGAATCACACACCTAAACTTCTCATGCATTAAATAGGTAAGATACAACTTTTTTCTTCAACTAAATCAAGACCTTCATGTTGATACCCAATTCCATTATAAAACACATGGCTCAAAGTAAAATATTTAACTTCTTCATTGAAAGGTGTTAAATATTAAAATTAAGAAATTGAATTTTTTTTCCACCATATACATTTCAATAAGTTACCAAATCAAGATTAGTAAGGCAAGCATGCTTTCATGTTAGCATAAACATTAGTTTTAATTCTTCCTCACTTTTCAAGTTTAATTATTGATGTTGACTTAGTCATTTCCTACATTCAAGATTTAGAGTTAGTTATATCAACACCCTAAAAGTTAGTCTCTAATAGTATTTATGGACTCTAAATGTAAAACCAAAAACCCATGTGTAGTATACCTGATCCATTCTTCAATATCCTTAAAATTTTTAATATAAGTAATAACAAATAATTTAATGCATCGATATATTTTTTAATTTGAATTGAAATGCATCACATTCTAGAAACAATTAATTTTAGGATGGGACCACCTTATCAAATAATTGAGTGAAGGCCATCCGCAATGAAAAGTGTGACTTTTTGTACAAGTTTACACTGATTCCATATCAAGAAAGAGATTCTAATTTATTAGGTTTACTTATAATAATTTTAATTTTATAAAAGAGATTTAAATCAATTGTATTTTCATTTATCAAATTAACTAATTTCCATTCTATACAATTTCTAAAATCTACACCAATTCCCAATATCTATCCTTGGAAAGAGATTGCATAAGATAAATATAAATATATCAATGTGCCTTTTTAATGCAATCATATTAAATCAACCTAAACACAAATAGTCATACCACTAATATATTAAGAACCCTACTCACATAATAACTGAATAAAAATACTAATTGACTCATATATTGGTTAAAACACACATTACACACATAATTCCTTTTGAGTAAGGAATAAATATGATCATTTGCTACTTTGAGGGGGCTACCTCCTTTGATCAAGGCTCAATTACAATTATTCTTCTTAGATAATTTATAATAGCCTATGTCCCTTTATTTATATTAGTTCTCATCTATCCAACTCCTTATTCTTATGAATGTGGTTTTAAACTATTATTCACTATTCTACTAGTTAAGATACTATTCTACCCCTCTCTAGGTATATTACATTCCATCCCCATTAAAAAAAACTACCCTCAAAACATGATAATAATTACATAATAAAATAGGATTTTAACCAAATGGAGGCCCAACCATGCATTTTTTTAGGCTTCCATTTTATCTTCTAGGGTTAGAATGTGAGCATATACAACAACATTATGAACTCAAACACTATAACATGAGAGTGAATTTCATAGACATCTATGGATGAAATAACCTCAGATTGAAACATGAGGTTAGAATCAATTACTAAAATTTAGATATGGATAATCAACACCTCAAAGTTAGAATAAGGGTGCATAAAATATGTTGCTTGATGAGCTAACTTATGATACATTGAATCCCCATTAGGATTGATCTTCGAGGGATTTGAATCCTTGATTCCATGCATGGGCTCTTTGATTGTCAGCTTAGGCTTATTGGGTCTTATTAAATCATGGTGGTTTCCTACATGGGCTCATTAGAGGATTGCTCATGCACATCAGTTATTTGATCAAGATCTATAAGTACCATTTTGGGCTTGTCTAGAAACTTCTAAGGTGTATCCAAAAGGGAATCAATGTCTTGTTTTTTTATTACTTAAAGAGATGGTTTTGTGTAGGGATATAAGAATAAAAATAAAGGTGTCTCACCATGATCATAGAAAATTCAGTCTTCTATGGGCTTAGTTAAGCCCACGACTTCCATCATTATTTGAGGGCTAAACATTTCAACCTCAGGTCAGATCTCATCCTTAAGCTAGTGGAGGAAGCAATGAACGAAGAATGCAATATAGATGTCATTGGTTAATGTTTAAAACTTAGTCTAATATTCCTTAATAGTAATAGTTTGTCAAAGTTGAGTTAATGCACTAATGATATTACTACTAGATAAAATGGGAAGCCCCATGAAAACTAGAGTGGACATCAATTTCAACCAAAAATGCATCTATATGATGATATGGGCTAGAATATAACTAGACAAACTCAATGAAAATGACTATAATTGACTATACTATACTCAATTATAGTTTATGATGATGTTACACATATTGATGATTGATGATACAAGATAGACATATAACACTAAGCATTAATCATTAAAACTAATAGACACCTAATGACTTAAGTTTATGACCAAACAATAGTGTTTAGTGACACTAATAACCTAACACATGACCATAAGGATTAGTAAAAAAATTAATTAAGATCCTAAAACTATATTAAAATATATATATATATATATAAAATTGAGAGTATGATATCCTTAGGACCCCGTGATAGACTTATCTGACATACTATAAGAGGACAATAAACTAATAAAAGTACACAACATAAAATAAGATAGTATTTAATGTACTACAAAGTAATGAGTGACATTATAATCATTAAACCTAAATATAACTACATGAAATAACTAAAAAATATATAGATCCAGCTAAAGTCACCATGATAATTCCAAACAATGAGCTTTATGACTATAGCCACTAGTTGAAAAAACATTTTATTTTGAACCCAAAACTATGAGTTATGGAAAAACCATGAATTTAATGTACACATATGTGGCTTGAAACCATGGGTGGATTGGAGTCGAGGTGGGAAAATTATATTCAAGTGATTATTTGGTAGGATATAAGAGAGGATGGTAAAGTGGAGAAGTGATTGAGCCATGTTGAGGGTGAAAATTTCTAATAGATTGGAGGACAACATAATATGTTACTGACAGGTGTAAGGCTAAGGTAAAGATTGATAGAGGATGATAGGGTTTGAAATATTAGGATAGGCTATGATGAGGGTTGACATGGTTTGGGTGGTCTATGGAAAAAAGACTAGTCGAGGGTTTGGGAGCTTGAGGAACCTGTAGAAAACTTGTGAACTATAAGAGAGATGAAATACAAGTATCATGGTATAGGGATGATCTAATCATAATATCTAATGTAGATAGAAGAGTGAAGACCATTAGAGATACAATAGAGCCAAATCCATGTCAATCAAGGCATTTGAAAGGCCAAGAATAGATTGAAGTCTATTAGTGTTGAGGAATATGTGGACAATGGTGTCATGGCCTTGAGGAGGATGTTGATGAGTGTTGAGTTGAATCTGAGCTGAGTGAGAGAAAACACTTCCTGATCTTGGGCTTCAAAAACCAAAACCATCGATCTGAGGCCAAATCTAATGGAAGAATATATGTGGTCATTTAATGTAGGAGGATAACTTTACAAAACCATTCTATAAAGAGTATAGATCAAAGTTATTAATAACATGTTCATCATGCTACCAAACACCTCTATGTAGATGACAATTTGATCAAGGAGATGATATGAAGATGAGGTCCACCATGCTACCAAATTTGATTTTGATAAAACCCTTGATGCCAGATTCAAGCTATAGAATGACTAAACTATGGAAACATAATCAATGGCATATATCAATAGGGTAAAGGGCCATGATTCCAAATCATGAGTAAGAAACTATATGACCAAGCTTAGATTTAAAATGTAATCAAAGATATTGTACACTCTAGAGAAAAATTTTCAAATCAAACTCCTTGAATATTAATGCAAATCTAGCCATATCAATGTGCTAGAAGAAGATATATGTTACACAAAGGGAACATGACTATAAACTATAAGATAATACTTAGACATATAACAACCACTCATATAACTAGGTGTAAATAATAATTCTATGGCTTTTGATATTGACTACTAACAACTATAGATCTATAAAACACATTGAAAGACCTCACAAACAATAACTAATGGGCACACCCATCTACACTATAAGCAAACAAAATTACTACAAACTAGAAGATTGATAATAACTAAAAACACTCTTCAATCTCAAATTCTATTACAACAAAAAAAATTGGCCCAAGAAAGAGCTCTAATACCAGATGTTAAGAACCCTGCTCACACAATAACTCAATAATAATACTAGTTGACTCATATATTGGCTAAACCACACATAACATACATAATTATATTTAAAGAATGAATAAATCCAATCATAGGCCACTTCAAGGGGGATACCTCCTCTGAGCGAGGCTCAATTACAATTCTTATTCTTGGATGATTTAGAATAACTTATGCCCCTTTATTTATACTAGTTCCCATCTATCCAACTCTTCATTCTTATGCATGTGGTACTAAACTACAATTCTCTGTTCTACCCCTCTCTAGGTATATCACATAATAATGGGTGTTATAAAAAAAACACTATCAGAAGATTTGTAAAGGATTATAAATTCATGGGTTTTAATAGGATTGAAATTATATAACTAATAATACAAATATTTGTATCGAATATTTCAATATGCCCAATTTTTTCATATCATATATTCATTACAATTCGTGATGCAACATATTATTTAATAATTTCTTTGAAAATCCTTAAAAACTCATCAAGAACATCATTTTGTTCATAATTAATATAAATTACTTTATATGCATGAAACCAAATTTATTTGAGGCATTTTTCAATAAATATTTTACATTTTGCATGCTTCCACATTTTTCGTACATGTCTATCATGTAACTTATAACAACATAAAAAAAAGTACTTTCAATTATACCTCGATGATGGTCCATAACATGTTTGGAAAAGATCCCATTTTGGAGGATGTTGGAAAATCTTATGAGTTTATCTAGACCTAGAAAATAAATTTACTTAAAATTATCCATGAACTTTTCAACATTTCCAATTTGTGCATATCTTGCAACCGACATCACATTCCATGAGACTACAACTAGTCTCAACATTTTTTTTGAAAATATTAAATTTTTTAATGTACTTATGTAGAAAAAAATTAAATTGATGTGTAAATGGCATTTTTAAATGTGTTGAATGATAATTTTTATATTACAATGCCACCCATTCTTCTAAAACATTATAATGAGATAATGTGACTAGTGGGTGACTGACCATTTCTAAAATAAGCATTTATGACCTAATTCTCTAAAATAATTATCTATACATCAAAACAAAAGAGTTTTGTTAAGAAATTTTATGCTAAAATATATAAAATCATGAAAATACTAAATATATATTATTACTTTATTCCTTTTATGGAATTAATAACTCCAAATCACTTTCCATTTCAATCTATAAGTGTTAATATTAAGAAATTTTATTTTGGACTAATTATTAAGGTTTCCTAAATGGGCTCATTGGAGGATTGAGTGATTCCCTTTTAGATACAAATTATTATGGATTTATAAGTGCCTTCTTGGGCTTGTCTAAAACCTACTAAGGTGTATCCAAAAGGTATTCAATGTCTAGTTTGTTGATTGCTTAAAGAGATGTTTTTGTGCATGGATAAAAGAACAAAAATAAAGGTGTCTCACCATGAACATAGCAAATACTATTTTTTGTGAGCTTAGCTAAGCCCATGGATTCCATCACTATTTTAGGTCTAACCATTTCAACCTCAGGTTTGATCTCATCCTTAAGTTCATGGAGGAAGCCATGAATGAATAATGTAGTATAGATGTCATTGGTCAATGTTTTAAATTTGGTCTGATATTCCTTAATAGTACTAGTTTGTCAAAATTGAGTTAATGCCTGGATGATATTACTGTAAGATAGAATGGGCATCCCCATGAGAATCGGAGGAGTGGACATCAATTTCAACCAAAAATGCATCTATATAATGATATGGGCTAGAACATAACTAAACAAACTCAATGAAAATTAGTAGAATTGACTATACTAGACTCAACTATAATTGATGATGATATTCCACATATTGATGATTGACATTACAAGATAGACATATAATATTAAGCATTAATCATTAAAACTAATAGACACCTAATGACTTAAGTTTATGACTAACCAATAGTGTTTAGTGACACTAATAACCTAACACATGACCATAGGGATTAGTAAAAAAATAATTAAAATTAACACACATCCAAAAAATATATTAAAATATATAAAAAATTAGAGTATGATATCCCTAAGGCCCCATGATAGACTTATCTAACATACTATGAGAGGAAAATAAACTAATAAGAGGACACAACATAAAATAATACAAACTTTAATGTACAACAAAGTAATGAAAGACAATATAATCATTAAACATAAATAGAACTACATGAAATAACTAAAAAAATACCTATATCTAGCTAAAATCACCATGACAATATCAAACAATGAGCTTTATGACTATAGCCACTACTTGAAAATAATTTTTATTTTGGACTAATTATTAAGGTATAATTTCTTGGGATTGTCTAGAACCTACTAAGGTGTATCCAAAAAAGAATCAATGTCTGGTTTGTTGATTTCCTTTAATAGATAGTTTTGTGCAAGGATATAAAAATAAAAATAAAGGTGACTCACCATGATCATAGTAGATGCAGTCTTCTATGAGCTTTGTTAATCCCATGGCTTCCATCATTATTTGATGTTTAAACATTTCAAACTCAGGTTAGATCTCATCCTTAAGTTCATGGAAAAAGAAATGAATGAAGAATGCAATATAGATGGCATTGGTCAATGTTTCAAACTTGCTATGATATTCCTTAACAATATCAGTTTTTTAAAGTTGAGTTAATGCATCAATGAGATTACTACCAAATCAAATGGGAAGCCCCATGAGAACCAAAGGAGTGGACATCAATTTCAACCAAAAATGCATCTATATAATGATATGGGATAGAACATAACTAGATAAACTCAATGAAAATGACTAGAATTGCCTATACTAGACTCAACTATAGTTGATGATGATATTACACATATTGATAATTGACGATACAAGATACACATATAAGACTAAGCATTACAACTAATAGACATCTAATGACTTAAGTTTATGACCAACCAATAGTGTTTAGTGACACTAATTACCTGACACATGATCATAAGGATTAGTAAAAAAATACTTAAAATTAACACACATCCTAAAAATATATTAAAAGATATAAAAAATTAGAGTATGATATCCCTAAGACGCCATGATAGACTTATCCAACATACTATGAGAGGGAAATAAACTAATAAGAGGACACAACATAAAATAATACAAACTTTAATGCACTACAAAGTAATGAAAGACATTATAATCATTAAAAATAAATATAACTACATGAAATAACTAAAAAATACCTATATCTAACTAAAATCACCATGACAATGTCAAACAATGAGCTTTATGACTATAGCCACTAATTGAAAATAATTTTTATTTTGGACTAATTATTAAGGTATAATTTCTTGGGATTGTCTAGAACCTACTAAGGTGTATCCAAAAAAGAATCAATGTCTAGTTTGTTGATTTCTTAAAGAGATGGTTTTGTGCAGGGATATAAAAATAAAAATAAAGTTGTCTCACCATGATCATAGTAGATGCAGTCTTCTATGAGCTTTGTTAATCCCATGGCTTCCATCATTATTTGATGTTTAAACATTTCAAACTCAGGTTAGATCTCATCCTTAAGTTCATGGAGAAAGAAATGAATGAAGAATGCAATATAGATGCCATTGGTTAATGTTTCAAACTTGGTATGATATTCCTTAACAATATCAATTTGTTAAAGTTGAGTTAATGCATCAATGAGATTACTACCAAATCAAATGGGAAGCCCCATGAGAACCAAAGGAGTGGACATCAATTTCAACCAAAAATGCATCTATATAATGATATGGGATAGAACATAACTAGATAAACTCAATGTAAATGACTAGAATTGACTATACTAGACTCAACTAAAGTTGATGATGATATTACACATATTGATAATTGATGATACAAGATACACATATAAGACTAAGCATTAAAACTAATAGACATCTAATGACTTAAGTTTATGACCAACCAATAGTGTTTAGTGACACTAATAACCTAACACATGACCAGAAGGATTAATAATAAATCACATAAGATTAACATACATCCTAAAACTATATTAAAAGATATAAAAAATTAGAGAGTATGATATCCCTAAGAATCTATGATAGACTTATCCAACATACTGTGAGAAGATAATAAACCATTAAAAGGACACAATATAAAATAATACAAACTTTAATGTACTGCACAATAATGAGAGATGTTATAATCATTAAGCCTAAATATAACTACATGATATAACTTAAAAATACCTAAATTTAGTTAAAATCACCATTACAATGCCAAACAATGAGCTTTATGACTATAACCACTACTTGAATAAACATTTTATGACATGAAAGCTGTTGGAAAATGTTATGAGTTTTTATATACCTAGAAAATAAATTTACATAAAAGTATCGATGAACTTTTCAACATTTCCAATTTGTGCATATCCTATAACTAACATCACATTCCATGAGACTACATCTAGTCTCTACATTTTTTTGAAAATATTTAAATTTTATAATGTAGTTATGGAGAAAACAAATTAAATTAATGTGTAATAATGGAATTTTCAAATGTGTTGAATGATAATGTTTAGATTAGAATGCCAACCATTCTTCTAAAATATTATAATGAGATAATGTGACTAGTGGGCGAATGACCATTTCTAACATAAACCTTTCTAACTTTATTATCTAAAATAATCCTCTATACATATGTAAAAGAAAGAGTTTTGTTAAGAACTTGCATGATAAAATATATAAAATGACACAAATAGTGATTATATATTATTAATTTATTCCTTTTATGGAAAGAATCACTTTCGAATTCGAGGGGGCTAGCTCCTTATTAGAGTAATACTCTAATTGAATTGATATTTTCTTGGATCTATTACAACTTAGGCCCCTCTATTTATATTATTGTAATCTATTTAATTATTCCATTCTATGCATGTGGGATTGTTCCTATATAACATTATATTCATTATTTTACTATTTATGCTACTATTCTAACCCTCCCTACATATATTACATTCTATCCCCCTTGAAAATGTTTCTCCCTAGAAACATGAAAACAATTACCTAAAAAATATATGGAGAACTAGATAGAATCTCGACCATGCATCATTTCTCGCTTTCACTCATTCCTTCTATGTTGGGAGATGAGTATATACATCAAAATGGTGAACATGGGAACTATAATTGAAGGTTGGAGTATAATTTGAATCATGATGACCATATCCTCAAAGTGAGGATAAGGGTGCTCAAAATAGTCACCCTAATGAACTAACTAAAGATACATGTCATCCCACTTAGCATTATTTTTGACACACATTAGTTGTGTAATGGGTATTGCTACCAAGGTATGCATAACGATTATTGTAGGTGAAACTAAGGATTCCAAGATTTGGTTTCCTAATATGGCTCTAATGGGGCTTTTTAGGGTGTATTTGGTGTCAAATTAGGTGATTTTACTTCAATCTTTAGTTCTTTATGTGTTTTTATTTCCCACTCAGGATGTATTAGTGTTCGTAGGGGTACAACCAAATGGGACTCATTGGCCTCCTCTTGTAATTCACTAGTAGATAGAGCTAATATATATACCTCAAGGAGATATTTTGAGAGCCTAGAGAGGTGGTGTTGTGATGGGATGATGTAAGGAAGATGTCTTGAAGAGTATCTAATTGATATAGTCTTTACCGAGCTTAGATAAGCACCATGATTATATTATGGATTGAGGTTGTCACATTTTAACCTATACTCAAATATAATCTTGAAGTCCATTGATGAAATAATATTGGAATAATTCATCAGATAGGCCTATAGTTTGATTAGAAAGGTGTTCAAATGATTATTGATATTCTTGTACTATACCAATTTGATGAAGTGTAGTCCATGTTGTAAAAATGGAAATCTCCATGATAACCAAAAGACAAACTCAACAACTAAAGAAACACTCTCTTTTCTTTTTCTTTTATTTATTTATTTATTTATTTGTTTTTATTTTTACAATAGTAGTAGTTACTAAAACTAGAATAACATTCAAAATACTACATAAAAATAAAATATTCAAACTATTATCTAAAGATGTAAATAAGGTACATAAAACCTAGAAATGGTTTAACATGATTCATTATATTCTAAGAGTAGAATATAGAAAAATACTCTAACTTTTTTTATTTGTTTCTTTTTCCAATAGTATTAGTTAATAAAACTATAATAACTTTTACAATAATAAATGAAAACAAAAAATTCAAAATTCTCTAAAAATTTGGAAATGAGGTTCACAAAACCCATAAATTATCACACCAAAAACCTATATTATTAGTGAATCTGCCCACTAGGATATTAACACCCCATCATGCTTCTAACACTCCCATCTTGAAGATGGGTGTGCACCTCCAAGTGCATGTAAGGGCCCTAGATGAACACTACCATAATGGCATTACCACTCACTACCCAAGACTCAAAAATTTGTGGGTGCTTTGATACCATATGTTAAGAACATATATGCTAAAATATATAAAAGCATACAAATACTAAATATATATTATTACTTTATTCCTTTTATGGAAGGAATAACTCTAAATCACTTCTTCACTTTGAGGGGGATACCTCTTTATTATATTAATGCTCTAATTCAATTTATATTTACTTGGATTATTTACAATAGCCTATGCCATTTTATTTATACTAGTTCTCATCTACCCAACTCCTCATTGTTATGCATGTGGTACTAAACTAATATTAACTATTCTACTAGTTATGATATTATTCTATCTCTCTAGGTATATTACAAGTTTGTGCCCATTATTAAAAAAATAGATTGACCATGTTTATTAGAATGTATTTCTTCATGTTATCATATCCATTTGAAAATAAGAATTGATGAGCCCTGTCAGCATATTTTTTGATCATGTTCCTATAAAATAAGATGTCATACATATACATTATGACATGTGATCATGGATCGATTTACTTATGAAAAATAATAAATGAAATCAATCTATAATAATGGCCTTTTAATAAATTTTTAATGATAATGTTTGGAATATATACCTACCTACTTTAAACATCAGATGCATTTGGAATATAATAATTAATGATACCCAACCAAAAGAGATTTTAATTATGTGCCCATGAAATAGTTTTCCATAAATATCCACTATGATATCGTATCAAGTCCAAATATATTTATGTGAAACAATACATTAAATTAATCTAGAATAATAGCCTTTTAAAAAAAATTAATTAATAATGTTTTGAATGGGTGGCCACCTACTCTAATTTTTTATTGTGGGTGGCCTCACCTTTAAAAAATAATTACCACTAAAAGTAAATCCACATCAAAATTATATAAAAATACTATTATATATATTTACATATTATGATTATTATGTATAGTATAGCTTTTTATTGTTCAAAATGTAGTTATACAAAATAATATTTATATATAGTTATTTAATTCTTAATATGTAATTACACAAAATAGTATTGATGCATATTATCCTATTATAATAGAGGTACATATATAATAATAATGTATAAGTAAATATCATCATACAGATATGTCACAAATGTGAAATGTGTATGTGATAGATGAATAATTACCATTTTATGATATCATTTCTTGAAGTTGATACTAAATCTATGTTGTTGTATGTTTCTACTGGAAATAATTAATTACTCATGGATTATTTATTTGACATGGGTATACTTGAATTCTTAATTTATGTGTAAAAATATTCCAAATTGACATATATATTTATAATTGAACTATAATTGGTTTAAATCTTACATTGGTAAGAATTTAAAAATATATAAAAGAGCCTTAATTTTTAATACTTGAAGTCTTTAGTCCTCTAGTAAGAAATACCAATATTACACCCTTAGATATGAATGAAAAGATACATAAAAACCCAATGTTATTTTTTAGTTACTCAACCCAATTAACTAACTACAAGCTAGATTAATTTTGAATGCTACAGATCACATAGAGCCAAATACAAAACATCTTATCGATGTAGAGCCTTAATCCAATTAACGTAAGTCATTTCCTAGTCTATGTGTCTTAGATCCATTAAATATATAAAGTGATAAGGTTGTATCATAATTAATATTTAATTAAATATTTATTAAACATAAAGTGTATGTTAATTATCTGATAAGCAAGCACAACAGTTTTTTGTTCATTACACCAAAGTTTTTCTCCACCATATATTGGCCAATCTACATAGACATATGACCAAACACATGTTTTCATGTTAAATATTGGGTAAATTTTGAAAAAATATGATGCATCTTAGCATCATCAAGCATAAATATGAAACTAATGATGCAATGATAATAAAATCTAGGTAGGAGTTAAGTACTCTTACAAAGTTATTCAAAATCCACTCTCATGGTTTTTACTAAACCTTTGAGTATTGTTAAAATAAGTAACTATGGAATTTATTAGTGATTAAAATTTAAGGTTTCTAAGTGGGTACCCATATCTAATGTAAATCATATTTTTATTTGATGTTACAATTTTAATGTGTATTGGCAGACTCAAAAGTCAAGATCACATGATTTATCATCTAAAAAATATTTTTAAAGCCAAATCAAAAAACTTACTATTCATAAGTGAAGAGTAATTTATTTTAAATAAATATTATCTAATATGAAACATAACCTTTGAAATACATGTAAAGGTTGATAAATTTAACCCTATCTAGAAATTCAATCATTTTACTTGTAAATGTAATTCCAAGCCAAAATACCAACATAGGGTCTTAGATAATCGTAATGGAACATACCATCATAGTATAAAAAAAGGTGTTAAGATAATATTAATGTGAAGCTTATAACTACCAACAAATAATTCAAACCATATATTTGATCCATTGTAGTCATAGTGAAAATAAGAGTCAATCATCATATTGAAGTATTACTTATAGACATTCCTTTTCGAGATGTGCATTCATTAAAAAACCCCCAAAAATTAAATTTATTCTTACTAGATATCCATGAGAATGTGACTAAATTTTTAATTTTGTGACCATTATTAACTCAAAGGTAACATGAAATATTTTTAATTTTGTTCTTACATTCTTTTTTTCTTAAGACCATTTATGGATCCATTTCTATTAAAATATTTAATTTAATATTCAAAGTAGATATGGAATTTAATAAATGGTCTCTCATATTTAATGTTTTATTAGTGAATATAAACTAAGTTTAATACCATTAAATATATTGGTAAACATTAAATTCACTATAAAAAATCGAATAGCTAAGATGCATGAAACATGGAGATAACTCTAAATTATCTAATTAACTCTATTTTGACTTAAATATCATCTCAATTAACAATATCAAAAAGGTAATTAAGTGGAATCATGCATGAAATTTAGTTTAACTTTGTAAATGTGATAGAATTAAAAAATAGAACAATTTTTTTTCTTTAGAATGTCCAAAGCACATTCTGCTTGGTTGTACTCCCAATAAGTGGCCAAAGACGTGTCACAAGACATGTAATGTAATGTAAAAATAACACATGCCTAAATTTAATTTTTTTATAATGCATATATGGTTTCATAGTATCTTACACAACCATGTTAGCCCCACTTTCTCAAATATTATTATAAGCTCTTAACAAGCTGAACATTCTATAGGATGACATAATGGACCCCACTACCCCAAAAACCAAAAATAAAACTTGGTCAATGAAAGGTGATTTTGATCAACCACTATATTTAATGATTATATCTAACTCTTTATGTTGATAAAAAAGCATCTTCAATGATATTGGTCAATCACAGGGTTGAGTTCATACTTAAGTCATAACTAAAATATATTTTAAACTTAAGTATAAATAATGAAAAGTACTTATTGGCACCAAATCTCTCACCCTAAAGTATTTTTTTAATCCTAATATAATATTTGTGAAAAATTTGACTATTTATATTCCTATGGGTTGAATATGGTAGAGGTAGACCTCTAGGTTTAAGGGCTAGCTCCTTAGATTGACCTCTAAGTGCTTATCACCTATACTAACTGATTACTTGGGTAAAAATGAGTAAAAATATGCATGAAAGTAAACTATTATAAGGATGTGATACACCATGAATGTATCACAAGATAAACATACTATTTCACTAATAATCATGACCTATAATACTAATCTCAAAGTCTTGGGATACTCTAACATTAGTATTTCAATATAGAGGTGATATGCATGAGACTATTCAAGGTAAGTGGAATAGAGGTCGAATTGCAGAGTCTAAGATACTTAAACAATTTAAGGAAGACAAACACATTATATAAACTCCATATGACCTATTAGAATGATAAATTCTTGCACCAAACATGAAATGACAAAGAGAAGACAAGGATAGTTATTTATCACTAGACCTCAGCATACATCACTCTACAAACCTAGACAAGATGTCTATAAACTTAAAACCAGATTGAATGTATTAATAAAAGGAAAATTAAAACATAAAAATAGTAGGTATTTTCCATAATAGGTGTGTAATTAGCATACAAGAGCCAAAATGGTTAGTAATTATAGAATTTGATAAAGTAGGGAGAGAAGGGGAGTTCAAGGCTCACAATGCCACTTGTCAAGGTATGAGAATCAGTTATGTTGTAGAGGAATAGAGTATGAAATAGACCCTAAAATTTCTATTTAGATAAATTTCTCTCCAAGGCATAAAATTTCCTCAAATATGGCATAGGACCCTTTAGCTACCTTCTTGGAAACTACCTTCATCATTTGGACTCTCTTGAGCACTGCAAAGTAGATTAGGAATATGTTTTACCCAAAACCATCATTTCTAAAAATGATAAACCTTGTTTAAAATTTTACAAATTTGTGCTTTAAAGTGAAAATTCAACTTGATTCATAACTGTTATTTAATATCTTATGTTGATCTAGTTTACATAGGTCTGTTAGCACATAAACTTCATTTGGCTTCATCTAATGTTCTTATGTTTTAATGTCATAGGTTTAATGGGGTCTCATTAATGTGAAAATTTCCTAGGTTTTTCCACCTTAATTCTAAACTAAATATTTATTTTTATTAATCCTTGGTATCTTATAGATTAAACTTAATCTATGTTTATAATCATTTAAAAAAAATTAGCCTAATTTATTTAGTGTGAGTCTTTTTGAAATAGATTCAAAATTTTAGGTAGGGTAAACATTAATAAAGAGAAATTTATTATATTAAGGTTCTAGCCGAGTTCCTAATCATATTTATTAATACAACTTAGACCTTAGGCTAAAATCTTTATGCTAGGTCCTTTTATGGTTCACGAGGTCTAATTTATGTGGGCATATATTTTATTATAAGATTATATTAAACTTTACTAAGTTATGTATTATATTTTATTAAATACAAACAAGATTTTAGACTATGCTTTATATGTTTCCCAAATATTAAATTATGCCTTTAAATTTATGAATGTATATCCTATGACATACATTTGCTTGGGCTCAATTCACCCAATGGCATAGGATCAAGTTGAAAAGTTAGCAAGTTCCAAGAACTCCATGAGGGTGAAAAGTGTTACCATCAAAATAGCCTAGTATAATTGATTGAACAAAGTTATGGCATGGTTAAATTTTCAAACATTCTATAGAGATCCATGAGAGTGACAAGTGTCACCATCATGGGATCTCAGTACATAAATCCAATGACCCATTAGAAGAAGTAGGGTCAACAACTCAATAGCATATAATACCCATATAGCTACCAAGTGGTGCATGCATGAAGATTTTTGAGGGGGTGTTATAATATTGATGGTCACACAAACATTAAAAACATTCATGAGGATGTTAAATATGTTCATGAAGACATCAAATGATGGGTGCACAAATGTCAAACTTAAGCATATGGAAATCAAAATTAATCTCAGTAAAGAGTCTTAAGGGGGTGTTCAAATATTGATGGTTCTGTGGACATCAATGATGACCATGTAGATGTAAAATGATGGAGTGCATAGATATCAATTTTAAGATATCCATTTATATCCAAATAATCTAAATATCTAGAGAGTGTGATTATTTCACATAATTGTTATTGATGGTGTAAAATGAGAAAGACTTTTCAAAAGTCCCAGAACTAATAGGAAGCTAACATGTGGAATGTTTTCATGAGCTCATAGGTAACAATTGATCTTATTTCAATAAAAAATGAAGTAGGGACATACATCCAAAGGTAACTATGGTCATTTTTTAATTAAATGTACATTTTTACATAGACATGACATGTTGGATTATGGACTACTGAATAATATGTTGAATCTTAGACTTAATCTGGTTAAGCAAATATAAAAAAGATTTGGTAGTAGAAAAAGAGAAAACTATAGTTATTGACATAGTATATTATTATAAGATAAATACCTTGATAATATTTTTAAAGGAATTTTATATTCTATAAAGGTAAATGTAACATGCAATTCATAGTTATGATTAGATTAGTCTGAATTAAATAGTGTCATTAGTTTTAAGGTATTGGTAAAGGGAAACTTATCCTTCATACATGTCTGAATTCCATTTAAAAGTGGCTAGCTTAAAATATCTGATAGGTTATTCTCATAACCTATAAGAAATGGTATTATCATACATACATTTATTTTTCATGCAGTTTGATCTATAATTGTAAAAAATGCCCTTCTACACATTCACATATTTCATAACTTTTACAAAGGCCAACTTAAATTGTTGATGGTAAGAAGACTCTTATATGGTTTCAACCATAGTTAGAACTCAAGTTCTGACTATCACATGTAATGAATTTGTAAGGACTTGGAGGATGAGGTGACCCCTTCCCCAAGCCTATTTAAATAATTGTAATTGACTAATTGGAGGTGTGAGAAAAAATTTCAATATACAGGAGGAGAAGCAATTTTGATTTTCAACAAATGTGTTTATGTATTCTATCTCCAATTTCTATGTAATTAAGATTATCTTTTTAGTTTTATGATTCAATAATATTTAGTGTGAAACAACTTCAATGAATTCATTCTTATCTTTATCGGTATTTTAGTCTTATATCTATAGAATCTATTAAAGGATTAATAAATTACATTGATTATTGAAAATTAAGTTTATTGATTCATAATTTTGAATGTGTGTGAATGATTTATTTTGATATAGTTTTATATGTGTGTGCAAAAGTTGCCTTAGATATGTCATTATCTAAATCCATAATCTCTTGATTAAGGGTGTGTAATAGCTACTCTAAAGGGAACAAACATTGAATGAGGCTTGTGAGTTTCCTATATTAGTATCCCCTTATAATTCTAAACTATGTTTGACTATGTGTGTGAAATATATTTTTATACTAGGCATAGGTTTTTGAAAGCACTTATCCATTTAGAAACTAGCTAGAGAGGTGAATCTTGAAAACCAATGAGTCTTTATTTTTTCCTTACCTTGCTTCTTTTTTTGAGTTTTTTTTAGATCTATCAACTTTAGATAAGTAACCGGACACACATCCAAATCATGTAGGAATTCACTAGATTTTAATAACCACACCTCCATCCAAAAAACCTTATCAATAACCTGCATGCCCTACTAGCTATTCCATCAATGAGTTATTCAAACTACATACCTACAACTCATGACATGGAGTGGAGTTTACTTCCATTGAGATCCTAAAATGTTAGAAGCTACCTCATTGACTATGATGTGCATAAAAATTGCATAAATAGTTTCACTAGTGCTACAAGGAGGTCCTAAAACTCTGGTTGTATTCACACAAGAGAGCCCCCATGTGAGAACCCTAGAAAACCAAATCAATTCGTAAAACTTATAAAACTAAACAGCTAAGATTAGATTGGCTAAAAGAATCACCCATAGATATCCCAAGTATTCAACATAATCTCCCTAATAACCCATTACCATACCTTTTATATTCATATAAAATGCAAAATTTGGTTACTTGAATATGGCTAATGACATTGAATCCATACGTCCTCCTACTTGCTTGCACAACCCTTTTAAGATTTTCTTTCACTAATTCCCAATCATCCACAACCTTCCAAACTTAACCCTTACAGACCCAAGCAACTCTCTTAGGCCCAAATCCATACCCTAGGTCTCATTCCCTTTGGATAATAACACCCAATTTGGATAGGAGCATTGAAACCTAAGGTGTCTAGTTTTTAGCACTGTTGTCCAAGTGTACTTTTGGTCCTAAAAGTCATATTTTATCAAATACTTATGCTAGTTAATGTCATCCTAACATGAATTAATTTAACCCGTGATCATTAAATCCCTATAATAGGCCATTCAAATTCCATTTTTAAGGGTTGACACTCATTTACAAGAGATAAGTAAGAATACAAGCAAGACTACTCAAGTACTCTCACCTATTCTCTGTATATACCCATCCAACAATATTTAAAGCTTCTTCAAACCTTTACACCAATCTCTATCCATTACAAGTACACCTAATTTCACATTTACTTGCATTTTCATCACACTATTTCACCAATCACTTCAATGGGATAACTACATATATCTTGATCTCTCCTTAGAGTATTGGTATGGAGGTAACATGCCCACACACAAGATGTGAAGTTCATCTAGTGTATCCTTTACAAACTAACCCCTTTTTCCTATTTTATAAATTTACAGTTAATTTCATAGAATACATAAGCACATGAAGAATCAAATCTATATGGAATTTCATTGACATCAAGGATCTTAAATTTGGTACATAAGCTCACACAAATGATATGAACAAAACCCAAAAAAATCATCTCTATGAGCAGTTTGGACAACAACAAAAAGACTAGGACTACAATGCTAGATAATAAGGTATCCTATTTTTGATGGTCCTATGCAATCAAGAAATGAACTCCAAATCTCATTTTGTGATAGTGTCCTAGTCTTGTTCCTCTAGTATCAGACTCTATCTCAGTCATAAAAGCTCCAAATATGCAAAGTCATATTTTCCTGTAATCATTACTATTTTTAGAAAAGGTAAAAATACTATTTATTTACACAAAATAAATGGCTTAATTATTGAATATTATTTACTAATTTTATGTACTCAAACCTATTTATTATTTATGAATTAAACATCTAATTTCCTAAAAAATAATAAATCATTTGGTGAACTTGACTTCAAATTTCACATAAAAAACCTAAAAACCCTAGGGTAAATCCCTAGATGATTTTTCCCATAAATTTTTATATTTTCTCTTCAATATTAACATCATAAATTCATCAAAAATTAAAAAAAAATTGTAGTAAATTTTAAAATAAATTTATTTTAAACCCTAGTTGCATCAACTCTCTCCCAGTAATTTTCCAATATTAATCCAATAATTTCCTGAATTTTTCTTTCATATCTAAATCAAAAATTTGATTCAAATTCTCAAATTCAATAGTAATTTAAAAAATGTTTTATTTCAAAACCCTAGTTGCATCAACTAGCTCCCAGTAATTCTCTAATAATTTTTCAATCATTTTCTAAATTTTTAGTTGCATATTAAAATAAAAAAATCACTTCAAATTTCAAAAACTCATAGTAATTTTTAAAAATATATTTTTCTCAAATCCCTAGTTGCATATAATAGATCTTATTTTTCTCCTTGAGGTATCACCTTACATGTTTGGGACCTCCATATCATTTTTATGCATATTCTAGTGCCTTATTTAGATTATATTAGTTTAATCTTTTCTAATATTATCCAAGTTATTTTCCTTATGCCACCTAAGTTCCTTTCATCTCTTCCTTCATGATGAAGTGCAAGACTTAGTGGAAATCCTCTTGAACTCACTTATATTCCTTCAACTTGATCATATACTATGGATAAACAACTAGTTTAGATTCTAGCTATATATTCTACACATCTAAATTGTACCAATTTTAATTAGAATGATTCAAACAATGAACAATATGAATATACCAATGATGATGTACACACTGATGCTCATGCTCCACCATATTGGACTACTAATCCACTTCCACACATTTTCTATAATGAAATTGTACTCAACAAAGATTTGATCCTCCAAACTTTCAAAGAAACACTTAGGGAACAACCTCAATATCATACTCTTATATTACAATCTCTCATAGAAATCAAAAACGCTAAACAAGTTGAGTTTTCCATTCCTATAGAGCAACCAATTGAAAATGACACTATGGGGGCAACTATGTCTCAACAACCCCCTATAATAGCCCCACCTACCTCTATGCCACCAGTTACATCTAGTATATCCCTATCTCTTGATGTGGTAGCCCTTATGTAAGAGATAAGATATCTTCAATCCAAGGTGATACATCTTGAGAAAGGTGCCACTAGACTTATGAAGGCTTTGGATTATTTTGGTCCTTTGCATACACCATTGGCATGTCACATTTCTTCTACACCCTTCCCATAAGGTTTTGTTCAACCTAAGCTTATTATTTATGATGGCAAGGGTGAGCTAGTGACACATTTGATATATTTTGATATAGAATGCTTGGATTATGTACCCAATGACTAGCTACATACCAAGCTATTTCCATGGAGTCTAAATGATTATGCTTCACAATGGTTATATAGTTTATCAAATCAATCAGTCAATGTATTTAATACTTTAGCTAGCATGTTCCTATCACATTTCAGTATCAACATTAGTTATAAGGTCTTTAATGCACAAATTTCATAAAAAAAAATCAAATGAGCATCTCACATACTATGTGCTTTGATAGAAGACCATCTTGGCTAAGATGAGTAGCCCCATGGTAGATTAGTAGTTATAAGATCTCTTTAAATAGAGCCTTCTACTATCATTACATGAATCTATTATGTTCAAAAGATTATCTTATTTAATTGAATTGTGTCATACACTAAAGGAAAGAGAAGTAAAAATCATATCAATGGGAAAACTAAATTATACAAGAATCCTAGACACAACAAACAAGATTAATAGAAAAGTCCCATACAAGGTCAAAATTAATGATAATAAGAATTAAAATCAACCAATAGTTAATGCGGTTTTAGATCCCCCTCTACATGTGGTTTTATTAATACCTCCTCGATGTACATTTACCAATCCACCAGTTTCTTCAACCAAAGTTTTATAGTAGTTATTAGAATATAACATCATCACTCTCCCTCCTATTTAGGAAGTTGACCCAGTAAAACCTCTTCGATGAGGGTATCATCAGTAGGCATTTTGTGAGGGCACTAGGCCACACTACAAATGAATGCATCAATTTGAGACATTTGATACATGACTTGATAAATGACAACCTACCTGATCTTGGCACTTTAGTTGAGCCTCCATAGGCTAAGCCAACATAAGATAAATCTTTGAAAATCTTCTTGGATCCATTTTCATAACATTATAAGTAAGAGAAAGTGGATACATCAAGTGTTCACCACACATACAATACACATCCTCCACCAGTTACATAACAGACACCCTTAGTTGAATCACATCTTTTGAGTGGTATGATAGGTGTGTGTAAGTCCAAGGTTCCAACTAGACCTTCTATATCCTTCTAAAATCATGAGGTTGTTAAGGATAATTTAGGTTACAATTCACTCTTTATCAAAGCACATATTCATAATCAACCCATTCATAGTGTTCTCATCGATAATGGTTCTAGTGTCAACATGTGCACCATTACATTATTGTAGCATTTGGGATATTTAGAGTAAGATATCAATCTGATAGATATAGTTATCAATAGACTCAGTGGGCACAAATAGAGTTCATTAGGTGAGATTTTACTTCCATTATAGATTGGGCCAACACATGTGACCACACATTTCACCATAGTTCATAGTGTATGAGTTTTTGACATGTTACTTGGTCACCCATGGATTCAAAAAATTCAAATAGTACCATCTATATTTAATAGATGCATGAAATTCATTCATTATAATTATGTTATTATAGTTGGTGGAGTTTTATATGAGTTACCACTCCCTGCTTTAGAGACATCTCCTTTGTCATGATTAGTTCTAGCTTCTCCACTAGTTTCAATTTTCCCACTCATTAGAGTTCTTCCTCTAGTATAGATTTAGACATAGTTGAGGGATCCATTTCTAGTACATAGGGTTCATACACCTCCACTACTTTGAGATTTTGGATATCTTCTAGCTATAGTATTCACACTCAGAGTATTTCATTGATATCTCATGTATCTACACATAGAGCACATGTTTAGAGAGATTTTACTACCTTTGGATGGGTCCTTAAGAGCCCTCTAATTGCATCTACTTCTTATATTTACAAAGGGACCCCACAATTAGTTTCTACTTCAAATAATTTAGAACATTTATAGTGCACATAGCTTTCAAAATCACAACCTTGACCTTTCCATCATGCTTCATGATCACACACAATAACTTTGTTTAATACAAGACACCACGATAAGGATTCTCATCCAAGACTCATCGATTAGTATCATTTATTCTCAGTCTTTCATGCACATAGATTATATCAAAAAACACAAAAATAATGTAATATTTCAAAAAAACCAAAAATATTTAAATATATACAAAAACACAAAAACATTTCAATTGTATGCATCATCTATGATTTACATTGCTATTACTATAATAAGACTTACATTTATTATTTCATGTTATTTTTTGTTGATTTATCTACATTACCATGCTTCACTTTATCTTTTTTGAGTGTGTGTAGTGACATCCAAATCTTTGACTAATTTACTCCACCCATTGTGGGGGCATCCTACTTCTACATTTGAGACACACATTGATATACATGCCCATTTGGGGCATCTTCTACATGACTACACCATCTAGGTTATGTCATTCCTACACTACACACTCCAAATTATCATTTTAATGTAAATTAATTAATAGATTACTAAATCAACATTTCATTAGTATCTATCACTTTTTTTTATCTCTTTAGCATATACCTAGTCTTGTACTAAACATGTTTTACATAATGTCACTCTTGATTTGATTAGTTAGATGTGATTCTATCTTTCCAATTATTGCATTCTTTCTCTTCTTTCTTAGTGTAGCTTGCTGGATTATATTTTTAGTTCCTTCTTATCTCTTGTATATGACTTAGGACATTTGCTAATGTGCTTTACTTCTATTCATGTCTATGTGCCTTTAGATATTTACCATTGTCCCTTGCTTGAACTCTTTTATGTGCCTATGGCCCTCGTGTCAATCTTGCTTATTTCTATGGTGTGTGTATTCGACATTTGAACATCCTTTATTTTTTTTCTTTTTAGTATGAGTGACATGTACCCATGTCCCTTATTTGCTTGGCCCCTTGGCCACCCTTGTATGCTTCTTAATTCTTACTTTGTATGGTTGTTGTTTGATTTTTTGTCCTTATTTACAAATGCCATAATCCATATCATGTATTTTCCTTGCTTTCTTGGATGCCATGATAAACATCATGCTCCATCCCTCCTTACTAAAAAATAACAAATAACCTTTTCAATTTTAGTTTAGTATATTACACATGATTTTACATTTTTATATCTATTTAGGCATACCCCTATTGATCTAACAATATATCAATACAAGTATTGATATATCTCCAGATATCTTGTTAATTATCATCACTATATCATGTATATTTGTAGCTTAACACACTCGTAGGGATTATTTTGAGGGCCTATCCACAAAAGATGGGGTAACAAATAAGGTTTTTCATAGAGATTAGAGCTCCCAGTGGTCAAAACAAAAGTTTTAAAAACACTTCAAATCAAATTCAAACATTAGACTAGGTAGAATAGACCAGGTAAACAACAGAGAATCTAGAATAGTCATCAGATTTGGCCTTGGACAATAGCACCAAAGTTGGACTACAATACTAGATAATAGGGTGTCTTATTTTTTGTGCTCTTATTAAGAGAATAGAAAAATTAGTTTTTTCATAAATAGACAAAAAGGTGAGTTCAATCATAGGTTTTTTAGTACAACATGGTCTAGATTTAGTATGTTTTAATATAGTTTTTGCTTAGATAATTTACATATACGGAGCATCATGTGTGCCATGATGGCTCTCACTTCCAATTTTAGATTAGGTAGTTGATATAACTTTTAGATCATAATCCATGTTTCAGACACTAGTTATTATGGGAAATGTGCATAGCACATTGGTCCTCCTCTCTTTCCAAGTTTAGTTTATTTTTCCTAAACATTCTTAGTAGTTATGTGCCTTACTCCATCTGTAGGTAGTTTGCATCATTTTTTATGTTTGGATTTCATACAAGCTTAACTTTTTGAGTACATGAGTTCTTGATTTCACTTCCATATAAGCCTGTTGCACTAATTTTGGAATGGATTTAATAGAAGTCTAGTCTCCATCGTTCAAAATGGCCAAAAGTGGCCTAGTTTCTACCATACATTTAGCTATTCATGCCAACATTACCAGATTATAATACATTCATGGGATGTAGAATCCATCTCATATGACATCTATTCCATACTAGTATTACTTCATAACTTCATTTTATGAGGCAATGATGAAACCAAAGGACTAGCTAGCCTTTATATTCTTGAGCCACTTATTCAAAAGAATTGGACACAGTCCAAACATTGATTGACACACACATAATAATCAAGCTTCACTTAGTAGGTGATGATGGATCCAAATGCCCTAACTTTATTATCTTGAGCCACTTCCAAGGAATTGATAGCTTAGATTTGTTTGTGATATTACTTTTGGTACATCACAATAGGCTTTACATTAGTTCACGTACTTAGTGAGGTGTATTCATTCCTTTCTCTTACTCTCTCTTACCCAAATTTTATACATTTTTATTTTATATATGGTGTATCTAGTAAGGACTAATCTACTCTATATTTCTCATTATAGATTCATACTTCACACCATGCTCTCTCTATGCACATGCAACATCTCATAGCTTTGTGAGCTTCACCTTTACATGTAAGTTCATATATGATTTATATTTTTCCTTTATCCTAGTATTTTTATTTGTTTCATCACTATAATAAAGTGGGGGGCGGGGCGGTAGGGGCAGGGAATTTAGTCATATAAAGTGAAAAATTTGGTTACTTGAGTATGGCTAATGAAACCCAATCCATAAGTCCTCCTACTTACTTATAAAACCCTTTTATGGTTTTATTTAACTAATTCTTAGTCATCTATAGCCTTCCAAACTGAACCCTTATAGACTCAGGCACCTCTCTTAAGCTTATATTCACCCCCCTAGGTCACATTCCCTTTGGAAAATAGTACCCAAGTTGGACAAGAGCACTAAAACCTAGGGTGTCCAATTTTTAGTGCTATTGTCCAAGTGTACTTTTCGTCATAATAGTCATATTTTCTAGAATTTTTATCCTAATTCATGTCAGCCTAACACAAATTCATTTAACCCATGATCATTATATCTCATATAAAATTCCATTCAAAGTCCATTTATAATGGTTAACACTCATTTACATGAAATGAGAAAGAATATAATCAAGACTACTCAAGCACTCTTCCCTATTATTTGCATACATCCATCTAATAATATTTAAAGCTTATTCAAACCTTTACACTAGTTCTTATCCATTCTAAGTACAGCTATTTTTGTATTTACTTGCATTTTCATCACATTATTTCACCAAGTAGTTTAATGGGATAACTACATATAGCTTGATTCCTCCTCAGAGTATGGGTATGTAGGAAGCATTCCCACACATGGGGTGTGAAGTATGTCTATCATATCCTTTACACACTAACCAATTTTTTCTATTTTATAAAGTTCTATTTAATTTCATAAAAGACATAATAACATGAAGAATCATCTATATAGGGAATTTTTTGACAAGAAGGATCTAAAATTTGGTACACATTCTCACATAAATACTATGAACAAAACCCAAAAAAATCATATCTCTATGAATAGTTTTGATAATAGTGACAAGACCAAGACTACAACATCAAATGTAGGGTGTCATATTTTAAGCGGTCCTATCCATTAAAGAAACAAACTTCAGATCTTATTTTTTGATAGTGTCCCAATCCTATTCCTCTAGTATCATACTCTATCTCAACCATAATAGCCTAAAATAATTCATATTTTACTTCACTCATTAATATTTTTATAAAAGACAAAAATACTATTTGTTTACAAAAAATTAGTGTCTTAATTATTGCATATTGTTTACTAATTTTATCTACTCAAACCTATTTATTATTTTGGAATTAAACATCTAATTTCCTAAAAAATAATAAATATCCTTCCTTGGTTCTATAATAATCACCCAAGAGTTGTTGAAGAGCATCTTATTTCTTACACATATGCTATGCAAGTTATGGATATAAAATTTGAAGCTTTATTCTATAGGTTGTTCCTTTTCATGCTAGGAGAATAAATACATGATTATATTGTAGAGTTGGCACCTATTTCTATCACTATTTAGAGTGATTTTGAGGAACTTTTTTTATTCAATTTGGTCTAAAAATGATTTTCATGATTTAAAAAATGATTTGATAGCTTCTATGAGGTTATTTACATTAGGTATGTTAGATATGAATTGTATAAAAGTTGTCCAAAGACAAAGTTGGTTATTGTTCCCAAATAGTATCATAATGGAAGGGCTTCCTTTTAATCTAGGTACTATGCACAATAACAATACTCTAGAGCCCGTCATTGATGCAACAAGTAATCTTAAGTATGGACATGTTGCACCTAAAGATTTTTAACCCAAAATTTGTGACATGGTAAAAGAGGAAGAAGAGATTCAAGATGGAGAGGATGATTTTATCATAAAAGAGGTAGAAGATATTATTATATCCATCAAAGAAGAAATTATAATGTTATAGGAGAAATTGAGATACCAAAAATAAGAAGAGGAATCCATCAAGATAGGAGAATTGGATCATGTTAATTCCATCCCTATATTTGATAATATAATTAAAGAAGGAAATGATGGTAGTGAAGAAAGTGCCAATTTAGAATAACATTTTAAACCTTTATAGTAGCTCTATGAGATAGAATATGCCCAGGTAGAGGATCAATTACTTTGCGTTACAAAGGAAGATATTATATTTGAATATGGTGTTGATGCATCTTGTGACTACTAGTTTGCATTGGATTCTCTATTAGAAGACTTTTTTGATGATTATATTCCTGACTTGTTCTCCTCTGATCATGAAAGCTTCAATGTTGAGGTTTTAGATTATGTTATGCTTGAGGTAGGTACATATTTTTATCATGAGGAAAATAAAAAAGTTATGTTTGCTACCCCCAAAAATTCTAATTCAATTTCTAAACTACCTTTCAATGGAATTAATTTAAAAGGATGCCCATGCCTTGATTTAATGGATGTTGAATTCAATTTAGTGTTGAACTTTATTATATAGGCCACTATGGTTGATTATGTGATTGAACAGGAACCGCAGTGTGTGTGGACATCAACATAATTTTGCATTAAATAAAAGATGTTTGATTACACATATGATGCCCATGAAGTTACATATCTTTTAGAGCATAACTATTCAAAATAAATAGATTACTCAAAACTAATTAGAGTTTCAATTCAAAAGAACATTAGTAAAAGGATCAAAAATGTGCAGTGGATGGGATGATCCCTCTAGAATTAATAATTAATGAATTTATTGCTCCTAAAATAAAAAATAATGAGCCCTAGGTAAACATAATTTTTATTCATAATTCATAAAGTCAAGAGATGTGTCATTCAAATATTAAATATCACACTCATAATGAGATTTTAGATGAAGTTTTGGAGGTAAATGTTATTCATGATTATACTTATGATTTTGATTCTATCTTTGTGGACCTTTCCCATAATTATTTCATAAAGGATGATGAATTTTAAGACTGTAGGTCATATTTAATATCCATCTCATGAGACACTTTTGATGTTTGTTTATCTAAATTAGGTTCTCCTAATAATGTTAGTATAAATTATGACGTTTTATAACATGTCAATTATTAAGATATGGACCCATTTTTAAGCTCAAATAAATCTAAGGAATATTGGGTGTGCTTGAGTCCCTCATCTAAAATAAACACAATTATTATAACTTAGATTATGTATTTTAAACTTCATAACCCTTAAAATTCTAGGGATTATTAGTCTAATTTTACCTCTCAACCAGGTAATATTTTTTGTGATTATATGACTTGGGTATTTTCTCCTGAATACATGAGTAATAATGGTGAAATTTTAGAATGAATGTATCATAGGGAGGAGTTATTTATTTGTTGTGTCTAGGATGTACAAATGAGTAACCTTGATTTTTTGTTTTAAAATATGAGGGAAAGGATCAAAATAATACTTAAATAATACAAGGATATCCATACCTATCTTAAAACTTTAATGGGGAAAACCTTATTATTACCAAAGAGTGAAAATTATACCAAACAGAGTTTCCAAATCCATCCCCCATTTCTTTTGGGTTTTATTTAGAGTAGGATTAGGTCAAGTTTCTTGTTTTCTATCATTTTCTTTCATTCGAATAGTTTCATGCTTTCTAGATTAATCTTTCCTGCTTTCAGTATTTTGTTTTTATAGATTAGTTTCATGCTTTCTAGATTAATTATTATTTTTCTTTATCTAGTGACCTAAATTGTGTTTTCTATAATTGTAACCAAGCTAAATATCCCAAAAAACTAAGATTATGACTTGTAAAAAGGGGGGAAATTAAACTTTTTACAATTTGGGACAATTTTACAAATTGGGCATATCTTTATGTTTTGAGTCTTCAGGATAAAGGTATGTAATCATGAACCATTGTGGATATTGTCACAATTGAATACTTTTACTAGGCATGTGGAAGTTTCTCTTAGAGTACTTCATATAAATTAAGAAAGTTTTATTATTATATTGGATCAAATTCACTTATCATATTAAATACCTATTAGAAATGACAATTTTGGGTATAGGTGTGGCTAGTAGGGATGTTCTAGTAATGATTTGTTTTATAATTATACCAATTGAGTAGGGTTTTATCTCTTCTCTTCTCATTCAAGAAAAAAATAAAAATAAATGAAGAAAAGAACCAATGGGTTCAAAAGAGAAAAATAAAATCAAAATAAAATAAAAAATCCCACATGATGAGATAAGGTCAATGTACCATGCATCATGATTAAAAGAAAATAATAAAAAGGGAAGAAAAGGAGCATGAGGTATCTATATTGGGGATATGGACACTTGGATGGTAACAAAGAAATGCCTAAGCTTCCCTCATTTTCAATCCTAAATAGACACTGGAATGAAATATTTAGCTTTATAAAGACTTTGAAAAATTCATCACAATAGAGGTGAAATGCATCAAAAGTTTGATGCACACAAATCCAAAAAATTAGAAAGCAAGTATTTTTTGTGAATAAACTTAGGAGTCTCTTTCATATTTATGATTTATTTATTATTTTATGACATACTTCATTATTGATTTAAATATTTCTAACTAGAGTTATGGGTTCTTGAATAATTAGGAGTATTCCCCCTAGGATTAACCATTTGTTGTACCCAACACACCCCATTTGTGAAAATGGGGACCCTTATTTTAAATTGTGTAAAATTGTGTTATAAAGTGAAAATTCAACTTGAATAAGAACTAGTATTGAATATCTTGTATTGATATAGTTGACATTGGTCTATCAACACATAAGCTTCATTTCACTTCATATAATGTTCTTATGTTTCCATGTTGTAGGTTTAATGGGGTCTCATTGACGTAAAAATTGCCTAGGGTTTTACACCTTAATGCTAAATTAAATATTTATTTTCATTAACCCTTGGTCTCTTATTGATTAAATTGAATCTATGTTTACAATCATGTTTAAAAACTTTATCCTAATTTACTTAGCCTCAAGTGCTTTTCAAGTAGATTCAAAATTTTAGGTAAGGTCAAAATTACTAGAGATCACTTTATTATATTAAGATTATAGCCCAGGTCCTAATTTTATTTATTAATACAACTTATACCTTAGGGTAAAATATGTATGATATGTCCTCTTATGGTTAATGAGGTCTAATTTACATGGGGATATATTTTATTATAAGATTATCTTAAGCCATACTAAGTTTTAAGTCATATTTTAATAAATAAAAACAAAAATTTAGACTATGTTTTATATATTTCCCAAATATTAACTTATGCCTTAAAATTTATGATCATATATTCTATGACATGTGTTAGCTTAGGCTCAGTTCATCTGAAGGTGTGAGATCAAGTTAAAAATTTATAAGGTTCTAAGAAATCCACAAGGGTGACAAGTGTCACCATCATGGGATTTATATATAATTGATCGAATGAAGTGAGGGCATGGTTGAATTATCAAATGGTCTATGAAGCTCCATGAGAGCTACAAGTGTCACCATCATGGGATCCTAGTAAAAAAATCTAATGACCTATGGGAAGAAGTAGGGTTAAAAATTCAATAGCATACAAGCCCCACAAAGTTTCCAAGTGGCACACTCATGAAGAGTCCTAAGGGGATGTTTAAATATTGACAATCATGCAGACATAAAATAAATTCATGCATATGTCAAATGATGGGTGCATAGATGTCAAAATTAAGCACATGAAGAATCTCGAGGAGGTTTTCAAGTATTGATAGTCACCTAGATGTCAAAGATATTCATGCGGATGTCAAATGATAGGCATGCAAACATCAAAATTAAGATCAACAAAGAGTCCTGAGGGGGTGTTTAAATATTGATAGTCATATAGACATCAATGATGGTTATGTGGACATAAAATTATGGGCACACAGATGTCAATTTTAAGATATCCATTTGGATTTAAATAATCTAAATATCTGTAGAGTGTAATTATTTTGTGCAATTGAGATCAATGGTGAAAACCAAGATAGACATTTCATAAGTCTTGAAACTATTAATAAGCTACCACATGGAATGTTTTCATGAGCTCATAGGTAGTAATTAAATTTAATCTTGTTTCAAGAAAGCATGAAGTAGGGACATGCATCCAAAGGTAAATGCATTCATTTTTTAATTAAATGGACATTGATTCATGTACATGACACATTGGATTATGAACAAGTGAAGAATATGATGAGTCTTAGACTTAATCTAGTTAAGCAAATCTAAAAAGGAATATATGGCATTAGAATAAGATAAAACTATATTTATTGACACAACATATTTTCTTAAGATAAAGACCTTGAAAATCCTTTTGAAGGAATTTTTTATTTTGTAAAGGTAGAGTCAACATGTAACACATAGCTATGATTAGATTAGTCTCAATTAAATTATTTCATTAGTGCTGAGGTGTTGATAAAGGGATACTTATCCTTCATATGTGTCTGAATTCAATTTAAAATTGGATAACTTAAAATATATGATAGGTTATTCTCATAACTTATAAGAGAGGGTATTGTCATGAATCTATTTATTTATCATGTATTTAAATCTATAATTGTAAAAATTTCCCTTCTACACATGCACATAGTGTATAGATTTTGTAAATTCTAACTTAAACTGATGATGGTAAGAATAGTCTTATACAATTTTGACCATATTAATAACTCAAGCTTTGATTATCACATGTAATGACTTTGCATGGAATTTTAAGATGAGGTGACTCCTTCCCCAAGCCTATTTAAAAAAATTTAATCCACTAGTTGGAGGTGTGAGAAAAAATTTCAATATATAGGAGCAGAAGCAATTTTGATCATCAACAAATGTGTTTGTGTATTATCTTTCCAATTTCTATGTAATTAGGCTTATCTTTTTAGTTTTATGATTCAATAATTATTAGTGTTAAATAGTTGTAATGAATTCTTTCTTGTATTGATTGATATGTTAGTCTTAGATGTGCAAAATTGATTTAAGGATTATCAAATTACATTGATTATTGGAAATTAAGTTTATTGATTCATAAATATAAATTTTTATGAGTTATTTCTTTCGATATAGTTTTCTTCGTGTGTTGAAAAGTTACCTCAGATACCTCATTATCCCAAGCCATAATCTACTAATTAAGGATATGTAATAACTAGTATAAAAGGGGCAACATTTGAATGAGGCTTATGAATTTCATATATTAGTATCCCTTAGACTTATAAATTATGTCTGACTGTGTATGTGTGTGTAATAGCTTCTTATAAAAGGCATATGTTTTGAAAGCACTAGTCCATTTAGAAACTAGTTAGAGAGGTTATTCCTAAAAACCATAGAGTCTTCTTTTTTGCCTTACCCTTCCCTCCTTTTTTGAGTTTTGTTTTTTGAGATCTATCCACTTTATATTAGCAACCATCCACTCATCCAACTCAGTTAAGAATTCACTACCCTTTATGAGCCAAACCTCCACAGAAAAAACCTTATCAATAATGTGTATGCCCTAACATTTATTCCATCAATAGGTTGTCCAAACTACATACCTAAAACTCATACCATGGAGTGGAGTTTACCTCCATTAAGATCCTAAAATATTAAAGGCTACCTTGTTGACTATGGTGTGCATAAAAATCACATCAACAAAATAATTTCCACATGTATACTATTATGGGTGGTTTAAGAACAAGACCCAACATGCATTATATATGTCCCTAACCATTGGTATTCTTTTAGACAAGTGATCTCACTACCTAAAATCACTATCAATAGCCTTTTAAGGATCTCCTTACACTTGTCACCAAAATATCATCAGTTGTTTAATAAAATATATGTAGGGGATGTTATGATACATGTCAAGATTTCTCTTGTCCCTAAATCCATTAGGTAGACCTTAAAAGGTCTCCCAATTAGACTTATCACCTTCTCACTTGGTGATCACTCTTCATTATCATTATATTCCATAGAATTATTGAACTGAAGGTGGTTATAGAGATATTTGTGTGCCTATTTAAGTAATTAAATGAACATGAGGAGTTATATTGGGTCCCACTTGAACTCCCAAAGTGATCTTCATTTTTTAATACTCTCTTATAACTACAAAACATCAAAATTTGTTAAGAAAACTTGTTTTATACCCTATCCATATAAGTAGGGTACCATGATGATGAGGAGCCTAAGGGAGTTCTCTACAAGTCCAAATCACTTTCATATATGAATTATCTCATTTAGATTCATTTCTATCCACCTTTTCCCCTTGGGTCACATGTAAGGGTTTTGGAGGGTTTTGAGCAGTTTTAACTCTTAAGGATTATTCATACAATATTGACATTAAAAATTTAGAAAATTTTAAATATAATAATGTTTAAGACCCTTTTAAACATCTCATAACTCGTTAGTTCTCCATGCTAAGTGTATGTACCATGTGAGTTTATAAATATGGCCTCTTAAGCACTTCCTTGCATTTTGTGTACCCTAAGTTGCTCTTAAGCCATAAAAATGACTTTCACATGAATTTTCCCATAGAAAAAAGCTCAAAAAAACCTTATATCTCCTCATGAATGTTATAAAGTGTGTTATAATGTATATCTTACTATGGTAATGAGATTAGCCCCACTCAGGGTTTTAAGCCTAGACTAGGCAAAAGGGCTTGAACTGTGTCTTGTTTCTCACAACCACCTCTGAGAGGTTTCTCAAGATTTAAAGGCCTTAATTATGTTTTTTAATGTCTAGGATAACCAAACATATCATTTTTTATTACTTTATGACCTCCCATATCACCTTCTTACCTTCCTCATGTCAAACCTACAAGATGTGATTCTCTGGGAGTGCCCTTTGTTTGAGATAGAATAAATGGAACTTCCCATATATTATAAATAAATGTGAATATATTAGGATATAAAATAGGTCATGCAGATAATTTTTAGGAATTTTTAGATTTAGATTATACCAATAGACCCCTCAATCCTTAAAAAACCCTCAAGAGAGACTATGTAGCCTTGATTGTGTGTAAGATTTATCCATTAACTATAAGTTGGACATTGAAAAATTTCTTTCTCTATTTGCTTAGATTAAGTATCTTATGAGGTTGGTATTGCTATGGTGAAGGTTTTATAATCATTTCTAACAACCATGATTCTTTCCCAACTCCTCAAAGTGCACTCATCTAAACCTAGGCCTAACTGCCTACTACAACAAACTATAGTTATGTTTCTCAAACAAATGAGATTTCATGTAGGGTGTATTTTTATAAGAGTGGCCTTATGTAATGTTTATATGATAATTGAAATTATAAACACCATATCATAGTTTCTTATAATTTTTCACATCATGCATATGTTAACCTCTAAACCATCATGTTCTAGTACACAGTCACTTTATAGTCAAATTATGAGTGATCATTTTGAAGGAACTCATACCAAAATATTATATATTAACATATTTGTATGTTATGGATACCATATTTTTCTCTATATCTATGTGAGGTCATTTTCTTGTATTTTATACCTCCATCTTGCCATTTTTGGACTACAGGGTCATTGAAACTCAAAACACTATATAGAATATTGACATTCTATAGTGAAAGAATGTATAAATGGAGGCCTTCCTTACATCACCTCTTAGGACCAAACACTTATCCTATCATATTATCTTACTACCCCTCTAGCTAGGCTATATATTTAAAAAATTTAAACCAATTTATACCTCAATATAATCCATCATGAGAGGATAAAAATTAGTGTAGAAACCTTGTTTTAGATTTTTTAAGGTAATGAATCCTTGAAACAACATTATTGACTTATAAGCATGGACTCAATATTATTTTTTACCTTATGAATCTACCATGATCACCATGACAGCTTCAATTTTTAGGACCCTAATAAAGGTCTAACAAGTTTCAAAAAACCTCATTTTCAACTACTCACTCCTCTATGGACCACCTGTAGGTGCACATCAGTAGCAGATAAGGTAAAACTATATACATTAGAGAATCAGTTATCTCAAATAATATAAAACTATAATTAGATATATCAAGTATATTATTTCCACTTTAGGAGATATCTTAATGCTTTGAAAACCTTATTCTTAATCACCATGGTTGTGCAAGGTTCCTCTTTGACCTGCCTGTAGGTGGATGTCTATAGGAAATTGACTATGTACACCCTTCTTGACTTATCACTCCCTCAAAAGACGCATTGGAGACAAAAAATCATTGGGAGAGATTGATCATCATTTTTTGAGAGGTGTAAAACCATATAAACTTTTATTTGAATTTCAAAATAGGAAGGGAAACTCCATTACTAAGGATCTCTTGTTTGCAGACTATGATATTATCTTTAAGCAGAAATATAAGATGATTCATGCCTTGATTTTGGGTTCTACACATGAAAACCATGTCAATAATTATGTGAAGAGTATTTTCATGCTCTTAAGGATCATTTATTTAACCTAGTTTATATTGACCATTGAAAACAATAGAGAAACTTGCATGGTGTGGGGATAAGCATGTAGAAAAAAAGTAGTAAACTTATAAACAATGGTTCATAGAGCATAAACAATTAGTATTTGAAATATAGATATGAAATATATTTATACTAATATTAATATCTACCACCAAGTGGATTTTACCTATATCAATATCTGTTATTCATACTAGACCAAATCTAGTAGGTCATTTCTACTTGCCTAATAGAGTGATGGAAGAACAAAATGGTTTTAGGCCATTTTCAAGTGTTTAAAAGTTGATCAAATGTGAGGATGAGTTTATGGAAGTTGAATAATCCTGACACATGTGCCACACTCCTTTATAATTTGTATAACTACCAAAACTTATTCTTTTTCTAACTATTTTCTTGATTTCAACATAGAAACCTACAAGTTTTCAGTTGGGACTGACATGTATAACAAGAAACTAACATTAAGGACATTGAAAGAGGATTTTCAACACTTTTATACTATAGGAAACCATAAAAACCTTATAAATGGCTCAAAGATGACCCTAAGAATGACATAAGACGATTTAGGATAAAAGTGATTATGACAAAGCTAATGACACATAAAATTACATTGACTAGGACCATAGTACACGCTATAAGACCTTAATAACCCCTATACAAGTTTTAAACTGTATATGGATTGACTTATTTTTAATTTTGGTAAAAATAGTCAATAGTATTGGTGTTTTTGTATGGGTGGTATGCTTGCTATGCCAATGACTAGTAGCCTACTCTAATCCATTAGGCTATGGAATCACCCATGAAAAAGTTTAACACTTAATTGCCTTCGAAACTAGACCAAACAAAAAAGAGTGACACACAAAATAAGACACACCAAATTAAACACACATTTTTTCTCAAGAAAACTTATAGAACACACACACACACACACACACACACACAACTAAAATAAAGACACACATCTAACCTAATATTTACAATACCTCAAACTTGAGGTGAACCACAACTTATCATGATTCAAGTAGGGTAAAAAATGGTTCCTCTTGCATTTTTTTTCTCCATGAAATTATCCTATCATGTGATTCATGCTCATTATCAAACACTTGACTATGTTTATGGTGAAATGACTTACCATCCTTATGTTTTCTCATGCCTACAAGTGGACTACTTGCATATTTCATGAATGTTTTCTCTTGCCCTCTAATGATCTTGATTGGTTCTGTAACTAGCTTAATCTTTGTCATACCCATTTGGTTTTCTTCAAACTATATATTGGGAGACATAACAACTACCTCAACCTTTCCATTCTCTAGGACATAATGTACTTGATGTATAGGATTATCAAGTCTATCTTCTTTATGTTTCAACACATCTACAAATGGTTCAAATATAGGCAGAGGTCTTGAATATTATTTAAGCATAAACATACCTACCTTGGATTCATGAGACTCCTCCATTAGTATAATTTCTTGGATAGTACCTTCACCAAGTTTCTTTATGACTACAAACTCTTTGACAATAGTAATACACTCACCTCCATGACTAGCAAGGTATTTTATTTTATACTCAATAAGACACTCAATGTATTAATTTTTAGGCTCATTAGGAAACATATCATCAAACTCACATTTATTTAGAGGATGAATAGTCTTACCTAGCCACTCAAACTCTTGACTATGGAATTGAACCTTTGCCATAGGTCATCTTCTTCCTTATGGATGACATCTTCAAGGTTTATTTCATAAAGTACAAGAAGAATTACATTGTTTTTCTCACCATAGTGATCTATCATTTTATTCAAGCTATCATCATCATACATATAAATCAAATAATTACCTTCAGTAACTTGTCAGAAGGAGTTCTTAATGCTTATCTCAAATTTATCAAATGTCCCCTCATGGATGTGTTAGGACTGGTTCAAATCAATGTATGATTAAGCCAATAACATTCATGAATAATGGAGTCTAACATAGATAAACTCAAAAATATTTCAAACACACCATAATATCATTCCACACTCTGATATATTAAAAAACCATTTAGACATTACATATATATAGGAATATCATTCCTATAATCTCTCCAACATTCTCTCACCCAAATCCCTCAATATTATATAAACTCCTATATACAATATATTGTTATAACTCTCAATAATATATCTAAACAATATTATATTGTAATCTATTAGCATAACATTATTTATAATAATATTATGATAACTAACAAACTAACTATCCAATTATACTTACCTCTCGGTAAATATCTAAACTTACACAATGTAATAAACTAATGTAAAATATAATCCCTAACATTACCCCTCCTTATTTTTTACATGGTGGAAAAACATTCACTCTCTCACCTATAGTATGCTCACCTCTTTTGGCATGCCTTATTTGTTTCATGACCTTGATCCAAAGAAAGGCTCACTCCTCCCATGGTTTTATAGGTTTACCACAAACCTTGATATGAATAGGAACACATCAATTGTTCACCTATTATGGTTTTCTATATCTCTATCAGAAACACTTTCAAGATCCATGAAATAACTTACATTGGTACTTTTCATCCTTTTACTATGTTCTTACATTAGGGAATTATGTTTGGAATTTGTGTATAAATTATAAATTTTAAATAGGCATATTACTTTATTCTTATTTTATAAACACATAATGGAAATTTTGAAAAACACAACACATTATATATGTCACCAAATCTTCTAGGGCCCCATCTTTGGTGACTGATGAGAGGATATGGAACCTCCAACCTCCATTTCCTCCTTCTAGTAGGTTTCTACTTACTCATTCTATGAAGTCTTGAAGATAATATGCATGTCATTTATTAATGAAAATATCCCCCATAGTTTGAACATATGGCTTATAAATTGGATGTCAGGGTCACATAAAATTGAATCCGTTACAATGAAGGGTACCTTGACTTTGACTCTTTTGACATACATTATGATGACTTGAAAAATGCACTGACACTTTATAATTTTTGACATAGATGACAAAAACACTAATGACACAATATATTTTGATGTAAAAAATAATTTTCATTCTAAAAGACATAACTTTTACAATGACTAATGATTAAAATGACTAAAATACTAAGAGACTCCCTAAATACATCTAATAGTTATAATGACTTAATTAAAATAATGTAACCTATACTTTTAACATGTAAATACTATACACTCTATATAAAATAAAGATCATAATTAAGAATAAAGGATCAACTCTTAAAACCTTTTACAATGACTTTATTTAAATAAACATATTGACCATTCGAGAAAATGTATTGACCATTTGAGAAAACTAAAAACTTATAAACGTATTAACTCTTAAGATTCTAATGATAATACTTTAAAAAAAACCTAAAATATGACTTGTGAGAGTATAATTAGATGAAAAAAGTGGCAGAGTGGATGGGCGTAGGTGGATATCAAAGGACATCAAAGATATACCAAATACATATGCCAAACATAGGAATATAGTGGGTGGTAGAAAGGCATTAGACTTGCATAGATTATTTCATGTAAATTGAATCTGATGATAATGTATTGAGTAGAAATTGAACACAATTATTAATAATCCAACAAGATATTGATATCTATGCCAAATATAATTGATTCCTATTTTTTCTTTTTGTTATAACTATCAGACTAAACAAAATAAATCTTGATAGCTATGCAAACTACACAAGATCAATTATAAGCACTAATTACATAGATCAACAAAAACCTATAGTTCCACATCACCTATCAAGGTATGATCAATTAAAATCTATAATTAAATATCTAGAAGGAGAATTGAAGTGATGGAATGGATATTGACATGCTTGGATTAATGTTTGGATAATAACATTTGAAGGCTCCAAAGTTAAAACTAACATTTTGACACCAAATTTGTCTACCAAGTGTCCAACAAATGTAGGTCAATACAGTAGATTTATTTTATACTTATATGCTATAGATTCACTCAATAATGAAATATTTCACTAAAAATATTGTCTATTCTAGCCTACACACTTATCTATGACGAGTTTATTCGCTCCTTCTCAATGGCTACATTTTTCAATAGTATTGTTATATGCCTCAAGATAACAATTTGCATTATAGACCTAATCATGAGCTAAATTCCATCTACTAGTTATACCACATTAGATAAATTAAACATACAATGATTATTTTATATGTATAAGGGAAATGCAAATTTGATAGTTAGATCTATCCCTTGATATATTTAACATGCCATTATCTTGCTTTAATACCATATGTTGGGTCTGGTTCAGATCAATGTATGATTAAGACAATAACATTCATGAATAATGGAGCCAAACATAGATAAAAACAAAAAAAATTAAAACACACCATAATATTATTCCACACTCTGATATATTAAAAAACCATTTAGAACATTACATATATATAGGAATATCATTCCTATAATCTCTCCATAATTCTCTCACCCAAATCCCTCAATCTTATATAAACTCCTATATACGATATATTGTTATAACTCTCAACAATATATCTAAACAATATTATATTATAATATATTATTATAACATTATTTATAATAATATTCTGATAACTAACAAACTATCTAATTATATTTACCTCTTGGTAAATATCTAAACTCATACAATGTAATAAACTAATGTAAAAGCTAATCCCTAACAGAATGATATAGGTGCCAAGGTTAGATTTATATAAATAAGTGTAAGGATCATGTTCATAATAATCTACACCATACTCATCTAAAAACAAATTAGATATGCCTTAAATCTTATAATAAGCACCACCATACATAATAGACTCTTCTTATTGATGACACAATTCAAATTAGAGCTTGCTTATACATAGGGATCAATGTGAAACCTAGTAAGTGGTTGAGTTATTATGGTTAACTTTGTTCCATATCTTGTCTTGAAGGCTATGAAGGACCAATTAGATAAGATGTAGCCTTCTATCTTATCCATGAAATCCCTTAAGAGGTATATTGAAAAGTGGATAGGCAAGTCAACAACCATAATATCGTGGAGAATAGGGAAACTTTGGAAATCATAGAGGAAAACTTTCAAACTTTTGATTAATACCACTAACTTGGAAAGTGTACCATATAATTGAAGTACCCATTAACTATGTGGTTCATACTTTAGACCCAGTTTTTCAGCTACAATCTTGGGCATCACTAATGTGCTAACTCCACTATCAACTATGCAGTTGTGAACTAGTTTGTTCCCTAGAATGAGAGTGAGGTAGAAAGGTGGAGGATTTTCAGATTTTTTATAAGGTTATACTATGTTATTAGTGGAATTATTAAGAGAAAAACTACCTTAAATATGGATTGATGATGGATGACTAACATGGATAGTGGACACTTTTTTTTACAAGATCTCTTTTTAGCTAGGCATGTGAGGGACATCCCAAAGAGAGATATATGCCTTGGAATTCTTAAATAAATTCTTGATGTTTAGAGTAGGAATAATTATTTTTTATTGAGTCCTTAGAAGAAAGGAATTCTTTTGAACTTTAGGTATTGAATTACCCTGAGTAGACTTTCCAACATTCTAAATTGAAGGATATGCAAGATTTGTAGGGACTACCATGTTTGTAGTCATGATTTATTACCTTGTATGAGGACTGTTTGCACTTTTAAGCACACCATTAACATCTCCTAGAGCCTTCATCTTAGCTCTAGTGTTGTATTTAATATAATCACCTTGATTGATAACATAGGTGTTTTCAACTAGCAAGTTTGTGAAGGTCACTCCTTTAGGCTACCACCCTTCACTTGTTTGCATTAGGACATCATCTTATACTAATAGTAGAGGAGTTACTCCTCATTGATAAACTAGAGATTGATCTCCACCTTCATTTTCATCCATGAATTGACATTTTTTTCATTCTTCTCCTTGGAATAGATTGTTATTCACTGATACCATTTCTCTTGTGTTAATGGTGAAATTGGGATTGTATGCATTAGTAGGCCTATTAAAATTTAATTGAAATTGACCTCTTCCTTTCCCATATTCTTGAACATATTGTTGATGATAGGTGTAAGGGTTATTATGAGCACTTTTTTGTAGGTTAGTATTCCTAGTTTGGGCCTCTAAGGATTGATATCTTTCCTTCCAATCAATTGTATCTTATACCTTCCTAGGATAAGTCCTTGGCTTACTATTGGGATTAGGAACATGGGTAAAACTTGGAGTATCAATAGGCATATTAGTTATTAGAGGCATGGACACTTTTGAATGTAACATTTTTGATTTATATAGGCCATTCTTAGCTCTAATGGTAAGTTCATATGCTTCATATAGATTGAAACCACCCATGGATTATAGTATGATGGCTATCATAGTACTAGTGGTACTCAAGTATGTGGGAAACACAAAGCTTATAGGTGGTCTAATGGGATGAGGTAACCTATGCCAATTCCATTTGAATCTCTCATTAAAATCATAGATTATATTCTTGGGTTCTATTTTGAATCATGTTGAGTTGGTGAATAAGTGAAGAGTGGTCACTCTTATCCTCAAATATTGATGTTAATAACACTCCAAAATCATATCATGTTGTGATGAAAACACCAAGAAAATTCATATATCAATCAGGTTTTATCCCTCTAAGGTACATGACAAGGAGTCTAATGGCAATATTGACCCAAGTGATATTATGAAAACTACAAAATTTTGATATATCCCTAATGTGTTCACTATGTGTGACATGACCTTCACCATTAAATGTAGGAATTGTAATGTACTTATAGAGGGGTATAATAGTAGAATAGGGAATGAGTAGTTTATTATCACATGCATAATAATGACTTGGATAGATAAGAACTAATATAAATAAAGGGGAATAGGATAGTGTAAGGCATCAGAGAAGAAGAATTATAATTGAGATTTCTCAAAAAAGGTAACCCCCTTGAAGTGGCTAGTGATTCAGACTGATTCCTTTCATAAAAGGAATAAAATTTTAATATAATAATATTTTTATGATTTTCTATATTTTAGTATATAGGTTGTTAACATCTGGTATCAAAGTGCTCTCTAGGGCTTTTTCTATGATCATGATCCTTATTGTAGACATATTTTGGAGAGGCCTATTTTGGATATTTATTTTATCTTGAAGGTATGTACACATCTTTCTTTCTTATTTTAATCAAAATCTAAAGCTAAAAAATCATCATTTGTAAGTGTAGATTATTTTTTTAGCCCTCAAAGTCATTATTGTTTTTCATCAAACTGATCTTAGAATTTAATGAACTGTATCAAACCATTTATGGGTTTTGTGTTCTTTGATTCTAAATTTCCATAAAAATTTTAAATTCTATTTTTTTTTACTATAATTAAATTTATTATAGTTTTAGTAACTTCTACTTCATAAAAAAATGACTTTTCTTTTATATATAGCTCTTCACAGGTCAATAATCACATTAAACCATTTATAGGTTTTGTGTACCTTGATGTCAAACTTCTATAAGAGTTATAATTTTTAAATCTCATTAAGTATTATAGAATTTATCATAGTTTTACTACTAGTAGTTAAAAAAAATCAAAATATCAGTTATATTGTAATAGATGCATTTTTCATTGAAACTAATATCCACTCCTCTAGTTCTCATGAGGCTTCCCATTTTCTCTAGTGGTAATCTCATTGGTGAATTAACTCAGCTTCAACAACCTAGTACTATTCAAGAATATCATACTATGTTTGAGACATTAACCAACAAAATTTCTATTACATTCTTTGTTTACTATTTTATTCATGGACTTGAAGATGAGATTCAAGTAGAGGTTTAAATGTGGTAACCTCAATAAATGATATAAGCATGAGGCTTATCCAAGCTCACTAAATATTGTATCAATTAAGAACTCTACAAAACAACTTTGTTTTTGCATTGCTGTATAATACCACATGTTCAAGACATCAACAAATGAAACATTGATTCCTTTTTTGATACACCTTTATAGGTTATAGATGATCCCATTCAAGAAATCACCATGCTCAAGTAGACCCCCAATGAGAATAATAATATAATAATAGAGCCCAATCATAGAACCATGTCTTCAAATCCCTTAAAGAAAAATGTTAATGGGGATGGCATGTATCCTCAATTCATTCATCGGGATGACTATTTTGAGCACCTTTGCTCTCGCTTTGAGGATATGATCATCATGGTTCAAATTACACTTCAACCTTTAATTATAGTGCTTGTGTTCACCCTATTCTTGTACATGTTTATATCTAAGTACATGTGAAAGAAATGGAAGCAAAAAATGATACATGGACATGCATTTATCTAGGCTTCAACATATTTTTCATATATATGATATGGCCTTCATTTGGTCCTCCTCTTATTTCATATCATGTTTCAAGGGTGAAACATATTTAAAGGGTATGGAATGTAATGTACCCAGAGAGGGGTATAATAGTAGAATATTAGAATAGGGAATTAGTGGTTTAGTACCATATGCATAAGAATAAGGAGTTAGATAGATAAGAACTAGTATAAATAAAGGGGCATATGATAGTGTATGGTATAAAATAAAAAGAATTGTAATTGAGGTTCATCAAAGGAGGTAGACCCCTCAAAATGGAAAGTGATTAGAAGTGATTCCTTACATAAAAGGAATGTAGTTTTAATATATTCAATATTTTTATGGTTTTCTATATTCTAGTATATATGTTCTTAATAGGAATGCTCTTTATAGCATTAGGTGGAATGTCATCATATGCATCAAGATGGATTGGATTTTTAGTGTTAAAGGATGGGAAGGAATATTTCCTAAACATGTTTTCTTCAAGTTATTCCCCACTCTCTTGGTATTCTTGTCTATCAAAATCCTCTTTCTCTTCCAAGGGAAAAATAGGCTGAAGATGCTAAACTTCAAGTTGAAGAGGTGGATTGATGGGATAAAAAACTCTACTAAAATATGAAATAGTAATGACCATCAAGTATAATAACAATAATATTAAAAAAATTATTTAAAAATATATTTTACTTTAAATGGAATCACTAAATGTTGAGTAGCACACCATATGTAGTTGTGATGTTGTCAAGACTAGCATTCACTTTGACAAGTTATCTTTAGGATAATGGTCCCATTGGGCATTCCAAAAAAATTAGAAAAAAATATCACATACTAGAGGAGCTTTTTCAAGACTAATGTAATATATGGGAAACATTGGAATACCTCTAGGCCTATGGGTTGCCTATGGTATAGGTAGACCTCTAGGTTTAAATGTTAGCTCCCTAAATTGACCTTTAACTGCTTATCACTTATACTAACTAAATAATTGTGTAAATAGGGGTAGAAATATGCATGAAATAAAATGTTATTAGTGTTTGACACACCATTAATATCTCCATGAGATCATCATACTCTTGCACTAAGAATCATGACCTATAACACTAATCTCAAAGTCCTAGGATATGCTAACATTAGTATTTAAATATAAAGGTGATATGCATGAGACTACTCAAGGTAAGTGGACTATATGTTAGATTTCATACTCTAAGGACACTTTAACACTTTAATGAATCCAAACACAATATATAAACTCCATATGACCTATTAGAATGAGAAACTCTTATACCAAACAAGAAAGGAAAAAGAAAAGACAAGGATAACTATTTATCACTAGACCTCACCATAAATCACTTTGCACACTTATAAAAGATGTTTATGAACTCAAAAATATATTTCATGTATTATTATAAGTCAAATTACAACACCAAACCCACAAGGATTTGCCATACTAGGTGTGGAATTATCATATAAGAACCAAAATGAGTAATACTTATAGAATGTGAGAAAGGAGGGAGAGAACTAGATTTCAAGGGTCATAATGCCAATTTTCAAGGCATGGGAATCATTTATGTTATAGAGGAATGGAGTATTAAATATAACCTAAAATGCCTCTTTGGGAAAACATCCTTCTAAGGAATGAAAAATCCTCAAATCTAGCATAGGACCCTTCATATACCTTCTTATAAATTGCCTTCATCCTTTGTCATCTCTTAATCTCTCCAAAGTAGACTATGAATAGTTTCCACATGTGCACTATGATGGGGGGTTTAAGAACAATATCCAAAATTCATTATGTGTGTCCCTAATTCCTTGTAATCACTATCATTATCCTCTTAGGTTTGTCCCTATACTTTTCACCAAAATGATCATTAATTATTCAATAAAATTCATGTAGGGGATGTTAAGACACTTTTAAAATTTATCTTATCCCTAAATCCATTAGGTAGACTTTAAAATGTATTCCAATTGGAATTATCACCTTCTCACTTGGTGATCACTCTCTATTCTCATTATCTTCCATAGACTTCATGTAGTGAAGGTGGTTGAAGAGATACTTGTGTGCTTATTTTAATAAATAAATGAAAATTAGGAGTTACATTAGGTCCCACTCAATCTCCCAAAGTGATCTTCATCCTTCAAGACTCTCTTGTACCTACAAAACATCAAAGCTTTGATAGGAAAACTTGTTTTGTACCCTATTCATATAAGTAGGGTACCAACCAATATTATGGGGAGGAGTATAAGGGAGTCATCTATAATTAAAAATCACTTTCCTATCTAAACTAGCTCATTTTTATGCATTCATATCCACCTTTTTACCATTGGGTCATGATTAAGGGTTTTGCAAGCTTTTGAGTAGTTTTGACTCTTAAAGATTGTTCATATAGTCCTAATCTTGAAACTTCAAAAAAATCCCACTATAATCATGTTGAGGACACTATTAAAAAATTCCTAACTCCTCAAGTCTCCATGATAAGTTTTTGTACCAATGTGAGTTTCTAAATATGGCCTCTTGAGCCCTTCCCTGCATTCTATGCATCCTGAGTTATTATTAAGCCATAAAAATGACTTTCACATGACTTTATATATATACCAAAAGATAAAAACAACCTCATATATCCCCATGAATGTCATAAATTGTGTTATAAGGTTTACTTTTGTTTTATAATGAGATTATCCCCTCCCAAGGCTTTAAGCCTAGATTAGGCCTAAAGGCCTAAACTGTGTCTTATTCCTCACGACCACCTCTAAGTGGTTTCTCAAGATTATAAATCCTTAATTATGTTTTTTTATTGTATATAATAATCTAACATATCATTTTTTAGTGATTTAATACCTCCCATCTCACCTTTCTACCTTCCTCATGTCAAACATGTAGGATGTGTTTCTCTGGGAGTGCCTTCTGTCTGAGGTAGAACATAGGGAACTTTCCCTATCTTCTTAGAAAATGTTAATATATTAAGATATCAAATAGGTCATGAGGATATTTTATAGAAATTTTAAGATTTTTAATATATCAATATACCCCTCAATCCTTTAAAAACCCTCAATACATACTATTTATCCTTGCCTATGTGTAGGATTTGTATATTAGTTATAGGTTAGAGATTGAAATATTTATTTCTCTATTTCCTTATCCCAATCATATTATGATGTTTATATCATAATTTTGAATTTGTTTTAATCATTTTTATCACCCATTATTCTTTTCCATCTCCTCAAAGTGTAGTCATCCAAACCTAGGCCTAGTTGCCCACTATAACAAACTGTATGTGTGATTTTTAAATAAAAATGATTCCTTATAGGGTGTTTTTTTATAGGAGTGCCCTTATGTCATGTTTATATTCTCATTTAATTTATTGGTACCATATCACATTAACTTATAATTTTTCACATCATGCATATGCTAATATAATGTTTAAACCATCATGTTCTAGTACATTTTCACTCTACAAGCAAACTAAGTGATCATTCTAAAGGCAAAACGACACTTGCAAATGACTTTCATACAAAAATATTGTATATTAACCTATTTGGATGATATGGATACCATGGTGTTCTCTTTATAAAATTGGGGTCATTTTATTGTAGGTTATACATCCATCATGCCATTCTTAGACTGTGGGGTCACTGAAACTCAAAACATTGTAGAGAATATTGACATTCTCTAGTGAAATAATGTATAAAATGGAGTCCTCCATTACATCACTCTTAGTAATAAACACTTATATTATCATTTTATCTTATTTACCCTATGCTTGTGATATATTATGAAAACTTTAAAACCAATTTATACCTCAATATAATCCATCATGAGAGGATAAAAAGTAGTGTAGAGTCCCTATTTCATAGTTTTTAAGGTAATGAATCCTTGAAACAACTTTATTGACTTAGGAGCATGGATTCAAGATTTTTTGTTACATTATGACTCAACCATGATCACCTTGACACATTAAATGTTTTAATACCTTAATTAAGGTCCAACAAGTTTCAAACAACCTTATTTTCAATTGCTCACTCCTCTATGGACCACCTATAGGTGCACATTAGTAGCAGACAAGGTAGAACTGTATGCATTACAAAATTATTTATCTCAAAAAATATAAAAATATCATTAGATATATAAAATATATTATTTACACCTCAAGAGATATCTCAACACTTTTAAAACCTTATTCTTGACCACCATAAATGTCTAGGGTTCCTTTTTAACTTGTCTATAGGTGGATGTCTACATCAAATTAACTATGTGTACCCTTATTGACTTATCACTCCCTCAATAGATACATAGGAGACCAAAAATCCTTATGAGAGACTAATAATAATTTATTAAAAGGTGAGAAACCACATAAACTTTTATTTCAAATACAAAATAGGAAGGGAAAATCCATTACTAAGGAAATCTTGTTTGTAGATTATGATAGTGACTTTCACTAGAAATATAAGATGATTCATGCACATATTTTGGCTTCCACATGTGAGATAATGTCAATAATCATGTGAATATTATTTTAATTCTCCTAAGGACCATGTCTAGTACCTAGTTTGTATGAACCATTGCAAAGAAAAGATAAACATATAGTGTGTGGGATAACTATGTAGAAAAAAGTATTAGACTTCTAAACAATGATTTATAGAACACAAACAATAAATAATTGAACTCAGAAAATTAAATTAAATTATAATAATATTAATATATAATACTAAGTGGATTTGACCTAAATCAACCTTTGTTGTCTGTACTAGACCAAAACCAGTTGGTCATTTCTACCTACCTAGTCGAGTGATGGAAAAAAATGGTTTTATGCCATTTTAAAGTGTTTTAAAGATAAAAAATGAGATTATGAGTTTAGGTAAGTTTAAGATTCATTTTATAATTTTACCAAATATCCCACACTCCTTTATAACCTGTAAAACTACCAAAAATTCCTCTTTTCTAACTATTTTCTTGATTTTAACATAGAAACCTACAAGTTTTCAATTAGGACTCATATGTCTAACAATAAACTGACATGAATGACTTTTAAAGAGGATTTTAAACACTTATCTACTATGGGAAACCATAAAAACCTTATAAATGGCTCAAATATGACCCCAAGAATGACATAAGACTATTCAGGATAAAGGTGATCATGATAAAGCTAATGACACATCAAATTGCATTTACTAAGACCATGGTACACACTATAAGACCTTAATAGACACCTATAAAAGTTTTGAATTATATGGGGGTTGACCTATTTTGAATTTTGGTCAAAATAGATAACAATACTCAACCAAAAATAATATAATCCACATATAACATCCAAAATGGGTCTAAAATATCTTAATTAAGACCCTTGTAAATAGATCAACCCATTTCCATAATTGGATCTTATTAGTCTCAACCATTAGATTAGGACAAGGTGTAAAAACCCTATGAATCATTAGGGGGTCTCATATAGATTGTTAACCCCTCATTTAAAGTTTAAAATCTAAATTGGTAAATGGGGATTATGTTGGGTAATGAATTGTGCATATTCATCCCTCTCCACCTTCATCACCCCTAAATGACTACCATTAATGGGGTCTCCAAGTTTTATAAAAATTATAATTATTTTAGTTTCAAAATTCTAATGTAACACAGATGTGTGTGGGCATGTTTTTCAGGAACCTAGATCAATATAAAGTATCTAGATGGTCTCAAACTCATTTGATTGTCAAAAAAATGATTTGAGAGTTTTAAGATCCTATATAGACATTAATGGCTAATAGTTAGGTCAAATAATGAATAACCTTCCATTTTATACATTAATCTCTAAAAATTAGTTCATGCAAAAGGGAAAAAAGGGGGGTTCCTTATTAGGTCCACCCATTTTTGGGCATCAAGGAGCATGTAAATGTTGAAAACATTTACAACTAACCTCCTTGGGACAAAAACGACATATCTAGAAAAATAAAACTTTAGGTCCTAAAACCTATTCCATGAGGAAGAACATGAAAACTTAAGTGGGAGGGGGTATGGGTTCCCTTTTAGGTTACCCCACCTCTAGGCCTCTAGGACTTTGTAATAATTTTCACAAAACTTATATCTTGATATGTATAAGTTTTGGTTTTAATATTTTTTTATGAAGTTCATAAAATTTATAATGAATTTTTGAATAAAAATAATTTAAAATATAAACAAATAAAATAAATTGTCTAACCACTATGGAAAGGTTAGGTAAATTTAAAAATTATTTGACTACCACATGGTCAAGGACATGGTAAGGGGTCATACCACATGGCTTAGCCACATAGTTTACCCCTTAAATAATCATAGTTAATAATTTTAGATTAGTGTCATTATTAAATTACATCCCCCTTGGGTACTTTTCACCACAATGTGTGGTCTCAGGCATAACCTTAGCTAAGCTATTAAGCCTACCCGACACAAAGTGGTTTTTTCACTTCTAAAGGGCCTATGTTATAAACTTCCCTAGAAAATGTAAACTTTAAAAAGTTCTTGATGACTAAAACATATACTTAAAAATAATGAAATATGTCATTTTGGTTACCAAAAAATGTAAATTTTATTGTAAAATTATTTTGGGCCCAAGTAGGCCTTATTTTCCATGATTAGTTTTTTAAAAACTAGGATAAGGTTATGAAGGATATCTAAAAAATATTAGAATTTTTAAATTCAAAAAATTATATCTTTTTTTCATGACTCAAAATATTAAATATTAAATTTATATAGATTCCTAGCAAATTCTAGTTTATGAATAAATTATTTTTATTAGGTTTATAATACTAATTATGAAAAAAAACTAGAATAGCATATTTAGGGCCTTAAGCTAAATAAGGGGTTTTACAAACTTCACAAGAAAATTACAAACTAGTATTCTATTGTGCATAAATGAACATGAATTTTCATACATATAAACATAAGTACAGTTTAAATTTCTTAGTTAATTTCATTATTTTCATTTATATAACAATACAGTTGTTTTGGTAGAGAGTTAAAGTGAGACAAAGCCTTCACACTTAATTCTAATGAATATTTCATATTTTATTCCACTTTATACATAAAATAAATAATTATAACTAAATACTACATTATAACATATTCAAAAACAACCAATAACATTTTTGCAAATCATTAAAAAATCATTGAAATAGTAATTCTTCAAGTACACTCCATATACAACCAACAAGGCCAACTAAAGAAGGGGTTCACCTCACATTCATTTACCATAATAAGGTGACTTATCTAAGTACCGCTGTAGACACTAAAAAACCATACACTATGGATTTAGATGCTGCATTAATATTTAAACCACCCCTTGGACCCGTTTGGGTTACATTATTTACTAATGCTCCCATTATTAACCTTAGCCAATTTCCCAAGGAATTAATCACCAGTCATTAGTGGATTAGCCAATTTTGACTATGTCCCCTCAACTATCGATGATTAGTCTCAACCACTAATGGTTGATCAGGCCATCGATGATTACTTAAACTCTTTCATGATTCAAGGAGTTAATTGCAATTTTATTGAAACTCATTCATTGATTACTAGTTGTCTAATTGTATTCTAATATTTGCATGATCACTGTGTGATTAAAATAATTTTTAGACTATTTGTTAAACAGTTTTTAAACTCTTCATTTCAACTCTCCTTTCCTCTATATTAATGGGTGAAGAGAAGGTTGAATGGGAGAGATTTAGGTGTGAGATATTCTTACTCAACAAATCCAAAAGCTTCTCAGTGAACTGGAGGTCAGCAAAGACTTGTAAGGAATTTCAACATCTCCACATAAAGCATTTGGCTACCCTCACTATGCCCACATAGCTCCAAGATCCCAAACAGCCTGACCTTCACTCTAGGAATTCTCCAAGCCTTCAAGATACACAAAACTACGTATCTTAATCCTATTCCATGTTTAAATATTTATTTTCAATAAGTTTATATCTTTTGTCTACTTTCACCTCTCCCCACAACCTCTCTGGTGTTGGAGTTCTACAACTCTAAGCACCCTCCTCTCCACCAAGCACCTTCTAACCATTCTCAACCATCTAGAATACCAAAACCCTTAGCTTATTACCTCTCAATCCTTACCTTTATCCTCAAGACCAATCACTAACTTCAAAATACCTTATACAACCCTTCTGTAACTTGCTGACAAACCCTTATTTACCCAAATCCAATCAATCAAAAACCCACTATGACCACTGATGGTCAACCTTGACCACTAATGATCACCTATCAACCATTGATGATTAACCTTAATAACCAATGGTTATGAGTGACTATAGATGGTCACTATGTAAATCATTTTAACTAAAACAACAAGCATTTATAAACTACCAACCTTAAGCAAAACCTTGTTTCTCAGTCCCTATCACTACATAAGGTCAAAAACATCAACTTGAACCATACATTAACCATTTAACATTTATTTTTAATGATATTTTTTTAAAAAAAATATTTATTTTAAAAATTATTTATTTCATCTTGAATAAGTACTTTCACTATGTTATGTAACCATTTTTTATTAATGTTTTCATAACATTAACTTGTCTAAAGGTCAATTTATAGCATCCAAATAAGCGTGTGCTTCTTAGATCTATCTCATGTTAGGTAGTCCACCCTATTATCTCACTAATACATTCTCTTCTAGTTTTTATGCTATATATAGGTCATCCTCCCAAGCTGAAGAGGAGTATCCACAATCATCTGATTCATGTGTGCAAAACACATTAGGTTCTACTAACCTCACCCTTATTTTAAGTCTTGCAACTTTATTTCTAATAAAATAAATAAAATTTTTAGTGAAACATTCTGGCACACCCATTGGGACCCTTGATTTCTCTTAGGTTCGTAGTTTCCATTTAGGTTCTTTATTCTTGTTTTATATTCATTTAAACGAGATCAAAATTTCTTTTGGTTATAAAATTAACCTTCATACACTATTTTATTGAATATTTAGCTCACATATCTTAAATAAATCAAGCCAATCAATCATAGCCTCACTTATTTGCACATAAAATAACAAAACACTTTACCTAATCAAACATCAAACACTTGACATGAAGCCTAACTAGGATTTCAACACCTAGTTGTAAACCTTCACCCTTGGCTATCCTACTTGGATGTCATTAATAAGAGGAAAAACCAAAACTCAAATCTATATTTGAGTATAATCACTAGAAATTAGTATATCTTGGTTAAGCACCTAACACCCTTATTGGTGTGGTTTATGAAGCAAGAGGGTAGGCCCTAATATCAAGCCACATATTGATTTACAACATAGACCCATTTGAGAGCCTAAACTATCTAAAGCCATCCTTAGATTTATTTTATAGTACCAATTCCACAAGCCTAATTTGAATCAGATATTATTTTTAACTTAAGGCATAATCCATAAGAAAGACTAAAAAGAACCTTAGGATTTAATGTATTTTAGTGTGTGTTTTATCTTCTTGAATTTTTATTGTCTTCTTTTTGTTTCAGTTGTGAGCAATCAACCCCACCCCCCCCCCCCCCCCCCACCTTTTTCTTGGTAACATTATATCATCTTTCCTTCATCTACCTCATATCCAATTCCTTATTTAATGGGGAACCCACCTATGTTTTTAGCTGGAGATCCTAGCTTTGTTAGAATCCTAGAAGATAACCCTCTTGCCTTAGAGTTTTACCTTGAGCCACTTGTGATCCCAAATTTACCCATAACCAACTAAACCTCACCTATGATCAATCCAAATTCAACT
>JARHVA010004721.1:1420000-1455000 GCA_037957365.1 Torreya grandis | reverse complement strand
CTAAACACTAGATAGGAGGATTGACTCCTAGATGGGAGCACTAGAACTAGTTAGTAATTTCCTTGGCTACTTAAAACACCTCAAAAATAGGTTACTAAATAGGGGAAAATCACATGTTTTAGCTACTTACCAAGGTAACCTCCCCACCAACCTCAATCTAGGTTGCTAATTGCTCAAATTAGGTCACAATAGGTGCTCATCTCCTCGGTATATCTCCTACTCTAGATCTCCAAATCTCAACATATTCAATGCATAAATGAATTAAAAATCAATCCAATTCTCCTATATCAAACAACTTTCTCATTCAAAGCAAAATACCATTTTTCATATAACTTCAACCCTGTAGCTTCATTTTAGAAACAATTTTACTCTACAAAATCATAACAATGATACCTTTGACATCACATGAGTCTCTCTCTCTTACTACATCTCTATACCAATTTTTTACCTAGACATACAATTTGGTCCTAACCAATCAAAGACTCATTCAACTATCAAATAATTCAAGCTAACCAGTCAATAGCTCATTCAACTTTCAAAATAACTCAATCTAATCAATCAAATGACTTCTTGATCAATTCAAATTATACTAACCTTTCTTCTATCATTATGCCACTAGTCATCACTTTTGGCACAACCTCCTCTATCACTGATATTGTCTCTCTCCCCAAAATGGGGGCCTAATTCCTACTATTCATATCCCTACACTTATGTAACATGCTTATCGACTCTCATAGATGGATACACCATGGTTCTTACACCTCCAATAGCTACATCATTAGATTTATCTCAGATCAATTGAAATATATAGTGATTCAAACTACATGGGCCACTTAGCATGGTTTTTACACCTCCATTATTTAGATTATCATATTCAACATAGATTAGTCAAGATATATAATGATTTAGACTACATGGGTCATTTAGCATTACTTAAAGCATTTAGAGGGACATAACTTTAGTCTATAGATACATATATTAGTCAGATATACAATGGTTCATATTATATAGATTCACAGTGACTTTGATCTAGATTTAGACCAAATACCAAATTTAGGGGCATATACATTACTACATGTCTCATAAATATAGCATGACACAGTTACAAGACTAGATAGTAGATTATAGGCATAGTGTAGAGCACATTATTTTGATCTCCAGTTCTTGCACATGGGACGTGGCACAATAGCTCAAATTACATGTGGTTATATATATTACTAGACTATACATATGCATCACTCACATACCATATTTGGGGGCATGGCATAAATGTTTGTATTATTCATCATTGAGGATTATATAAATTAGAATGGTAAGACATGCCATTCTCTTCTTACACATTTACCATAGTTTTAGGTTACACCCAACTGTACCTAGGTTATCACCAGGTTGGACTATATGATTATCTATAGTGATTGGTCCATAACATTACCTAGACCTAGACTACACAAGTTTGTGTAAGACAAAGGTTAGACATTGGTTTTTAACCTCTAAGCACTTCTTAGTTCTAGTTCCTGAGTCTTTCAAATAGTCATTCCACCTCAACCAAGGCAAGTTTTCTATCTTCTTTCCATCTCCTACGTCTTGAGACTGTAGGATAGGAGAGTTGGGGTTGGACAATAGTGCTAGTGCCAGTAGTGTCCATTTATAACACTCTTATCTAGGGCCATTTTAACCCTCAATGGTTAGTTTCATTTACCTAATTAATCTTATCCCCTTTCTAGCTTCATCCTTAAGTTTCCTAATGTCGACCAAATACAAATAAAGCTCTCAAATTAGATATAAAGAGTCTCCTATATAAAGGACTTCATAAGGCATTTTATATATAGCACTTACTACTTTGGCACATTAGACTTAATAAAAATTAGTCAATAGTATAGCTCAGCATTTTGCATCACACATAGACTTGCATACTTGGTCAAGGAAGGGCCTAGGCAAAAGTCATTCTCGCATCTATCATGTGTGTTAATTATGCACATTCCCTAAGGGAAAACTAAATTTGATCTGAGACCCTAGATTGAGGGTTAATGTAGGTAGTAATTAGGACAACAAGGTTTTTAGGTCATGGATCATTCTTCCCCTAACATAGTTTTTCCATTTTTACTTTAGATGCATTTGTTGTTTACATTTATGTAGATGAATATAGGGTTTTAGAGATTAAAATAGACTTAGAGCGAGCTCTATTGACTTCCATCCTCTAAAATTTGGTACATAGGCTCACACTGACCTAGCAAACAAAGTATATAAATCTTAGATCCTCAAAAATAGTGGTATATGTAGACAAAAGTGCCAGTGCCACTCCTATCCAATTTTAAAGTTCCCATCTATTCAAAAAATGAAGTCCAAATCTAGATTCTAGATAATGTCCTAGTCCTGCATCTCAATTTCTATCCCCTGAATCATGTGTTTTATCCCATTTTTAGATAAATTCATTTCTTTTCCTCATGTAAATTAGTTAATAAAAATCTATATTTTACCCTATTAAACTAGATTTTTCCCCTTATTATTTAGGAACTAAACACTAGTTTCCCAAAAATAATAAAACACTAGCTAGCCTTTGTATTCTTGAGCCACCTATTCAGAGGGATTGGACACATAGTCCACACATTGATCAACACATGCATGACTACCTAAATTCAATTAGTAGGTGACGATAGAGATAAATGGTCAGCCTTTGCATTTTTGAGCCACTTTCTAGGGAATTGAAAACTTAGCTCTATTCATGATATTACTCTTGGTATAACATCATCCAACATCACTTAGCATTAATCAACATCACAATACATTTTATATTGGTTCATGTACTTAATGAGGTTTATTCATTCCTTTCTCATCCTGTCTCTCTTGAAGCCAAATTTATACATTCTCATTTTATATATAGTGTATCTAGTAAGAATTAATCTACTCTTTATTTATTTTGCAGTTTCTTACTTCACAGAATGCTCTCTCTATGCACACCCATCATCACATAGTTTCATGAGCTTCACCCTTATAGGTAAGTTTAGGTATGATTGTTATTTTTCCTTTATCCTAGTACTTCGATTTTATGCATCACTATAATAAAGGGTGGGGGTAAATGTAGTCATATAAAATGCAAAAATTGGTAACTTGAGCATGGCTAATGACACCCAACCCATAGGTCCCTCTTACTTGCTCTCATGACCATCTCAATCTTTCTTTTATTAATTCAAAGTCATTTATATCCTTCTTTACTTTATCCTATCTGATTCAAGACCCTCTTTTTATGACCAATCCAACCCCCAGGTCTTATTTCCTCAAGATAATAACACCATCCCCTAGGTCCCATCTACTCAGAATAATAGTGCCACACTAGGACTATAACACCAATGTCACTCATGTCCACTTTCAACACTATTTTCCAAGATAATTTATGGCCCTAATGGTCAATTCCTTCTACTTTCCCATCCTTATCCTTATTAGCCTAACATGAGAAAATTCAATTCATGACCAATAGATCCCTATAAAAGCCCATTCAAAGATCATTTAGAAAGGGTTGACAAATATCATAAATCAAGCAAGAATATAAGAAATACTACTCAAGCACATTTCCCTAGTCTCTACATATAGACATATAATACTATTTCCAACTATTTTGAATCCTTACATCAGCCCCTAGTCATCTAAAGCACACCCAGTTTAGCATTTCCTTGCATTCTCATATCACAAATGTACCAAACACTTTCAAAGGGTGAACTACATATGGCTTGATCCCTTTTCAAGGATTTGGTATGTAGGCAGTGTGCCCACACACAGGGTGTGAAACACATCCAATATATCTTACACACACTAACCTCCCCACTCTTGTTCAAAATTGGTTAAAGCATAATAGAAAATAGGGTTTGAAGAAAGAATTTACTCTATAACAAGCTCTGTTTACTTCTAACCCCTAAAATTTGGTACATATGATCACATAGACATACTAAACGAAACTCATAAACCTCAGATCATTAGAACAATAGTGCCAAATAAAGAATATAGTGTTGATGCCACTCTTATCTAATAAAAAAATTAAATATAAAATCATGTTTGTGAAAGTTTCCTAGGCCTACTTAGTGAATATCGAATTTTGTCTCAGTCGGATCAACATAATTTAAGCTAAGTCTTATTTTCTCCCTCTTATTAATATTTTTAGAAAAGATCCAATTGCCAATAAATTTCACAAATTAGTAGTTTATTTACCACATATTATTTACTAATTTATGAATCCAAACCCTTTAACTAAATTAAAAATAAAACCTCAATTATTCCCAAAATTGTTAAATCAATTATGTATTTTATCTCTATATATTTCAACACAACTTTTATTCAAATTTTAATTTCAACATTTATGTTTTTTAGTCAAGAGCATATATCTATGTAAATAAAAACATGTACATAGAGTATAATATTAACTCAAAATTTTACCTCCATATTTGTAAATAGTGGCCTATTAAGATAGATAACTAAAGTAGTGGATGTTCCACAAGTTAGATTTATAAATGAAGATGTAGGCATTGTCTCCTCCTACAACATAAAAATTACATATATGTTATTCAATAAATGTGTAAGTTAATTTTAATATTCTAACTAAAAATATAACTTCAATTTAACATGACATTTATCTAAAAGATACTTGAATGTGTGTAGTGATTGACATGTGTGCACACCAAATGTACATGATAAAAACTCATTGCCCATGAGTATATCATCTAAGCCCTCAAAAGCACCACCATCATCATCCAAAGGTACACTTCATATAGCACAACAAAATTTAAAATCATGATGTCAAGTACACATACTAGGTGAAGTATCTCTAGCATCAATCTCAAAAAACATACTAGTGTGTTGAATGAGTGTATTAGTGAGTGCACTAAGCACATACAATGTGTCAATCTCCATGACCTCCTCTAATATATATGGGATCTTAGGCTGAAGTGGATTTTGGATAAGGATTATTTTAGGTTTATTAGGCACATGATATGCACCTAGTTGATCCTACATAGAGCCTTTCCCTAGGCCCTCAAACTCACTATAGTTAAAATAGTTGGGAATCTCATTGAGGATAAATTTGTAGCAGATTTTCCTCAAAAAATACAATGGGACCACATGGTTTTTACATGATGGGTAATCAAACACCATACACCATCAGTCCCAAAAAATATTTCTAATCAATTTACATTGCCATCAGTAGATTGGGAATTTTTTTAGTAGTTATTGGAAAAGGTGCATTGGTTGTTGGGTCGATGAATAAGGCATAAATTTGGACTTTAGATATATATTTATCCTTCACCTCATGTTTTGATATTTTTTCAACATAATAAGCCCTACATCTATCCTTATACGGTGCCCATCTATCAATTTAAATCCTTATCAAGTTAACTTGACCTAATAATGACTCTAAGGTATTAGCTAAATAGGTGTGGTGGGTGTTGGTCGATGTGGCATCCATAATTATACTAATTATTTGTTCAATTTCTATTCTATTTTTCACTATGTGTGTAGCTAGATCCTCCTGACTATCTGGGTGATCTTATGGAACTATAGGAGGGTTAGGTGGAGTGTTAGGAGAGTGGTTAGCATGTTAGTCTCTTGCATTGGAATGAGTTGTTAAAAAAGAATAAAATTTAGAAATTAAAAAATGCAAATAAAAAATGCCAATATTTAGGGTTAATAGATTTAATTTTTGATTACTTACCTCCCCTCCATGGATTCATTGCTGATATAGCAAAGCATCAAGTGATCCAAGCCTTTTTTTGGCCTCTTAAAAGTAGAACACAATTGTGGTATACCAAAGATAAGCAAAGTGAAAGTAAGAAAATGAGAATAAAAGAAGTGTGGCTGTGAGTGGGACTATTTTTTTTTTAATTTGGTTTCTTTAATTTTTATGCATTCTTATCATTAATCTTAGTGAAAATAATACATACATGTTATATTCACTAAACTTAGTGCTTAAAATGCATACACATTGCTTCTATAATGCATATGTGTTATGGCTCAGGAATCCAGAGCCTAGATTCAAATAATGCATAGTTTTATGATCATAATGTGTATGCATTTAGGGAAATGTCCTTGAAAGTATCCCCAATCTCTATGCACATACTCATCTCATAGTCCCAAAGTTTTAATAAATTGAAGAATATAGGGTGGGGTATGGTACCAAATATGACCAAACCCCCCACAATAAAATTAACTTTTTTAATGCTCTGTTAGATTTTATACCACCAAGTTGTGGGACCCACATACCCATATGTTAAACATTATACCTAACACCACATGTGATAAGTGTAGTGTTAATGGGAACCTATCTAAGGAATTTATATTTAATATGTCTCAGGTCCAATTCTCATGATCCCATAATAAAACATCTTACAATTAAATTGAACACCAAAGGGTGGAACCTAATGTAACAGATGGTCAAACCCTCTACAATAAATTATATTTTTTATTGCCAAGTCATCATTTATACCACATCAATGTTTGTATTGATAGTTATGGACCCATGTGATAAGCATTTTCCCTAGACCCTTTTTAGTGCACACTATTTCTAGAGATCATTTTTATAGCTACCATATCTCAGACATATGAGCACCTTATTTAGTGTTGCTTTTTACTACACGTGATTTTTTGATAACACTGTAGATGTATGGTTAGTTTTAAAATATTCCAAAATTTAATGTGTTTAAGAGATTTTGATACTATACCTAACTCATTCTAATATGAGAGCTTGTTTTGAACATTTTTTGGGCATGTGAAATCCATTTTCCACATGATTTTAAAAAATTACATATTTTTGTAAGATATTTTTACTAGTGCTATCATACTTCAATCATGATGTACCCTTTTCTCTATCTTCCAAATATTTCTAATGCCTCATTTCCCATTTTATTCATAGGAATAGATACCAAGAATGAATCTACACTTTAGGTAATGATGTTATTTGTTCCTTTTATACAAATAGGATGATGACTTGGGCTTCATTGTAACACCACTTTTGTTTGTTGATGGTTTTTTCCATTATATTTTTGATGCTCATGTTCCAATTAGGTTTCAATTGGTATTTAAACCTTTCATGCCATTGGTTTAGTGTCTATACCAAATTATTATTAGAGCATTACATTAGAGTTTGACCAAGTTATAAGTCAATTTTGTAATGTTTAAATCCTCTCCACAAATAAGTTTGTTTGACTAAGTTTGAGAGTCATGCAAGGACTTGTTTGAGTTCTTTCCTCCTGCCTTGCCTTCAAATTTTTTTGTCTATTATGTCATGCCTCCTTTGTTAGGAAAAATTTGGTATCTTCTTCATTTTATGAAGCACAAGTATGGTTTTTAGAGTATAAGACATTGTCACTTAAGCATTGATCCCAACCATTTTTGGTAATCCAACGCCACTCAATCTTGAAGCCTTTAGTTGATTTGTATATAGTGAGCCAAATATTTAACACCATTATCTAATTCAATTAATGGTTGGTTACATGTGCCATATGGTGAGATGGCATTTCAACCACATGGATACTCAGCTTTGTAAAATCACTTTATCTTTGGTAATAGTAATCACATACTTCTTACGAAATCAACATCAACATCAGTATCTAGGTTTTCATTTGTTCACCTATTTTTTGGAGTAAAAGAATTTATCATCAAGGGGATTATCTATAATTATTCCTTCTTATTCTTTTTTCCACATGTTAATCTTAAGGGGGATGTTAGTGTAAAAATAATTATAATCTTAAGTTAGGTAAGACTAATTATTATCCTAAGTTGAGTTAGCTTCATTTGATTTTGAGTATGCACATAAGTAAGCAGGGCTAGGTATGCACAAGTGCAACTTGCCCCCTCATTGTGCACATGGTTAAATTTTACAAGCCATTGTGCATGTAGTCAAATCATGAAACTCATGTGTGAACATGATTAAATTATGAAAAAAAGAGTAAAAAAAATTGAATAAAAAAGATCTTTAATATCCCAATCAAATTCAATAGCCTTCTAAAAAACTTGTAGGGACTGGGTATGTAAAAATTGAAGAAAATTGAAGGATTGAATAATTATCTTTGACCTAGGCATTAAGTAAACCATGATTCATATTATGACACAAGCATGGTGATAGAATCATTACATCTAAATAAATATAGATCTTATCTAGTACTCAATCTATGTAGCTATAATAATTTTACATGTAAGTAACAATAATATAGAAAATTTCAATCTAAAAATGAAAATCAAAGATTTCACTTAAAAAATAGTTAGAACTAATAACAACCCATTTCAATAGGTTTCACCAAAAATACTAATGTATCCAACTTTTCCCAATAAATAATTAAATCATTGTATTAAAATGAAGGTTGGTTCTAACTTATAACCAAAGACTCAATTTTTATAACATAAAGAACTATTCCATTTATATATCAATGGTAACTATTGTTGAAATGGTACAGTGCTAGCCTTGGAATCATGTTGACATGAATTATAGTCTAGAAAGGATATCATACATGGATGTGTCTATCATATGTATTCTATAAATATAAATGTTTTCTTTATGTCAAGGCCAAGCCAAATGACAATTTTAAAAATGAGACCTCGAGTGCATAAGGGAATTTCTTTTTGTTAACATTATATGTTGTTCTAATTTTACACCCATGGGGTTTAACCTCATGACCAAATAAAAATTAAGCCATCCCTTACCAATCCATTTACACCTAATTAAGTGAAAATAAACATAAATTACGTTAGTAAATGGATACATCATCATTATGTCTTTATTTGTCTTAATAGAAAGGCCCTCAAATTACCTTCACTATCTTGTACAAATTTGTTTTTAAAGACTCGATTTAGTGTTTGGGCTTGAGGTAGATTATTTGGCCCTCTAATGTCTAACCATTGAGAAAATGAATGTTCATTAATTATTTTTTATGCTTGAGGTTTCAAGGAATAATAAACCATTTGAAAACAAGGCAAGTCTGCTCACAGTTTAAATTCTTCTAAATCTTGAGCTAGAGAATCTCAGTCAGAAGAGGCATAGCCCATCATTAACATTGTTTTTATTTGAAATTTTGGGTATATATGGTAAAATTTGCCCTAATTTATATGTTTTAAGTGACTTATTGAATATTTTAATGTCCAATTGAATTATTCATACCATATTGTCCTAAACAGGACATAGTTAATAAGAAAGTAACCTTGTTCCTCCCATACAATTCCATGCATTAGTTCTCTAGCCATATGAACCTATATAGAACAAATTCTAAATCTCTTATGAGTTCAATAAATTGAAATCATGAAGAAGGGTAAATTATGATTTGTAGTTAAAAATATTATAATATCTAATTTGTCTTTTCTATTTTATGTACAGTGCCCTTAGATGCCAAAATTAACCATAATTCATGCAGGTAAAACAAGCACACAAAATACAAATCTCACACTATTGAAACATATAAATTTTACAAAAATTAAGGTATTATTGGTTATGTTTCTATCTCAAAATTTTCACTTGGTAGATCATAATAGATTGATATTAATTGATGGGTGTCATTATTACCCCTTCATTTAACTAACATATGTTGGTGTCTGTTTTTAGCAAGACAATGCCTAAATCTATTTGCAGTCAGATACTTATTGATTTTAGGTTAAAAATATTTGTTTTTTGGGGCATTTTGGATTTTATTCTAATCTATATCTACTTATAACTTCTAATCTACTAGTTGGAAAGAAACAATCTTTGTATAAAACATAAACAACCCAATCTAATCTAATTTACAAAATCTGAAAATGCTTCACACAACTACAAAACAAACCTGTTCAAATCACTCTTGAAAAATTAAAAAAATATAAAATATTCAATCACTAATTAAAATCAATCATAAATATATATTTTTAGAATCTATAAGAATGAAATAAATGCTTATGCTAGAAATAACAAATTAACTATTCAATCTATCCTACAAGTTTTCAATCTGAATTATACAAACATAATTTATATCAATCCTAAATTGAAATAAATACAAAATCAACTTATAAATACCAAATAAATCTCCTATCTCCTTGGGGAGCGGTCCCTTTCTCACCCTCAAATCCAAGTTTAAATCAACACAGCTCTAAGATATTTCTTCAACACATAGATTAAGAAAGAAGATTGTTGCAATACTTTGTATTTCAAAAAATCACCAAAATTACAATATATTTTTATGTAGTCATAAAAGTTATAGATCCAATAATTTATCTATCTATTTATTCTATACCAAGAAACTTTTAATCCCTACATTCTAGGAAACAATTTAACTAATTTGAAAACAAGAAGATATTCTAGACAAATTGGGTGAGATAGTTAGAATAGAAAGTCATTGCAATGAGATCCTTAAGGAGACAAAAAGCCCATAGATAAAAATTTCCATGCATAACTATATCAAAAAAATATTTACATATATTAATAATCATATCTTCTATCTTTATCATTGCAACCTAGACTAGAGACTCCCAAAATGGAAGATGAAACAGAAATAGACAACTATTTATATACATGCAGAGAAATGGAAATGTTGAAAAGAGTTCTCCAGATTGTCATGAAGATTTTGGAGAAGCTATATGAACCCTTTGGAATGTACTATGATCAATTCTAGAGCAAAATAGGTCAATATGTAATAAAATTGGTATAATCTATAGCTTGCTATAGAAATCCATAGCTGACTGTCAAAATTTTCATCTGACTATTAAAATCCATAGTTCATTGTCAAAATCCATATAAAACTTTAGAATATATAGTTGGGTCTTAGATGGTTCATTATTTTTCTTGGATCCTCCTTGTCTTCATGAAATCTTGTTAAAATTCATATTAATACTATTATTACTTGTACATGTAAAATGTGGAGCCTAAAACATGAAAATGTTAGAACAAAGTGAAAAGAAGATTGAATTAGACTTTACCTAAGTTTATATAGACAAAAGAATTTATTTCCTACCTTATGCAAGTTCTATATATCAAAATTACATATAATTCTCAACCATTTGACATATTTAAGGCCATAAACTATAGTAATGAGTCATTTTATAGACTCATCATCTTCCCCACACTTTACCTTTTGCAAGTCCCTTTTGCCAACTATATCCTTAGTATCCATAGTTATGAACTTTTGGTTACAATTTAAGACTAAAATCATAAATGGAATACAAATCTCTTTGAAGTATCCTCTGATGATGAGGAGTGAAACACATGTCCCATTTCATAAAGTGAAGCCAAATATCAAACCATTCCTCAGACTGAGGTCTTGTATTCTACCATGGGGACAAAGGAAAAAGTAGTAAGGGAGGTATTAACCTCATTCTTATCTATATAATTCTTCCATCCCTTTGTAAAACATCTAAAATTATTTTCACAATAACCTTAGCTCTTCTCATAGACCATTGAATGGTAGTGGGTGATAACATTTCTCTTCATCTCAATGGAACTAGTAGCATATGTTAGTGTTGTCTACAAGCCACCACTACATCATTAAAATTATGTTTAACAAAAAAATAAAAATTAATAAGGCCATCTTGTAAGGTGTAAAGATAATGATCTTGAATTCTTGGCTATTGGTAATAGCTATGAATTTTTTCTAATATATACTGTGCATTACCAAATTGAGGCCTAATGTATAAACCAACATCTTGTGAAATATTAATCTGATCATTATATCTCTCCTTCCAAGAAATATAATTTCTATATGTAGATATCAAAGATCTCATATGAATTTCTCCCATAAATAGATTTACCAAGAAATCATTTGTTTTACCTATAATAATGTCACAAATAAAACTCACAAAGTAAAACTTGCCTATCAGGAGTACTATTTCTAAATGTTGTTATGAAGTCATCATTGGTATTTATCTCATGTGGTAAATAACAATATATCTACAATAATGGCCATCTAAGGAACTGTTCATGTAAAAATAGTATATATGTAGAAGAAGGGACTTTGTAAGATAACAACTTTTCACTTAACTGATAAGTAAATAGAAGAGTTTGTTTAACCTGTTCTTCTTTTTGTTGAGCTTGAGTTAGTTCTTCCTACATTTTTTATTTCTCTTTCTTAAGAAGATGATTTTCTTTCTTAAGTAGATGATTTTGTCTCTTCATTTCTTCAAGTTCTGAGAAGACTTGGTCCCATTGATTTTTTACTTATGAAACAAACAAAATAGTCTACCAACCTTGTTCTACTATGGCCCTAAGAGGAACATTAGAAGAGATAGAAACTATTTGGGTTCTTAGCCTAGCATTTTCCATTTCATTTTGTAAAATATTCCTCATTAAATAAATTTTCTCTTCCTAAAGTGATATAGTATGTCTTCATACATCAATAATTTCATTTTATACCTCATCTACTTTCTTCAGGGATTGCATTTCCAAATTTTCAATTTGTTTTATTAAATGATCAATCACAATTTTTTTTGAGATGTATTAATTCATTCATCTATATCCTCTATATTTTGTTTAACATTGGCTTCTAGCTAGGACAAGGCTAGAGCATGTTAGAGTTATACATCATCTACTTCTTTTGAATGTTGTCCCTCCTCTTCATTCATGGGGGATTTTCCTTTATCTCTCATATGCTATGTGGGAGGAATAAGACTTTCATTAGGAATATTCTCATCAAAGTCATCAACTAAATCTTCATGTGGAAAAAAGGTTTCCTCCTCTTCTCTATTGTGAGCTTCACTAGTAGTGGTTGTGGGTTTTTATCTCAAGCTATGTAGTGTCTATGTAGCAATGGTCTCATCACTATTAGCTACTAGGATCAATATTATTCTTCTTTTAATAGGGGGAAGAGATTCTATATGCAGTTTTTCTTGAGTTTTTATCTCGGAGGTAGGGTTTATAGAAGTCTCTTCTTCAACAATATGAATGGGTTTTTGTACATGAGTATCTTGAGAAACATACTATTTTCTTCTAGTAGAGGATCAGAGTCTCAATTTTTTACTTGTTGGCTTAGGAGGAGAGACCATATGAGGAGGAATTTGGGTTTGAAATGGAATAGTCTTGGATGTGGATCTTGTGTTGTGGGTTAATTTAGAGGCAATTTTTTTAGAAGAATTTTTTGGTAAGGTTTTTGAACTGGAAGCATGCATGTGTGCAAGAATTTGTTTACAAAATTTAGGGGCTTTATTTTTTATTCCTTGATAAAATGTAGCCTAAAATTCCATTCTATTTTATTTCTATAAAAAGTGGTGTTGAATAATGAGTTGAATCAACCCATGATGACGTATGGCAATAGGGTTTTTGGCATACCTCATAGTTATAACCTGAATAGATCCTAGGAGAAATAAGGGAAAATTTATCTTGTGTTGAGCTTGTTGAACACCATATCTTAAATGGATTAACATTATTAACACCATACAACTCAACACAATACATTCTCACTCACATGTTAAATATTTAATGATCTAAAAGGAAACTAACCTCCAAGGTTCAGGTAGAGATTCTCTGCTAACCCCTTTTATTCTTACTTTGACATCTTCCACAAAAATAGGTGTAGAATCTCCTTCACTAATAAAAATTATGATGAGATCATGAAATGAATATCTCCCTTCTATTCAAGATCCTTCATCTAGAATCCCTGACAATTTGCTAAGGACTTACATGGAAAATGGTATTCAAACACCTCAGACTGTGGAAAAATTATGTTTCAAATGAAGGAAAAATTATGTCACTAATGCCTCATCAAAACCCTAGAATTTGAGAACTAAGTTGAGCCATCCATCTAAAACTAATATTTATTTTACTAATTCATCTTCTAATAGCTCACTTGCATATTTTGGTTCTGATTTCCTCGTCCACCCCATCTTTGAACTCTAGATTTGCATAAAACATAGTTGATTTTTCACCCCACTTTCAAAAGGAAACTAAATTGTACTTACACAATGATTGTATGGCAATAATATCCCTTAAGGGTTTAAATTATAGATATTACTCAACACATGTCAAGTACTGATGACAATGTCAATTAAAAGTAATGTTAACATGTTTTTTGTTTTATTTCTTTGAAATAATTCCATCGTCAATTACTTTTAACCCTCACTTGTTATCTTTTTTATAAATGACATATAATTATAATTATGTATCATTATGAAATATTTTTCATGATCGGAAGGGGTATTGTCTATAGAACTTGCTTTGAAATTTAAAAATATGACATTATGAAGAAACTTTTTATTGACATCATAAAGTTTGACCTCCTTATATCACCATATGATAATTTTATATCAATGGTTTTGAGCACATGCATGTAATCCTAAAAATGTAAAACTAACACTTAATAGAAAAATAAATATTTTACCTTGCAAATGTTAGTATTGTCCTTATCAGTCTTCCTTATTTATTCTTTCACAAAATAAATTACATGAATTAGTCTTTGAAAAATAATCCAATAGATAATAGCATTAAATATATTGTTATGGAACCAACTAAATTTTTGAACTGAATTTTTTTTTTGGGTTTTTTTTCCCTTGACCAACCATTTATTGTTTTTTTGGTCAAGGCTCATTATTCAGTGCATGAACAACCAACAAGCTAGTTTTATGAAAATTACTATCAATAATGCCTTGAAATATTTTCATTGTTGAATTATTTTTATTTTTATTTATTTACTTTTTGAACATTTTTATGAAAGAGGGGAATCCCCTTCCTTTATCCAAGCCAATTTTGTCTTAAAACATCAATTAACATGGAAGACTTGAGTTATTCCATGACACCAAACTCATTTTATACTAACTAAATAAATTTCTCTTTGTTGGTAGGCTTTTGATATAGTTTTAGATGATGTCTAATTATAAGAAGTGTTTTATTATTTATATCTATAGATAATAATTATATTGAACCATTATAAAAAAAGTTAATTATCTAAAATGGTCCTAACCATCTAGTTTGGAGGTTACCTTTGAAATGATGATATTTCGCTATGCCCTTAGCCTTTAGTGTGTCTAGGAATATGTGTGGCCAACCTGTGGCTTTCATACCTCTTTTATATTATTGTTACATTTATCTATGTTCTTAATTAGGTTAGCCTATGGAATAACCATGGCTAAGTAGACTATATATATGAGGTAGTGGCTAGTCTTTGATCATCATGTTAAGTATTTTTCTCTTAGTGCATTATTGTGGAGGTTTCCCCCTTAAAGTAGGTTTGCTATATTATCCATTATTTTTCTTTGCTATTAATTATTGTTGTGTGATCTCTCATATTTTCTTATTCTATGTGATATATAATCATTGTGTGTCAACATCTAAGTAATCTCATTACAAGTGGTATCAGAGCTTTGATTTGGGCAAGTTTATCATGGTATTTTTTTGAATCTAGTGAGGCAAAAATTATGAGAGAGGAAGGAGAGAAAAAAATAACTTACAATCTAGGAAGAATTATTTTTTTTAGCACAATATTTTTTGAAATGCTTTTTAAAAAAAATAAATCAAAAAAAATATGAAAAAAAATTGCTTTCCATAATTTTAGTCATTGGATTCATCTTGGCGAGATGATCGTAATGGTATATACTGTCAATACACTTTTTTGGTGCCAAAATATTCTACCTTAATACATAAAGCTAATTTTTAGATTTGTCTTGGTGAGGTGATCACAACAGTATAATCTTCTTGTACACTTTTTTGTGGTGAAAAACCTCTTAGGGTTTGTATATAGAAGGTCCTACATAGGGAAAAAAGGGGGGAAAGAAACTCCTAAGACTCCTATCAATGACATGGAATCTAAAACTTTAGACCCATTGATTTATCAACTTCACACTGACATAAAGAGCTTGGTGAGGCATGATGACATTGTTACAGTTCAAAATGATGTTTTAGGGATGCACAAAGAGATTAATGGGGTTCACACTCAATTGAATCAGATCAATACTCAATTGGCTAACATTTCATCTCAATTACAATCAAATAACCCTCCACTTCATCATTTGAGTCCTCTTCCTCTTAATAATAACAACTCCAATTCTATTGTGAAATTGATGTTGTTAAAAGTAGACATGCGTAAGTTTTATGGTAGGGATCCTCTCACTTGGAGTATCCAATTTGAGAATTTATTTGATATGCATAAAATCCTAGTTCTTAGAAGGTGATAGTGGCATCTCTGTATCTAGAACTTGAGTAGTTCATTTGGTATAAATAATTATGTGCTCAAAAGAAAAAGAATGGTGCTCTTGTTACATGGTCTTTTTTTACTAATGAGTTATTAGCTCATTATCAGAATAATGTCTCTAAGAACTAATTTACTTAGTTATCTAAACTATGGCAAATAGGATATGTGAAGGATTATATTCATCAATTTTAGAATCTATCGTTACAGGTGGAAGACATCACTAAGGAAAATTTGATTGATCTATTTTTTGGTGGCCTTAAAGATAGAATCTAATTAAAGGTTTATATGTTTAACCCGGCATCTATATATAAATCTATTCCAAAAGCACACATGTTACAGGAAAAAGAGATGGTCAGATGAAAAAAATTCACTACTAGTCATGATCACACCTTTCTAGCACCATCATATCCTCAACCCACCAGATTGACACCTTGATAAATTGAGGAGAAGTGAGCCAAAGGGTTATGTTATGGTAGTGACAACAAATGGAGAAAAGATCATCATTGTACTAAAAAGAAGTTGTTTTATATCAAAGGTGCCAATGAGGATGATGATGAGGAGGAGGCAATTGGCAAGGATGAAGATGGTCCTGACAAGGAATCTAAAGGCTCTCAGCCTACTATTTCCTATCATGATCTTTCAAGTATTCATACTCCTCAAAATCTTAAGGTGGTGGGTTTCCTAAAGAAATAGAATGTCAAAATATTGATTGATTCTAGGAGAACATATAATTTCATCAATAGTAATTTGGTTGCTCAATTGAACTATTTTATTTATCCCACTCCAAAATTTTAGGTCATGATTACAGATGGTGGTATTGTCAACTACTCAAGAAAATGCCATAATATTAAGCTAGCCATGGGAGACTATTTATTGGATTTTTATATGTTTGTTATTCCCATGGGGTAGCTAACATTGTTCTGTGAGTATAGTGGCTCACATATTTGGGCATTATTGAGATGAATTTATAAGAATTATTCATTCACTTTCATTCTGAAGGAAGGACATTTGAGTTAAGGGTATTAAGGGCTAAATATCCACAACTAGTTATCTCTTATAAAATGACAAAGATTCTATGGAAGGGTGTTGATGGATTTGTATCTCATTTGTTTTTCATATATGTTTAGCCAACTCAGGAATCTACACCTCTTGATCTGTAACAAATGATTGATGCCCATTTAGTTGTTTTTGGTGACATGCTGAAAGGAATTCCACCTAGTCGTATGTATGATCATGTTATCAAACTTATTATTGGTATTAAGCCACCTAATATATGGCCATAGAGGTATCCCTATGACCAAAAAAGTGAAATTGAGAATATGGTATAAGAGATGTTGGATGCTAGCATCTTTCACCATAGCCAAAGTGAATATTCTTCACTAGTTGTCATGATGAGAAAGAAAGATGACACTTGGAGGATGTGCCCTAACTATAGAGAACTCAATAAGTCCACTATGAAAGATAAGTTTCCTATTCTTATAATTTATGATTTTTTAGATGAATTAAATGGTGCTCTTTATTTTACCAAGTTAGATCTACATTCTGGGTATCATCAAATCTGGATCCGTGATGAAGACATACCCAAAAATGCTTCAAGACTCATGAGGGCCACTATGAGTTTTCGATAATTCCTTTTGGGATAAAAAATGCACCATGCACCTTTTAGAGTTTGATGAATACTATTTTTAGACCTTTTTTTAGGAAATTTGTTCTAGTATTTTTTGATGATATGCTTATTTACAGTAAAAATTAGGAAGAACATTTGCACCATGTGAAATAGGTACTCTCAGTTCTAAAACAATAATAGTTGTATTCCAAACCTTCTAAATGTACTTTTCGAGCTTGTGAGGTTAAGTATTTGGGTCATCTAGTTTAACATGCAAGAGTGAAAGTGAATCCTAAAAAAATTCAATAAATGTTGGACTGGTTAATTCATAAGACACTCAAGCAACTAAGGGAATTTTTTGGGATAACTAGTTACTATCACAAGTTTGTAAAAAATTATGGTAGAATTTCAGCCCCACTCTCCTCTTTGTTGAATAAATACTCATTTCAATGGATTTATATAACTACCAAAACATTTGAACAATTGAAATTGTCTATGTTCACCACTTTAGTACTATCCACTCCTAATATTTCCAAGACTTTTATGGTTGAATGTGATGCATTTGAGTATGGTATGGGTGATGTAATCATGCAATAAAATAGACCACTTGCATTTAAAATTCATCAATTCAAGGGTAAAAATCAAAATAACCCAATTTATGAGAAGGAAATGATGGCCATTTTGCATGTAGTCAAACAATGGAGGCCTTATTTGATGGGTCATCACTTTTAGGTAAAGATTGATCATGATAGTCTAAAATATTTTTTTAGAAACAAAGGTTTTCATCTGAAAAAAAAACATAAATGGTTAACTAATATGTTAGAATATGACTTTGAAATAGTTTATAAGAAATACAAGGGCAATGTAGTGGTAGATGTACTATCCAAGAAGGATGAATTAGTTGAGGCATTACTATGTGATATGACCATTCTATAGGCACATTATCTAGAGGAAGCATGATTAGAATGGGATAATGATAGTGCTACCCATTATTTGATTTATAATCTTTAGCAAGGTTTGGGTGGATTTTAAAATTTCACATGGAAGGGTGATGCATTATGGTATAAAGACATATTATACCTATGTAATAATTCTCTTCTTAAACAAAAAATCCTTCAGAAACTTCATGCAACTCTAATTGGGGGTCATTCAAGATTTTTGAAAAATTATCATAGAATCAAGAAAGACTTTTATGGGAAGGACTCAAGGGGATGTCCAAAAATATGTGGTTGATGTTAGAATAATGTATAAGCTTATCTAGGTAGTTGTTTTTTACTTACAATAAGTTCATTATTACCTAGGGTTGATATTAGTTACCTAGGTAATTATTTGTTTTATTTTTGAGACTTATCAACAATATTTATTTGTTTATACATAAATTTGAAAACTGATTTTAATCAATTTTCTCATTTTACATGCTTTGACAAATAGTTTATTTTTCATTTAACAAACTATTTGATCGATATATTATTTCAATATGATAGATTTCTTAGTGAGAAATTGAGAATGAATATAGGAACACTAGATATAATTTGTTGTGTATAAATAAATATGTTTATTCATTATTGAAATTATTCTTGCAGGTTCTTGTTGTGGGATTTCTCTTCAGGATTGATCTTTGGGTCATGTGTATCTCCAACCAATATTTACATGGTATTAGAGATTGAAGTTCTAGTTGAAAATATTCAGCCCTACAATTTGTTTGAATGATTTCATTTTAAGCAAAAAAAAATTGGATTTATAGTAGGCCATATAGGTTTTTGGGACGTGTGACCTTAGCACATTTTTTTAAGGCATTTGTAAAAATTCTTTGCCAAAGGATCTTTTCCATTCTTCTAATTTCTCCTCGGAAAGTTTCACACCACCGTACTTTGCTACATATTTCTTTGAGTAAGACTATTTTTCTAATCCTCCCTCACACATGTGGGTCAATTTGGGCCTTCTAATTTCTACTGCTCACAAAATAGACTTTGCCTTAGTGGCTAAGATACTTTTGCTAAGAATATGGTGGGGTCAAATCCCTCTATTTTTATCCTTTAAATTTTTTGTTTTTGTTTCTTAAATTTAAAAAAAAGTACCTTTGTGAATTGTTTTTAAAAAAAGGTAGGATTTTCATCAGAATATGTTAAATTGTAACAGAAGGGGTTGTACGTAGAATGCCTACATCTTTTTTTATGAATGTCATCTTCATCTTTAAGAATAGATTCTTGATTATTATAACATCTAAATGCCAAAAATTATCATGTTTGGAAACCAAATATGCAACTTCTTCAGTTAAAGGGATTATGGATGATTTTTTATGATGGCACACATGCAGATTTCACCACTGAAAAGGACAAGTACACATATGGTTTCAAGCAAGATGAGGCACTTGGATTAATTTCCCTCAACATTTTAGATATTCTTCAATTCCACATTGCAGATGTAGAAACACCAAAAGATGTATGGGAAAAGTTTACAACTCTATTTGGCAAAGTAAATGAATTCAAAATATTGCAATTAGATGTAGAATTAAGTGCTTTATCTCCATCAAATTTTCCTTTCATAGATGAATTTTTGGCAAAATTCAAGTTTATTAGATCATAGTTGAAATATGGTGGGAAGGATAAGAATGATAAGGAGTGCATTTTGTTGATTTTGTAAAAATTGAGAGGACCATATAGTGTATTTTCTTCTACCTTTTATACCATGATGGATACATTACGTGATGAATTTAAATGGATTTCTTTTGAAGTTTTTTTTTGAAAGATTAATCAGAGAGCAAACAACACTATCTTCTAATAAACCTACATATACCACTACATAGTCTTCTAAAAAAAGGTCTATAAGCAAAAGAAGAAAAATTTTGGTCCTTTCAATTTTTGTGGTGGTCTTAGTCTTGATAAAATTAGATGTTATAAGAAGATGGTAGCATTAGAGGTAGCATTGAAACAACATGAGATTTGTTTACCTTCTACATCTTCTTCTCCTTCTACAGGGAAAGGGAAAGCACTCTCAACCAGGGCTACATCTTTATCACAGGATAAGTGGATTTTTGACTCAAGTGCTTCTCATCATCTCACACATTCTTAGGATCTCTTGTCTTATATTATAAATTACATTACTTCACATATTATCACGGGGAACTCTTTATAGATTATTGTTTTGGGATTAGGTATTAGTCAAAAATATGATGGTTATTTTAATAATGTATTACTTGTACCTCAAATATATTTTAATCTTCTATATGTGTACCAAATATGCCATTCTAGTACTGGTAAAATTTTGGAGTTCACTCTACATGATGTTGTAATAAGAGAATGTAATGATCTTAGTGAGATAGTTGCTACAGGTAAAGCAGATCATTCTATAAGACTTTACACTTTCAATAAGTTTCATTCTTTTTTTAGGACTTCTAGTTCTTCACTTGTAGCACATGATCATAGCCTTAGAAAATTGTGGCATGAAAGGCTAGGGCATCTAATTTTTGGTTATATAAATAAAATGAGTACAAAAAATATTGTAAATGGCCTTCCTAAGGTCTTATGTATTGATGGAATATGTCCTAGATGTTTATTTGGTAAATAACACTAGGATCCATTTCTAGTTGGTAAGGCCACACATGCTAATGCACCCTTAAAGTTGGTTCATACTGATTTGATGTCCTTTCTAACTCTTTCTTTTTTAGGGAAAAAAATATGTACTCACATTCATTGATGATTTCACTCATAAAACTTGGGTATATTTTATCAAGTTGAAAAGTGAAGTATTTGAGACATTCAAGGTTTTTAAAGCCTTTGTTGAAAAATAATCATCTCTTCCTCTCAAGAAGATACACACCAAAAATATGGGGGAATATGATAGTAATGTTTTTTTAGATTTTTGTAATGAGCATGGCATTCAGCATCAGTTCATTATACCATACACTCCCTAACAAAATGGTGTAGTAGAGAGGAAGAATTGAACACTGAAAGAGATGGCAAATTATATGAATCATTCTAAAAATTTGGGTTCAAAATATTGTGTTGAAGTAGTAAATTGTGCACACTACATTCAAAACCACATGCCTCACAAAGTTGTGCAGAATATGACACCTAAAGAAGCTTGGTTAGGGATCAAACTTGATATTTCATATTTTCATGTCTTCAGTAGTTAGGCATGGGCATTTATTCCAAATGACAAAAAGAAATATTTAGAGAAGAAAAGTTAACCACTTATTTTTTATGTCTATTATGAAGATGTAAAAGCTTATCATCTTTTTGATCCTATCACACATGATGTATTATTTTGATGGGATGTACGTGTTGATGAGCTACCCACTCCACATGAGTCTAAATTTTGTACATCTTCTCTTTCTCCTCCTCCTTCCTCTTCCATAGATGATAGTGAGGATTTTCTTTCTATTCATCATGATGAATATGATGTGACACCTATTCAACCACCATAGCCATTTAATTCATCATCCTTTCCCAAATGGGCACATGGCACTCTACAAGTAGTTGGTTCTTTTGTTGTTGATCCATCTGACTCCCATCACACTCACTCATAGACATGAGGTTTTTTTCTTATGGGAAAAGCCACTACTGATCATCTATTATTATTTTATGAGGCCATTGGTAAACCTAAGTGGGACGTTTTTATGTACAATGTGTATTATTCATTGATGAAAAATCATACATGGGACCTTAATCCTCTTCCTAAGGGAAGAAAACTTGTAAGATGTAAATGGGTCTTTAAGAGAAAATATGATGCAAATGGATTAGTTGATAAGTACAAAGCTAGATTAATAGCTAAGGATTTTTCATAGGTTGAAGGAGTAGACTACTCTGAGACCTTTACTCCTATAGCTAAGATGGATTCTATTCAGCTTGTACTCTCTCTTGTTGCTTGACATCATTAATCAATTTTTTAGATGGATATGAAGAGTGCCTTCTTCTATGGAGATCTCCAAGATGAGATCTATATAGAGCAACCTAAAATATTTATATAGGACTCATCATTGGTTTGTAGACTATATCATTCTCTATATGGTCTCAAACAAGCTCCTCAAGCTTGGTATGAGAAGATGGACTCTTTTCTTTTGAGTTCTAGTTTTCATCGTTGTGAGTCAAATCACAATGTATATATCTTGAAGCAAGGTAAGGATATTGTGATATTAGTTTTGTATGTAGATGATCTTATCCTTATTAGCAGTTTAGGCTCCTTGATTTAAGACATCAAAGACAAGTTGGAAAATAGGTTTGACATGATAGAGATGGGACTTTTATATTATTTTCTTGGTCTTCAAGTCTATTAGTCTTCTAAGGGTATCTCCATTAGACAATAGAAGTATGTAATAGATATTCATATTTTTGGCATGGCTAATTATAAGCCTACCCCCACTCCATATTATTCAAGCATTGTTTTATCTACCTCTTGTTGATTCAACATTGTATCAATACCTTGTAGATAGTCTTTTATACTTGACTCATACACATCCTGACATCACATTTACTATGAACCTTATCTCTTAGTTTTCACATGAACCTCATGAGAGTCATTGGTTATTATCCAAGCATATTTTATGCTACATTTAGGGCACTACACACTTTAGTATTCATTACATAGCATATAGTTCTGCACATCTTGTTGGATACACTGACTCTGATTTGTCTAGTGATGTTGACACTCACAAATACACTTATGGATTTGATTTCACACTTGGTTTTGGTCTATTTTCTTAGTCATGTAAAAAGTGGATATATATTTCATTTTATTCCATTTAGGCATAGTGCCAAGGTGATATCAAAGCTAGTTAGGAGATCCTTTGGCTTTGATCGCTGCTTGGAGAGTTTGGTTTCACACAATAGGGTCCTACTATTATTTGGTGTGATAACCAAAGTGTGATTGTTATTTCACATGATCCTATTGAGAATTAGTTCAAAAAACACATTTTGATTCATATGCACTTCATTCGATAGCTCATTTAAGATATAATTCTTTCTTTAGATTTTATGCCTACTATTAAGCAGATTATTAACATCTTCACTAAACCTTTAGCTTCTCCTCATTATCTTCAATTGTGAGAGATGCTTGGGGTGAATAAATCTACCCTTAGGGGTGATTTTCCATGAAATTCCCACTTCCTTTGAGTTTTTTTGGGTTTGTACATGGGTACCTTATCATGCTTAGTAGTCGAGACCCATACTCCCTATGTTTCACTTATGGGAGGTGTTAGAGTAATGTACAAGCTTATCTGGGTAGTTAATTTTTTACCTATGGTAAGTTTATTATTACCTAGGGTAGACATTAGTTACCTAAGCAATTATTTGTTTTAATATTGAGACTTCTCAACAATATTCATTTGTTTGTATGTAAATTTGAAGACTAATTTTAATCAGTTTTATCATTTTACATCCTATGACAAATAGTTAGTTTTTCATTTAACAAACTATTTGATCTATATATTATTGCAATCCATTAGATTGCTTAGTGAGAAACTAAGAATGAATATAAGAACATTAGGTATAATTTACTCTGTATTAATAAATATTCTTATTCATTATTAAAATTATTCTTATAGGTTTTTATTATGGGATTTCTCTTCTAGATTGATCTTTGGGTCATGTGTATCTTCAACCAATCTTTAAAGCTAAAAGTATGGTTTGTTAACAAATAAAGGAGAAACCATAAAAACCCTAGGTATTTTTCATCCTTTATCCATACCTAGCCAATGTTTGGAAGAGGTGTCTATGGATTTCATTACAAGGTTACTAAAATCTGATGGTAAAAATGTTATCATGGTTTTGTTAGATCATCTCAATAAGTATGCTCATTTTTTTCTTTATCACAACCATTTTTTAATTATACAGTAACTTTTGATTTTCTCAATATAGTTCATGTTGACGTTGGAGATTGCACCCTAGGCAAGGAGGCCTAGCTCCTGCCTTCTCCTCACAACATGGAAACTCTCCTCTCACTTGTGGGACCGGTGAAGCTGGAGGAGAGAGTCTCTAGATAAGGGCTAGCTCCCTTTGATGCATCATGTTTTTTCCAACAAGTGCTAACATACATATATATATAGATATAAAAAAAGGGGGGGTGAAAAGGGAGAAAGAGAATGTAGGAAAAAACAAGCCTACTCTAAAAGAGGTGATGCACCAAAAACAAGGTTGACCTTCACACATCCACTCTCAGAATCAAACAAATGCATATATACACTACGCACTTGGTAGAAGGACTAGGTTGTAAGAAACTAGCAGGGAGGCTTCAATGGAAAATCTAGAATAGAGATCACCCAAGGTGCTGTGAAACACACACTTATGAAGTAATTTATTCTACTCCTTCACTCCCAAATACTACTCTTTTCCTGTCAACTGCAACAATGGCACCTTGTTGATAGTAGCTCTACTGATGTTGAACCTGTGAGATCATTAAAAGACAATGACTGGACACAAGTAAACATTTAATGCATACACAGAAATGTATATCCAAAATGGAAGTAAAAAACTACATTTGTATTGATCCAAGTGAAATTTTTGCAGATCTGTGCCCTTTACAAAATGTGGAAGATGATTACAAAATGACCAAGTTTGCAATACATATGGAAAATCTAAGAGGCTCATTTGGCACTCTTTTGTTACAAGTGGCATATGCGTCCCTTCATGGGAAGAACAAGTTGCTCAAAACATTGATGAGTTATCTCCTTTGTCTACTCAAAATCCACATTTTTAATGTCAATACGTGGTTTGTCCACCCATTAAATGTAAAATGAAGAAACTGGTTACATTACTTAGCTATTGTGTCTTCTCATGATCAATTCGAAGGAACTATTTCACCTGCCAGAGTCACTTCTTAAGTTGGTGCCACTTGGACTAATTGCTTACTGATTCTTTGCTTGTCACTTTGGTTTTCCTCCATTTGTCTTATTTGGTTTATTCAGCCCATGGGATGAACATCTTGGTGGGTCGCTACAATTCTAGATCTTTTCCATGGTTTGTGCTTCTTTTGCTTTTGAAGACAAACAACCACTTTCCTTCATTAATTTTGACTTCTTTTGCAGCTTCGCATTCTCCCTTTGCACCTTCCTAGGCACTCTTTATCTGATGTCCCTTTGAAATTAAAAATTTCTGTGGACTTTTGTTTGAGGACATTTTCCCACAAACAAAAGGTTCATGGAAATTCTGTCTACTCTTGCCTTTGCTTTGAAGCTTAATGTGTTATCAGCCCAAATTCCTTAGTCGACTTTGAACAATTTAAACTTTGAACCTGCGCTTTAAAATTACCTAGGTCCTCTCCTTTGAATTATCAGCCCTTCAGAAGGGCACTGAGCCTTTAAACCAATTGAACCTGGCTATAAATTGAATTCATTGAACTCGCTGAACCCAAAATGAATTGGCCTTAAATAGTAGGTGAGAAGTTGACCAAAATTTTGCCTGTGGGCAAAATTGGTCAATAGATTGGTGACTCACAGGGGAAGCATGCCTGCTATGCTTTAGAAACCTAGTTGCCTTGCAAATCCATTGGGCATAGAGTCAGATAGTAACTTTGAGGATTAGTAACAACTCTGTTAAAACTTAGAACCAGTCACGCAGGTCTAGCTCCAAGGAAAATAAATCACATGCAAGACTAAGAAAACTACTTGTGCAAACAACACTTAAGGGAAACAGGGAAAGAAAATTGAAAGTAACCTACTATATACAGTTAACCATGTATTTTTTATTCCCTCTTAGATCAAAGGGAAAGCTTCTAGTGTCTCTTTCATCTGACACATCTAGTATTGATAATGGATCCCATAAGGAAATATTTATGTGTAGCTCCTTCACCTGGTCTACCATGTTCATCTAAGGATCGCTCCCTTCCATATTTTCTTTGGGTCACTTGCAGCCTTCTGAGGCATAGGCCGGGGAGCTGAATGTACAACTGGCAGCCTAAAATTTGGGAATTTCTAGTTTACATATGGTGGAAGAGATGGTGTGGCCATTTGAACAGCTACTTTAGCTTCTTCCATAGATCTCCCTTTGGATCTTGTGTTGGCTACAACACAATCAACCTAATTGTCTGTAACACCCACATAATTGATCACACATAACTCACCTTCCAAGTGGTTCATAAGAGTAGAGTAAGGCTGACTCTGACTGTTGCTTGTGCTGGGTTGCATTGGAGCCTTGAAGACCTAGGAATGAGTGGTTGCCTGATTGTCTAGCACATTTGGGTAACAACCCATCATCTCATCTGTATAAATAGCTTGTTCTTGACCATATCTTGTGGTTGAACAACTTGGTTGTTTCTACACTAGATCATTCTAAATGGGCACCATAGCTTTAGATGGTGGAGGGGCACCTGGGTTGTAGCCTTGGAAAGGTCTGGTCTGAGTAAGCTGACCCTATCCTTGACTATAATTTTGAAATGGGGGTCTAGGGGCTTGACCATAATGCTGGTATCCCTGATTTAGTATATTGCCTTAAGCTTGTTGCCTTCTAATGGTAGCAAGTTCACTTGTCATACTCTGAAACAGCCTCCTAACTTCCTAAAGCTCATTAGATCGAGCAACAACTAGTTTATTTATGTTGGGTAATGTCGTAGCAATAAGGGGATTCAAACGGGGTACTTCTCTTGTGAAGAAAGCCCCTATATCTAGACTGGGAAGATGACTCGCTAAATAAGGATGAGTCCCTTTGAACCTCAGTCGCTTTGCTAAGTTGAGAGGTAATTCAATAGATTTGAAAGGGACACCCTTATTAGTAGATTGTGTGTTGACTTTAGGCATCAGAAGATTAAGAAACTGGTCTTGAAATTATAGAATTGAAGCTCTTACTAGTGGAGTCACTAGATGCTAGAAAACTTGAAATTTGTTGTAGCAAGACCAGCATCAATCCTGATATCTTACTACGTTATCAAACTGTGTCCCACCAGGCATACCAAAATTGTTGACGTAGGAGATTGCACTTGGGGCAAGGAGGCCTATCTCCTGCCTTCTCCTCGCAACATGGAAACTCTCCTATTACCTGTGGGACCAATGAAGCTAGAGGAGAGAGTCTCTAGATAAGGGCTAGCTCCCTTTGATGCATCATGTTTTTTCCAGCAAGTGCTAACATACATATATATATATATATATATATATATATATATATATATATATATATATATATATATATATATATATATAATAAAGGGGGGGATGAAAAGGGAGAAAGAGAATGCAAGAAAAACAAGCCTACTCTAAAAGAGGTGATGCACCAAAAACAAGGTTGACCTTCACACATCCACTCTCAGAATCAGACAAATGCATATATACACTACATACTTGGTAGAAGGACCAGGCTGCAAGAAATTAGCAGGGAGGCTTCGATGGAAAATCTACAATAGAGATCACCCAAGGTGCTGTGAAACACACACTTATGAAGTAATTTCTTCTACTCCTTCACTCCCAAATACTGCTCTTCTCCTATCAGCTACAATAATGGTGCCTTGTAGATAACAGGTCTGCTGGTGTTGAACCTGTGAGAGCATCAAAAGACAATGACTGGACACAAGCAAACATTCAACCCATACATAGAAATGTCTATCCAAAATGGAGGTAAAAAACTACATTTGTATTGATCCAGGTGAAATTTTTGCAGAGCTGCACCCTTTATAAAATGTGGAAGATGATTACAAAATGGCCAAGTTCACAATATATATATATAAAATCTAAGAGGCTCATTTGGCACTCTTTTGTTACAAGTGGCATATGCATCCCTTCATGGGAAGAACAAATTGCTCAAAACATTAATGAGCTGTCCCCTTTGTCTACTCAAAATCTGCATTTTTAATGTCAAAATGTGGTTTGTCTACCCATTAAATGTAAAATGAAGAAACCGGTTACATTACTTAGCTATTGCATCTTCTCATGATCAATTCAAAGTAACTATTTCACCTGATAGAGTCACTTCTTAAGTTGGTGCCACTTGGACTAATTGCTTACTCATTCTTTGCTTGTTGCTTTGGTTTTCCTCCATTTGTCTTATCCAGCTTATTCGGCCCATGGGGAGAACATCTTGGTGGGTCGCTACATTTCTAGCTCTTTTCCATGGTCTGCACTTCTTTTGCTTTTGAAGACAAATGGCCACTTTGCTTCATTAATTTGACATCCTCTAGGACATCTTCGGACCTTATGACTTCTTTTGCGGCTTTGCATTCTCCCTTTGCACCTTCTCGGGCACTCTATATCTGATGTCCCTTTGAAATTGAACATTTCCATAGACTTTTGTTTGAGGACATTTTCTCACAGACAAAAGGTCCATGGAAATTCTATCTACTCTTGCCTTTGCTTTGAAGCTTAATGTGTTAGCGGCTCAAATTCCTTAGTCAACTTCAAATAATTTAAACTTTGAACCTGCACTTTGAACTTACCCAGGTCCTCTCCTTTGAAGTGTCGGCCCTTCAGAAGGGCAGTAAGCCTTTAAACCAATTGAACCCATCTATGAACTGAATTCATTAAACCTACTGAACCTAAAATGAATTGGCCTTAAATAGCAGGTGAGAAGTTGACCGAAATTTTGCCTGTGGGAAAAATTGGTCAATAGTTCATAAATTGCATGGTACCCCTAAGATCATTAATAGTGACAGAGATCCCACTTTCACTAGAAATTTTTGGACTAAGTTATTTGCATGTTTGGTTACCCAGTTGGCTCATAATTCATCCTATCATCTTAAATCAGATGGATAAACTGAGGTAGTCAATAAATGTCTAGAAGAAAATATCCATTGTTTTTTTTGATATACAAGATAAATGGGTTCTTTAGTTACCACTTGTTGAATGCTTGTATAATACTTTTATTTATAATTATTTCAAAATGTCTCATTTTTGGCACTATATGTATACCACCCTCCATCTATCACTTTAACCATGAAGGTATATCCTAAGGTTCATGTAGTTGAAGAACATATTCACCATCAATAGGATGCCCTTTTAAGTTTGTGTGAAATTTTAGCCATGGCCTAAAATCACATGAAGCAACAGGCAGTTCAACATAGGAGTGAGAGGTATTTTGACATTTGTGATTAGGTCTTTGTTTACTTATATCCATATAAGCATATGTCTTTGAATCAATAGAAAAAGAATAATAAGTTGCCCCCTAAGTATTATGGGCCTTATCAAATCTTGCAAAAAATTGGTAGTATGGCCTACAAGTTAGAGTTTCTTTCTTCCACTCACATACATCCCATATTTCATGTATCATAGTTGAATAAAGTCATTAGACATAGATTTGATATTTAAAATAAGTTACTAGAATTGGATGAGAAAGGAAGATTTATTCTTGATCCTAAGGTGATCTTGTTTCACTAAAATTTATCTATATCAAGTTTAAAGAAAAATAGAGAACAGAGGGATAAGTGATTAGAATAAACTAGGATTGTTTTGTGCATCATATCCATACATTGTGAGAACTCCTATTTAGCTGGGGGGGACTACCTTTAAGTAAGAAAACAATACCACAAAATGTTTGTTAGTAGATATATGAGTGGGATACCAAGTTACGTGCTTGTTCTAGGAAGTGTCAAACTTCCTTAGAGATGATAGTCAACTTTTGAGAGATAAAAGAGTAATAAATAAAAAAGAGAGAGGAAAAGAGAGAGTAAAAGAGAGATAATGTTACCATTATTCACAACTTGAGTGCAATAGAAAGTAATAGATTTTAGGTGGTATATTTAGTTTGTATTTTGGAATTTGTTTGGGAAGGTCTTAGAAGGGTTAATGGAAATCTATAGTTGCTAACATCAGTTAGGCTATCAAGGTCAATTAGAAAGTGTGACCAATATTAGTTATGCTACTGAGGTTAGTAAGTGTGACCAATATTAGTTAGGCTATCAATGTCGGTAGGGGTAATGATTTCCTAAGAGCTTACAGAAGGCATTTCTAGGTCTAGGAAATGGTTTTGGGGGAGAGAGTATTGTTTGGATGGGTCTGGTTAGAGGTTTGGTGTGTTGGAATAAGGGGAAATAAGTGGGGAAACTTTACAACTCCTTTACAAGGGGTTGATCATAAATGTGTAAAAAAATAAACAATAGGTATAAAGTGATTACAAAGTAACTACTTAAAGACTTATATAATAAGTGATGTATTTAGTTATAGAGGTGATTCAATGATAAGTGTTGAATAGATTACTCCTATCAAGCTTATCAAATTGATGCCTAGAATAGAGAAAATAAGTGGGTGATTCTAGTTGTTAAGAGCTTGTTTCCTGATCTAGGTTGACTTATGTAACGTAAAAATAAGCTCAGATGTCAAAAGTTGAATACCAAAAGCCTATATGAAAATAATAATGAGTTTTCTTGATTTCTATTAACCTAAACATCAGTTTAGAGTTTGGCTTATATAATCGATGTTAGTGATCCCATCAACATCAACTGTTGGTTGACTGATATCAGTGGCATGAGAATAGGTAAAAGTATTATTTTTAACCTATTTTTTATTGTTTCTCATGCCAAGTGTGGTATCCATTAAATAATGGTAGAAATAAGAGGTTAAGAAGGATGTTGTTGGTTAGGAATTTATTTTTGAGGTGAGAATAAGTCATAGGTAGTTAGGATAAGGGGACTAAGTCTTGAGGTGACTCATCAGGTGAGAATTAGTACTAGGATGAGGTGGTCAGGTAAGGTGGTATAAGGGGTTTTTAATTAACTTAATTAAATATTTTAAATTAATTAAATGTGTGAGGGGTAAAATCATGGGTTAGAGAGTCTAATTATTATTATTGAAAAGGGGCTCAAGGGAGGTTTTGACACAGGGAGTTATGCATGTGTGTGACATAATTTTGGTGTCTACATTTGCCTCTTTTTATCTTATAATTTATATTGATAAGATGTAAGACAAAAATAAGAGTTAGATGATCTAGGTATTAGATGAGGTATCCCTCCCCTCAAAATGGGAATTGATAGAGGAGAAACTAAAATCGAGTACTGATTTGATAAGAAGAGAATTGGGTAAGTGGATGAGAACATGGTATCACTGCTTATGCATATACTATTATGAACTACATTTGACAAAATCAAGAATAGATAAGGTTTAAGAAGACACAGATTGAAATGACCAAATCATAGCTTATAATTGATAGCCAAGAATGTCAAAACAATCTTAGTTATAGCTCCAATGGTCCATGTGTGCCATGTATCCAAGGTAGGAATTCCCCTAGGAAATATAAAAGGTTATAGGTGATAGGATGAGCTTGGTCACCATCCAAAACACCTAATATATATGTGTGTCTATAATATCAAACTATAGTAGAATAACATAAGCAGTCAAGACAAGCAATGAAAGGTTGGTGTAAAAGTGTCAATGAGTGAGGAGATATTCATGATCTCTAAGCAAAATCATCATGGGTGGAGATTTAAGTGATCTTCAAGGGTGGTTGTCATAGTTGGGGAAATATATGTGATCTCCAAATTGCCCCATATTATCGGTAGAGTATAAAGGATTGTGGGTGTTGGTGGGAACTCTAAGGTATGGCTACTTATGTTAATGATGTCACTAATGTCGATAGTAAAGAATGTTGATGCTGGTGGCATGGGGAAAGGTTGTCAACATTGGTGGGAAATATTACTAACATTGATGGATTAGGTTAAGTATGTTGATGTTGGTGGGATACCAACCCTAACCAAAAGGGGTTTGGTGGCCCACCAAAAGTCATTTACAATATTTTATTGGAGATAAAAAGAGATCTAAGTGTGACTGAGATGGTAGAGATATGAGGGGACCTAGTGGGAGGTACATGACCACAAGAGCTAACTATTCAAACCTAGAGGAGATGGAGAGATGAAGTAATATCCTTATTGATTTTAGTTTGAATTTGAGATGGTTAGTTTACTGTTATAGGCTAAATTTAGAGTTTGGGTAGAAAATAGGTGTTGAAGGGGGTAGGAAATAAGGTGGGGTAGGTTTAGGTTAATTTAGGAGGGATTTGGGGCAGATTTTTAGGGAAAAAATTAATGTTGGGAGATGGGTCAATTGACCCTAGGGCTGAGCTAGTCATCAACATCAGTGGGGTCTATCAACACTGACTGACACAGTGCTAATGTCGATAGGTTTCTACTAACATCGATCGATGCCAAGTGCTGATGTCAGCATACCAAACCAATATTGGTGACTGTGAAAAACCCAAGAATAGGATAAAATGTCAATTTGTATCCTTAATTGAAAGAGTCAACTAGCCTAATGGATGGGCTAGTCTCAGAAGACCTCATGTTGACTAAGTGCTACCTACATAGCCCAAGTGAGGGCCTCAGGCCAACGTAGTTATCTCAAAGCCTAGGGAAAAAAATGTAAGGTATGGTTAAAAGTGTGTTAGGTGAAATGGGTAAAAATGGATAGGTTGAAATGGGTTAGGGGACCTAAGGCTCAAAGATAGGTCATAAGGTCAAAAATTAGGGAGATAAGTTGTGAGGCCTAGAGTTATGATAGGTATTTGGGCCTAGGGTGGAGAGAGAGGTAGTGAAGCCTAGGTTAGAGAGAGGAGAGAAGGTTAGATAGTTAGGTGGGTATATATTTGAGTTAACCTTAAAAAACCTCATGTTGATTGAGTGCTTCCTACATAGCCTGATGGAGGGCCTTAGACTAAGGTAGTTCTCCTAAAGAGAAGGGAAAAAGGTAGTAGTAGGTTATATTAGAAAGTATGTGACTTGAGTTATGTGTGTATGGATGTAAGCGAGGCTGGAGTTGATGCTATGAGATCACCTATCAATGTTACTGACATAAATGAGGAGGAATGTCACCCTAAAGGAGTGGGAGCACATGGTAGCCATAGGTTTAGAGGGAGTGTGATGATATTACAGAGTCACATGAGATGTGATTTTGATGATAATGTTGATTGAGAGGTGGGATCACACCATCAACACCTTCCATCTACCGACTAGAGAGTTGACAGTGACTCAAGAGGATGTATATAAGATTTTATGGTTTCCACTCTAAGGTGAGAAGTTCTCATGTTTGAGAGAGGAGCATGATATTCACATGGTGGCTTTATTTGGAGAACATGTTAGTGAGGATACCTACACTTAGTGAGTTTTACCTACGATCCACTATACATTGCTAATAGGAAAAATAGCAACTTAGGATCTTGATGATAATAGGGATTATAGTGTATGCACTACCAGATGCAGATGGTGGGATATTTCCTATTGCATTGATAGGTGTTATATAACAGATGGTTAAGTAGTGGATTATATTATAGGGGACCAATGTTTCTATCATAGTTATACAGAGAGTTATGGGGGTTGAGACTGTGATGGTGATATAGTTTATGTGTCAATAATTTAATCTATTATTGGGAATATGAGCATATCATGGTGACATAACCATTGGGGCTACCTACCATGATTTTACTTAGTTTCAAGGTTATCTTTAGACATTGGAGAGATGGTATGGCCTAGATCTGAGTAAAAAACATAGTGCATGATATTGATTATTATAGGCACATGATAGAGGGATTGATCCCTATAGATATTTTGTGGAGACCTTACTTGACATACCCTACATTCAAAGCACAAGAAGAGTAGTTGGTTGGCTTACAAAGCTCATTATGGGTTAGAGGGAGATGAACTGGTGAGTTAAAGATGGTACCCATGGCATACGTCAAGAGATAATTTAGCTTGTTATAAGATGTACCTCCTACCTTCCCTTGATATAGGAGGGATGATATAAAGGCACCCCTACCCTTGATGTAAGAGATAGATGGGCCAAATTTCAAGGAGTTACTAATAGGGTTGGGTGTACTAGATCTAAGATGCATAGTAGCATATCTTGCTTGGTGAATTGGTTTACATTTTGTGGTTGAGGTCAGAAGGCCACCACCATATTTTTAGGGTTTGATGAGAGAGAGAGATGCAACTATATAAGCCCAAGATGTGGTGATATAAGCATAGGATATAGCAGTTCAAGCTCAAGATGCAACTTAGGCATAGGCATTAGTTTTATAGGGATAGGTGGTAACATTATAGGGCCAAGATGGGGCATTACATGGCCAAGTTAGGTTATTATAAGGCTAGGGAAGGGTATTATAGGACTAGGTTATTGCATTGATAGTAAAGAAGGATAGTTTGAGAGTAGCAAGTCAAGCTACTCCTCCTCCAACATAAGGACCAGTACAAGCCATGCCTTTAGTAGGTGTAATGGGACCACTACAAACTATATTTTTGGTGAGGTATAATACTGACCTTGATGAGATTGCCTATTATGAGAGTGTCGTCAGGGAGTTCCCATAGATTTAGAGGTATTCTCAGTTCATAGAGAAATAGATATCAATGACATGTGTCATGGCTTCTACTTCATGTAGACATAGACAGGCATA
>JARHVA010004721.1:1367500-1415000 GCA_037957365.1 Torreya grandis | reverse complement strand
ATTCATTTGTGGATAATACAACAACAAAAAACTTAATTTGACTCCAAATGTATCACAAAGACTTTGGACAGTCTTGTTTTTGAAATATTGGCCATTATCTATTATAATTTTATGTGGGATATGAAAATGATAGATGATGTGGTGGTTGATGAAGTCCAAAAATTTCTTAGCCTTAGTGGAGATGAGAGGAATAGCCTTGACCCACTTAGTGAAGTATTTAGTGGCAGTAATGATCGAATAATGATGGAGGGATGAACAAGGATTAATATCTCCAATTAGATCCAAGCCCCATTGGGAGAAGGGCCAAAAGTCCTTGGTGACTTGTAATGCATGACTTGGAACATGAAGGAGGTTAGTGTGCTATTGACATTTGATGCAATGCTAAATGTAATCAGCATAGTCTTGGTGGAGTGTTGGCCAATAATAGTTGAGTTGAAGGATATGCTTGGAAACTACATGACCATTGAAATGCCCACCACAAATCTCATCATAAACTTCCTTAATAGCGAAGGAAGTCTTAGTAATAGTGAGGCATCTAAGGAGGAGACCATCAAAACCTCACTTGTAAATAAGTCCCCCTAGCATAGTGTAATGAATAACATATTTTATGAACACATGTCTCCCATTATTAGAGAGATCAGAAGGGGTAATAGCAAAGGAAAGATAATCTATGAGTTGCATGTATCATAAGTCAAGTGGGTTGGATGTTACATTTCCAATAAATAATATGTTAGTTGATATATAAGATGGAGATGGTAAGTGATGCACAGTGACATAAATTTGTGAGAAAGAGGGAGAAGAGGGTATTTGTGAAGCAAGTGAGGCCATTGTGTCAAAAAACTTGTTTGTAGATCGAGGAATAGTTTATAAGAGATAAGAGTTAAATTACCCTAATAGTGTATCTACATGATTCTTATACCACTATAGAATTTTGTTTTTGCATAGGTAAGAACCATTAACCTGATTAACCACTAGCTGAGAATCACCAAAAATGGTTATGGATTTGACACCCAAGAAGATAGACATTTGAAGCCCTAAGATCAAAGCATCATATTTGGCCATGTTGTTAGTACATGCAAAATTTAGTTTAAATGACAAAGGCATAGTCTCACCATCTAGAGGAATAAGAATGACCCCTGTACCCCCACCATATTGACATTTAGATCTATCAAAGGACATCATTATTTGATAAGAGATGTCATCGATAGAGAGCGTTGTGATGGATTCATTAGAGAATTTGAGGTTTGAAGGTTGGTTATTAGGTAAAGGGGTGGAAGCTAATTGGTCAGCGATTGTTTGCCCTTTGATAGAATTTTGTTGAATAAACGCTAAGTCAAAATCAGCAAGGATCATGAGTGACCAAGCTATATGTTGGTTATGATATGGCTTGGAATTCATGTATTTGAGGGGATTGGTGTGGGTAACCATGTAGGTTTTGTGATTTAGAAGATAATGGTAGAGCTTGGAGGCTAAAAAGACCAACATGAGGCAAATCTTTTTCGTATGGGTATATCGAGTCTCATAATCAATAAGTGTGTAGCTTATGTAGTAAACTACCTATTCTTGATGGTGACCATCTTGATATACAATCAAAACACCCAGAGAATGGTATATTTTAGAGATGTATAGGTGGAATGGCTGATTTTCCTTAGGTAGAATAAGAGCTAGTGGGGAAAAGAGATATTGTTTGAGTGTGTCAAAATCTTCCTAGAAATATACATTCTAAAGGATAGGGACATATTTTTTGAGGAGATGGTGAAAGCGTTGGAAAAAATCTAACAACTAGGAGATGAAGTGATGGATTGACTAAAGTTTGTCTTGCATGCTATGGAGTTGTTTGACATTAGTCGGGGGAGGCATCTCTAGTATTGATCTAACCTTAGTAGGGTCAACTTTAATACCACAAAGAGAAATGATAAAGCCTAAGATCTTATCAGAAAGGACACCAAAGATGCATTTCTTTGGGTTTAGTTGAATGTTATATTAGAGGAGATGAGTAAATATGATTTTGAGAATCATCAAAGTGATCTTGGTGAAGCTTAGACTTTCTAATTAAGTCATCCACATTATCTTCCATAATTTTATGTAAGAGATCATGGAAAATGTAAGTCATAGCACATTGGTAGGTGGTACCAACATTATTTAGACCAAAATGGATGACCTAATAATAGAAAATACCCCTATGGGATAATGAAGGTTGTCTTGTGTTTATCCTCAAGAGTGACTAGGATTTGATTATATCTAGAGAACCTATCCATAAGTGATAGCATCTCATGGCTGGTTGTTAGATCAACAAGTTGGTCAATACTTAGCAATGGGAAGTCATTTTTTGGAAAAGTGAGGTTTAAGTTATGGTAGTTGGTGTAAATGTGAATTCCCCTAGTCACTTTTGTGATAGGAACGATATTGGAAATCCATTGTGGGTAGTCGATGGGTTAGATAAATTTAACAAAAAGGAGGTGTTGGAGCTATTTTTTGATAAAGAGAGAAATACAAGGATGCATCTTGAAAAGCTTTTACTTAACAGGTTTAGCATCTTTATTTGTGATAATGTTATGGGTGATGATAGAGGGGTCAATACCAAGCATGTCATTATAAGACTAAGTGAATGATTTTCTATGGTTATTAAGAAATGTGGCATAATTAGCTTGCTTAGAGGCATCCAAATATTGGCCAATATTGAGGACATGGGGGTTATCATGAGAGGGCAAATTGATGTCAATGGTTGATTCATTTAACATAGCTTGTTTTTCAAATGGGAGAGATCATTGGATACAGGAATCATCTGCACCCATGTATGTAAAAATATCATCATCATCTTAACATTAGATAGTGTTAATAGTTAGAGATCCCATCAATTTTTTCAAGATGAACAAGAGGAAGGGACCTTATTTCCTTACCCTAGTGATAGGTGAGAGGCCCCAAATGGATGGAATTTATTGAAAAAAAATTTAGGAGGTATAGATACCTCTGATTCAATAGGTGATAGTGGAGAATAAGATGGAGAAGGAGAGATTGGATCTATAATAATTGGTACATGGGAAGTTTTGGTGAGTTTAGTTGGCTCATCATAACCCACTCCATGCCTCTTTTTGTCATTTTCAATGGTTTAGCTAGTGGGATATTCAATAGGCATATGGACACCCTATTCATAATGACCTAAACCAAATCCTTTCTAGGCACACCTATAGAGATAGGTGTGAGTGAATCTAGGCTTTCTCAAGAAAGATAAGTCATAGGTAAATGGTTGTGGTGAAGAAGATGGATTGTCGATAGTGGGAGCTCAATCAATTCCCCCATAAATGAAATTAGTTCAAAGGTTGCGGATGCCATAAGGGATGACCATCCCAATAAGAGGATCATAATTTAGGTGTATATGAATCTTTACATACTCTTGTGGAGTATATAACATGTTGATCATCAATAAATGATATTATTTGAGTGAAAAACATTTAAAAGTTTCCTCCATGGGATCCTTATTAGGAATTTTTGCGTCAGTATTTATGTAATCAGGGTAGTGGATCTTGTGGAAGCTTTAGAAGTATCATGTGGATAAGATGATGTATTTAATATAATTAGAACATCATTGGGACTATAAGTCATGTTGCATGTTTTAAATGGAGGTGGCTCAGTGGGTGTAATATGCACTTGCCCATCATGCTCAAACTTGACACAATGATGCAAAATTGAGGGTACACATGCCATAACACATATCCAAGTTCATCCAAGCAGTATGTTATATTAGAACTCTCCTTCTACAACATAGAAGATCTTAGGAATTGTGTGGGGACCTACATAGATATGTAAGACAACAATGCCCATTATAGTAGCTGTGGTATCATTCAAGGAGCAAAGTACCATGTCAGTTTGAGAGATGTAATTGTTAGAAAGATCTAGTTGTTTGTAGGCATGGGTGGAAATAATATTAATACTATCTCCTCCATCAATCATTACTCTCTTGACATGAGTTTGATCAATATGTACAGTAATAAAAATGGTAGAATCTTGATTTTTAGGGTATTGAAGTGGAATTTCTAAATCACTAAAGGAAATCAAGGATATGGCATTAAGAGAGCTGACCAAAGCTACAAGAGGTTGGGGATCATCAAGTTATACCTCAACTACTTGTAAGGAACTAATCAAATCTTCATAATGTTGGGATGAGTTTTGGATTAACTCATACAAGGACATTTTCATAGGATTTTGGTGAAGTTGTTTCACCATCAAGCTTTGAATAATATCTGAAGATGTTAGTTTTGGGACCCCCAAGATGGAGACTTTGAGATTCAGAGAAAGAATGTCTTTGGAAAATGTATGAGCCCAAGGAGAAATGACTTTTTCCTTACCTTTATCCTTTTAGTTGTGTGACCATGTGGCCACATTAATTATGTTGATCTAAAATATAGGTGAAGGAGATAGCAAAGGGGGTACAAAAAAATCTTTAGTTTTGAATTTAGGTGAAACATTAGGAGGCATTATAGATGCTAGAGGTGGAATAATAGGAAGGTTAATAGGAGTATCAACATAGAGAGTGTCACCATCAAAGTGTTGCTAAATGACTACTGTGAGAGCTTTACAACTCTCATTATCATGTCTAGGTGAATAATGATATAGACACACTTGTGTATCATTAAACCAAGATGGCTTCATTCCAAGAGGACTATAAGGCTTAATGGGAGGAAGAGTTATTATGAAAGATTGCGATAACTAACATAGGAAAAATATTTAAGATCTTGTGAGTGGGCTCATACTTATTGTGGTAATAGGAGTGGACACATTATTTTGTTTAGGAGTCACAGGGATGATTTTATATGGTGCCTTGTTTGGTGGTAGTGGAGTTATATGTTTTTTTGACACTTTTATAGCATTAGGTATCATGGTGTCAAATGTGGAAGGCCAACTAGGGGGAAAACGTAGTAGTAGAGGTAACTTAGCCTTTTTATTTTGCTTGGATTGGTGATACTCTATCTAATGTAGAGGGGTGTGGTCCCAAAATTGATGGTAAAGTTGAGGGTTAAAGAGGGAATGATGGTGAGATCTAGGAAGCTTAACATTTTTCTATAGTTTAGGTCACAAAACTCTAACTTATGGTTGGAGAGGTAGATCTAATTTCACCTGTGGATGAATTAGATTAGAGATAGGGTGTACGACTAAAGGCTTGATCTACTTTAATGTGGAAAATGCCTGTGAGGGTGAGGGTTCTGACATAGATGGATGAGCTTCTATTGATTTTGGTGAAGAAACTCTAGCTTTGTCAAAGACCTTGGGGTAAATGGTAGTGCGAGGGTTGGTAGTAAAGGTTAACCCTCATTGTGTTGGATAAGGAGTTTTAAGTTAGTCCCAAAATATCATGTGATCTAGCTTTATGGAGTCAATAAATTCTAGACTATTCACCAACCATGAGAAGGGTTTAGATGAAGTTGATGTATGCCTTACAGTTGCTTCCTTAGAAGGCTAAGGTGATTGAGAAAGAGGTAAATTATTGGTCTCTGCTACTTCAGGCCAAATACAAGAAAGAGCCACAATAGGGTCTTCTTCAACAGAGACATGAGAAGAGGCATGGTCTTCCATGGGTGGAGGAGAGGTAGGCAAAGAGGTTTCCTCAAGGGGGTAGAGCATAGGTATAATTGCTCCATCAACATGTGGGTGAGGAATAGGTAAAGTATGATCCTCCATAGGTAAATAAAGAGGTAAGAGTGGTATAATTAGAGTAGGAATAATAGGTCTCTCATCTAATGTGGGGGTAGATAACACTAACTCTTCTAGGTGTAAAGGTGGAGTGGATGGGGTACTACTCTCTATCAGCAAAGGAGAGGGAGGTGAAGAGGGTTCCTCAAGAGGGTATAACATAGGAATGATGTTCCCCTCAACATGTGGCTATGGAATAGGTAAGGTGTGGTCTTCAAGTGGTAAGAGTATAGGTAACATTAGTGTAAAAAGAATTAGAAATACTAGATCCTTTAGTGGAAAATGAAGTGGTAAAGGAGGATCTTCCTCATGTGGGAGTGGAATGGGTGAAATAGGCTCTTCTACCTAGGGAGGAAGAATAGGTAAAACAAATGTTATTGATTATGGGGGAGGATTTGATAAAATGGCTACCTCTTGTTGTGGGAGAGGTCAAACTAGAGGTAAAGGAAAGACCATATTAACCATATTGATATTATGATCACATGAGTTAGTCATGGTCTGAATAATATTTTGATTGGGTGAATGGTTAGGAAAATGATATTTGAATACATCCAAATTTTGATTAGCGAGTGAATTAGGATTATCCAAAATGAGATCACCAATATCAAGCATGTCTTGAATAATGTTCTTAAATGTCTTATAGTTATTAGAATTATTGCCTTTAACTTAATGGTAGCCATAAAACTCATCTTCCTTATACCAAGTTGGAATAGGATGGGAAGGGTCAAACTGTATAGGAAGTTTGATTTGAGGAAGGGTTATGACACCTTGTTGCAATAGTTTTTCCAAAATAGATGTATATGACTCCTTAATGGGAGTGTATTGTCTTTGTTCATAACATTATTGGAATTACCTAGTCAAATTTTGGGAAGTCAAGGAATTAGATTGGTTTGTGGTTGTGGAAGAAGTTGATTTAATGACCACTACATTGTCGAGCCTTTAGATTTTTGGCTAAAAGGAGAAGTTTTAGAAGAGGAGGAGTCATTTGATTTGGAATTGGTGTTCTTACTATGCAACTTGACTTTGCCTTCGTCTATAGCCTGAATCTCAATTTTTTGCACCATTGTAAAAGCCTCATAAAATTTGCAAAACATTTGGACTTAGAATGTGGATGAAATGTACTTAGCACATGCCCTTGAGAAGAACTCAATAATCTCAAATTAGGGTAAATATAAGGAGAGTTGATTGATCAAGCCTCTCTAGCGAGTAATAAAATATGCAATAGACTCATCATCAAATTGTCTAATAGAATAAAGGTCTATAATATAAACATTTTTATTAATGTTAATAGAGAAATGGTCTAGGAATATTTGTGCAAGTTGGGTAAATGAGAAAAGGGATTGCTAAGTTATAGAGCTATACCAATCCAAGGTAGAAACCAAAAGAGACATAAGAAAAGTGTGAAGAAATAATACATCATCGTGCCCTATTAAATAATAACCATGGCTAAATGCTCACAAATGTTGTTATGGGTCCTCTTTACTTTAGAAAGGAGTAAACTTAGGTAGTTACCATTAGATTGGATAAGGTAAAATAGGCACAAAAGTATGGATGTGTTCATTGCATATATGATCATAAGATAACACATTATTTGAACCCAAAATGGATGTCTTTATATTAGACATCTTGTCCATCAACATCTTAATGAGGTCTAGAGGGGGATTAGTTTTGGAGATACCCCCTAAGTTATAAGGAACTTGATAGGAAGTAGAGGGAGCATATGACATAGCTTGCTAAGGTTGTGTTGGAGAAATAGAAGGATAATGAGTCATAGGTTGGGGGATATAAATAAAAAGGACTTGTCCTATTAGGTTAGATACTATGCTTTGGTTGCATGTTGTTATTATAGGTTGGGTTATTGTCATGGTTAAACTAGATGAAGGGTGAGTCGTAAATCAAGTAATTATAGGTGTGAGAGTAGATGTAATAGGCACCACCAAATTCTAAAATGGGGTGAGACTTGACTAAACTTCTTATGCTTATGAAAGTAGGGAAGTCACACCAGGGTTTAGGTGGGATTAGGCAGTTGGCGATGCTAAACTTTGGAAATTATTTATGGTTGGGTTACTTATTGAGGTGGTGGTTTGAGTAACCATAGGGAAAATAGTTGAGATAGTTGAAACTAATGTTGTCTCCATTAGAGAGGTTTCTATACCATAGATTTGGTCACTCAAAGAATTGTAGGTTTGGCTCATGGCAAGGTATTGCTGAAGGGATACCACATTGCAATCAAGAAATTTAGAAAAATCTTGATCTCCTTCGAGCATAATGAGAATTTGGTTGGGGCTGGGAGTATGCTTTGTATCTAAAGTATGTTCCATGATATAATTGGCAACAAGAGGGGAAGGTGGAATTGGTGGCCAACTTGCGTAATTGGCAACAATTTTGGCTTGAGCTCACATTAACACCATGCTAGAAGAAGTATAAATAGTCTTAATACTCTATATTAGTGATAAAATAAGGAAAAACCAAGTTTGGGGTAGGTAAGTGGGTTGTTTTAGCTTGTTATTTTGAGAAAATTAAAATTACATAGTGATCAACATTGGCCACTTGACTAATCTAGTAGTAAAAGTTTATCAACGTCAGTGGGATTCACTGATGTCAATAGCTAAGGTCTATCGATGTCAGTGTAATTAATTGATGTCGATCACTATGATATCCTAGGAGATGGAAAATCCAATGTTTTATAAACCCAAAGGTAGAATATAGGTAAAACAAAGGATGGAAAAGGTCTGTGTAAGAAGGAAGAACACTCAAAAAACTTGATATAATAGGTTATACAAATTGAGTATTATAAATAGTGTTGATTTTGTGAATCAATGGAAAAATGTCTTTACCAACTCCAAAATATAGAAGGCAATAGAAAAGTAGAAAAAAACATACAGCCACTAATTATTAACTCTTAGAGATTAATTTTAGTTTTGTCTTGGCTTATGCCTTAATCAAATAATGAGAAGAGAATTTGGTTAGCGAAGGTACTAGAAAACAATCTAGAGCTAGTTTCATGTTAGTTTTAGTGCTCAAGAGGAAATCTATGTTAGACCAAGGACGTGACTTGTTATAAAAGATTACTCCCCACACTTCATAGACCTAAATCCAAGCCAAGCTGCTTAGCCAAAATATACCTTCTACCTAAAGTTTATACTCTGCCAGAGAATGGAGTGGGTTCTCCCCTTGGTGGTGAAATCCAAGTAGGATAGCCAGGAACGGTAAGGTGATCTACTAGGTGATAAAATCCTAATGGGCCTCATCTCAGGTGAGTTTAGATGTTTGTTTTTATGTGTGTGATCTAGTTTTGTAACATAGGTAAACTAAAATTCATTCATAATGCTTGTAATTAACTAGGTGAGATAATATGCAGTAAGAAAATAATGAAGTGCAATAAGTTTTAAACCCAAATCTAAAATGTTGAGATTCAAAAAAAATAATGATTAAATAGGAGTAGAGAATGAACTTCACTATCCTAATGTGCATGCCAGAAATAAATAAAGAATATATTCTTTTAACTTATAATAAAAATGAATAAATTGCTTTTAGAGGCAAAGTGAAAAGAAGAATGACAAGGAAGAAGAAATTTTAATTTATTGCCCTTAAATAGAAAACAAAATGTTGAATTTTTTGTTTTGAGGGAGACAAGAAGGAGAAAGTGCAAGAAATGAAATTTTCACTATAATTCACCTATATGAATGCTTAAAACAAGCAATGAACCCAAAGAAAACTCTAGGGTCCCATCGGGCGTGCTATAAATGTTTTGATAAAATTTGTCTATTTCAAGTCTAAAGAAAAATAGAGAAGAAAGATAGGGATAAGTGATTAGAATGAAGCTAGATTGGTTTGTGCATTATATTCAAATATTGTGAGAACTCCTCTTTGGCTAGGGAGGACTGCCTACAAGTAAGAAATCACTACCAAAAAATGTGTATTAGTAGATATATGAGTGGGCTAGCAAGCTACGTGCTTGTTTTAAGAAGTGTTAAACTTCCTTAGAGATGACAGTCCACTTTTGAGAGACAAAAGAGTAATAAATAACCAAGAGAGAGTAAAAGAGAGATAATGTTAACATTATTCACAATTTGAGTGTAGCAAAAAGTAACAGAGTGCAAGTGGTATATTTAGTTTATATTTTTGAAGTTGTTTGTGTAGGTCTCGAAAGGGTTACTAGAAATCCATAGTTCCCAATGTCAGTTAGGTAGTTGAGGTTGGTTACCAAGTGTGACTGATATCAGTTATGATACTGAGGTTGGTGAGTAAGTATGATCGATATTGATTAGGATACCAATGTTAGTAGGGGAAATAATTGCCAATGAGCTTGTAGAAGGCTTTTTTGGGTATAAAAATGGTTTTGGTCGGGTCTAGAAAGTTGAGGAGCATTTTGAGGGAGAGAGTATTGTTTGGATGGATTTGGTCAGAGGTTTGGTGTGTTAGAACAACAGGAAACAAGTGGGGAAGATTTATAACTCCTTTACGGGGGTTTGATCAGGAATGTGTAAAATAGTAAATAGTAGGTATAAAGTGATTTTAAAGTAACTACTTAAAGACTTACAAAATAAGTGATATAATTAGCTAGAGAGGTGAGTGAATTATAAGTTTTGAATGGATGGCTCCTATCAGGTTTGTTGAAGTAATGCCTAGAATAGAGAAAACTAGTGGGTGCTGTTGGTTTTCAAGAGCTTGGTTTCTCATCTAGGTTGACTTATGTAAGGTAATAGTAAGCCAAGATGTCAAAATTTGAATGCCAAAATATTATATACAAATAATAATGAGTTTTACTAATTTTTGCTAACTTGAACATCAGTTTGGAGTTTGGCTTATATAACTGATGTTGGTGATCCCACCAATGTCAACCATTGGTTTATCAATGTTAGAGGCATGAGAATAGGTTAAAGTACTATTTTTAATATATTTTATATTTTTTCTCATGACAAGTGTGGTATCCATTAAAAAATAATAGAAATGGGAGGTTAAGAAGGATGTAGTTGGTTGGGAATTTATTTTTGAGGTGAGAATAAATCATGGGTAGTTAGGATAAGGGAACTAAGTCTTGAAGTGACTCATCATGTCAGAATTAGTCTTAAGATGAGGTGGCCAGGTAAGGTGGTATAAGGGGTTTTTAATTAACTTAATTAAATATTTTAAATTAATTAAATATGTGAGGGGTAAAATCATGGGTTAGGGAGGCTAATTATTATTATTGAAATAGGGCTCAAGGGGGTTTTGACACAAGGATTTGTGTGTGTGTGTGTGCGTGTGTGCGTGCGTGCGTGCGTGCGTGCGTGCGTGCGTGCGCACGTGTGTGTGTGTGTGTGTGTGTGTGTGTGTGTGTGTGTGTGTGTGTGTGTGTGTGTGTGTGTGTGACATAATTTTGGTGTCTATAGATCCTTTAAATTATAACTAAGCAATAGAAATCTAGAGTGATTAAAGAGTACCTGATCAAATAGAAGAATCTAACTTGTGAAGATGCCACTTGGGAGGGTGAATCCTTTGTGTAGAAACATCCAAAATTGCCTAATATTTAAGGAAAACATTGTTTTTAATAGAAGGGCCATGCTACACCCTTATCCTGTGGCATGTCTAGGGATATTTGTGGTCAAATTGTGGCTTACATACCTCTTTTATATTCTTGTTACATTTCTTTATGTTCATAGTTAGGGTGGCGTATGGAATGGCCATGGCTATGTAGACTATTTAGGAGGTAGTGCTTAGTCTTTGATCATCATGTTAGATATTTTTTCTCTTAGTACATTATTGTGAAGGTTTCCCCCTCAAAGTGGCTTTGCTATATTATCCATTATTCTACTCTACTATCAATTGTTGTTGTGTGATCTCTCATATTTGCTTATTTTACGTGATATATAATAATTTTGTGTGGACATATAAGTAATGTCATTACATAATTGGAATAATATAAGAGTGCCCAATCTCATTCTTTGAATTGCATTTCTTTGATATGCAAGTCATGTCATTTTTTTCTATGATATTGTGTCATTTTTGTCTATTTCAAGGCTTTTGTCCTCATCTCATCCAATTCCTTCAACTACAACATTCTTTATTTTTGTGCTTCATCCAAATCAATACTTAAGTATAATGTAGACCTCAAAGTTTTCATTTCAAATTCAATTTAAATAAGAAGTTTCTTACTATAGACCAACTCATATGGTGAAAAACTAGTAGTGGTCTTCCACATAGTATTGTATGCCCAAAAATATTCTTGGAGTTCGGCCACCCAATTCTTTTGGATATTGCTAACTATCTTGGTAAATATGTTCTCTAACTCTCTGTTAGTGACTTCTAATTATCCCTTTGCTTTATGATGGTATGGTGAAGATTTTTTGTGGTTTACTTGGTAGATTTCTATGAATGCTTGAATCATATTATACATGAATTATGGTCCTTGATTTGATACTATTTCTTTTGGTGCTTCAAAAAACCACATGATCTTGGAATAAAGGAAGTCTAATACTGCCTATTCTCTTGTAGAATAAAGAGCTTTAACTTCAATCCATTTGGTTACATAGTCCATACATACCAAAAAGTATTCTTTACCTTGTGAAGGTGGATCTATGGGCCCAAAAAAGTCCATACCCCACTTCTTAAAAGGTTATAGAATTACCTATGGATGAAGAGGAATATCAGAGGTTAATGTAGTTTTCCTCATTATTTGACATGCATCACATTTCCAAACATAGTTCTTTACCTATTTTTAAAGAGTTGGCCAAAAATATCTAGCTCCAAAGATTTTATGTGTTGTCCTTTTCACTGAGTAGTGTCCTCCTCTAGGTTCATCATGACATGCAAGAATAATATCATACATTTCATTCTCCTTCACACACCTATGGAAAATGTGATTAGGTCCAATTTTAAATAGTATACCATTAATCCATTTATAAGCACTTATTCTAATTAAACGTTTCTTTTCCTTTTTGGTACATTGAAAAGGAAACTTCCTTGTAGCTAGAAAGTTTGTTATATCAACAAACCAAAGTGTTTGTGCTAAAATAAAAAATAATTGTTCACCCATAAATTTGTATTCTACAGCTTCTTATTCATATTCATTATGTAATTTAGACATAAAATCAGCAACCATATTGAATTTTCCTAGCTTATCAACAATTGTTGTGTTAAAATACATGCATTAATAATAACCATCTAATAACTCTTCCTCCTACTACTACCTTATTCATCAAATACTAGATAGCTATATGATCAGTATCTACAAATATTTTATAGCCAATAATATAGTTTCTAAATTTTTTTATGGCATAAATCATAGTAAGGAGTTATTTTTTAGTGGTTTTATAGTTTCTTTCAGTTGAAGTTAAGTTCTTTATTATGTAATATATGGCATACATATGTCCATTTTCATATTTATATCCCAAAACAACTCCCATACCATGATTAGATGCATCATTAAAAATATGAAAGTAATGTGACATTAGGTCCTCTTAAGACTAATGTAGTACTAAGCTTTTCTTTAATGGTTTCAAATTCTTATTAATAGGTTGAATTCTAGACAAATTCACTTTCTTTTGTGAGTAGAACAAACATTGGAGCATCAATCTTTCTAAAATCTTCAATGAATATTTTTTAATACCCTACATGTCCTAGAAAACTCTTAATGTCATTGTAATTTTGAGGAATAAGCAAGTTCAAAATAAATTCAATTTTCTTTGGATATAGTTGGATTCCTGTTATAGAAATATGATGTCTTAAAACTATGCCTTCTACCATAATCAAACATTTCTCATGACTTAAAGACAAATGGTGGTCCTCAAATATTTGTAATACTTTTGGAAGATTGTTTAAACTCTCATCAAAATATTCTCCATGAATAGTAAAATCATCCATATAAATTTCTACACAATCATTGGTCAAGTCCAAAAATATGTCTAGGATAGCTCATTGGAAAGTGGTAGGTGCATTGCATAATTCAAAGGTAAATACCATATATTAAAATGTCCTCCATGGGATATGAATTTTTTTTTATCTTGTTCTTTAGGTTCCACTTCTATTTGATTGTATCCACTAAATCCATCTAGCAAAAAAAATCTTTTCTCAGCCAGATTATCAAGTACTTGATCAATAAAGGGTAGAGGGAAGTAGTCTCTCATTTTTACTTTGTTTAGTTCTCTATAGTCTACACATACTCTCCATTTACCATTTTTATTTGGAACAATGACAAAGGGAGAGACCCATTGGCTATAAAAAATGGGATAAATAAATCCTACTTGTAGCAACTTTTTAATTTCAGTTTTCACAATATTCTCAAGGTAGGATTAATTCTTCTTTGAGGCTACCTTATTGGCTTAATTTTATCTATGTAAATGTGGTGTGTACATACTCTTGGATTAATTCCTTTCAAATATTGATATTCCAATGCAAAATCTTGAGTGTGATCCTTGAGTACATTAAAAACATTCATTTCCTGATCATTTGTCAACCAACTATTTATGTTGAGTGTCTTCCTTGGTGCCACTATGATTTGGTTAGTTCCTAGATGGAAAGAGTATAATTATTTGAATTCACTCATCAATGATTTGAGATGACAAGGATGTGGAAGTAATGCATGAAATGTAGTAGCATCTTTAACAAAATTTTCTCCTATGGGAATGACTCTAGCTAAAGGACAATAGAAGGTTGTAAGAAATGAGTCTTGTCCTTCATATGCCCATTGCATCACAATATTTTGAATATATTTAATATAATGTATTTGAATAGGTGAAACAGGATTAATTATAAGAAAAATAGGAAGTGTTACTTTGAAAAGGTCTTCTATTCAAATCCTTAGCTAGTCTATTGCAATCTATAACTAGTCTATTACAATCTATAGCTAGTATGTTACAATCTATAGTTGACTATCAAGATACATAGCTAGAATGTCAAGATTCATTGATAAACTATCAATATATATAGTATTCCAATACTTATTAATAACTCATCATTTACTTCTTCTACATGATCAGTGATTGTAACCATAGCTAGAGAAGAGATGTTATCACATTTTTCATTAAATTGATCAACCCACAACTTTTTAATAGTATTCATTGATGGTTGAGTAGATATATATAGATAAATATTTTTTTCTTTAAGACTATTTGATATGGTTATATCTCTTGATCTAAAATTCATCAATGTTTTTATAGTTGTTAACCAAGGCCTTCCTAGAATGATTGGGTATCCAATCTTTTTTTTTTTCAGTTTGGAGGATAATAAATTCAACAAGATAGTCCCATGATTCTATAGTTAACATTATGTCTTCAATGACACCTTATAGTTTGCTAGTTGAGTGATCTACCATTTGTAGGATTGTGGTTGTTGGTTGCATGTCCTTTAAAGAGATATTTTTCATGGTGTCTATAGTCATCACATTAATAGCAGCTCTTAAGTCTACCAATACATTTTGTATCTCCTATTGTCTAATCTTTATAGAAATGATAGGACTTCATAGGTCTCTATATTTAGGCAAAAGAAACTTTCCTAATAATAAATAAACAAGCTTACCATCAACTTGTATGGTCTTTGGATATTGTCTTTTTCTTCTAGGTATCTTAATACACAGACTTTTGATCTCCCGATTTACTTTTGGGCAAGCCAATGGAATATCTATGTTTACTTTTCTAGGTTCTTAGATCAATTCATATTTATTATTGTTTTTTACTTCCTTTAATCTTTCTATAAAAGGCATAGATGGAGGTGTTATGATAACTTCCTTTATTTTTTTAGTTTTCTCTTCGAAATCTTCTTTTTTTGTCAAATTTGTGGATTTTATTTTTATTTTGGTAATTTTGTGATGATGATCTGATATTCTTTCACTATTCTTCCTGATCTAAGATGAATGTTTTCACATTCAATAGCTCCTACCCCTATTGTTTCACCCTATTCATTTATAAAAAAACCTATCTATTTTTTGGATTTGATACTAGCTGAGTAGATAGCTGAGGTTGGTTTACTTATTTTTTAGGGTTTCTTGATTTCCTTAGGGAGGCATTAATACTTTTTTTGTTGATGTTTTTAAGGATACCTTCTTTAGTGTTGTTGATTTAAAGTTTGAACCAAAATTATAGTGTTGATTTGTCCATGGTTATTGATGGCCTTGTGGCATCCATGTTTTTTTAAAATGTTGGGGCATCATCAACTATTATGGAATCCATTTCTATGTTACCCATGGTGGTAAAACACACATTTTTGGAGGTGCATACCATTGTTGATAAAAAATTCTTGAGCCAAACTATTTATTTTATTGAAATTTATTTTCTTGTCTTTGAACATAATTGATCTTTCTATGGCTTGTGCATTTTGTTTTAACTAATTTTTGAGACTAGGGAGGTAACTACAAATCTTTGTGTCATGATCCTTATCATCACATATTACACAAATTTTAATTTTATCCAAAGGACAATCTCTAACTACATGTTTCAATTTGCATTTTGGGAAATAGATCTCTAATAGCTTAGTATTAGATTTGGCCTTGGCCTACAATCCATCCACTATTGAATTCAACTAGACTAGTATGTTTGTTTTAAATTTTTCTAATTCTTCCATGAGATGGATTACATCACTATATTTTTCCATTTTCCCTCTTCTACTTCTAGGTTTTTTTCTTGATTAGTTTATAGATAATCGTGTGATTTCTTGGAAATTTAGTTTGGTAATATCTCCTTTTCCCATAAGATTCAAAGAATCCCTAGAAGATTCATCCAATCCTTTAAGGAAAATCATTTTGATCACTTCTTTAGGTAGCTCATAACCACATATATTGAGATCAAATGGAAACCAATCTAAGTAATAATCAAGGTTGTCATATTCATTTTGTCTCATTTTGAAAAAATCTTCTTTCTTATCCTTGACCCTATAATTGTCTTGATATTTATCTAAGAGTTTTGTTTCCATTTCTCACCAAGTGTGAATAGAGTTAGTCCTATGAACCAACTCATTACTCCTTTTTTCAAAGTAGAAGGAAAATTTTTTAGCTTTTGGCAATCTGAGGTGTAATCATAAGTCTAACAGAGAATCTTAAACTCAAAAATAAATTTATCTGGGTCATTAGTGGATAGACCTATAAAGGTTGGTAGATTAACTAGAGAAATATTTTTTTTTATTTTTCATTTATCATCTTCAAAGATAATAGGATAAGATAAGGTCTTCTCAGGATCATTTCTACAATCGTTATCTACCTAGCCTATGTTTTCTCTCATGTGAAATAAAGTTCTATTAAGAGGAGGGGGTTCTAGTTTTTTAGTATCTACAATTTTAGTTATTGTAGAAGAGGATTCTTCTGGGTCTTTATAGATATTTTTGAAATATTATCTTATCTCTTTTTCCAATCTATCTATTTTGTCTATGACTATTTTTTCTTTCCTGTAAAGGATCAAAGTCTTTTGGAATAAATATACCATGTGAATCCAATGGCCTACTCATATACTTGATTTTGACAAGAGAGTGATTTTATTCTTTTTTTGTGTTTTTGTGTTTTATATACTATTAGCCTAAGTATTACCTTACTAACACCTGAAAGGTCCCTGAAAATGATGCCAAAAATGATGGGTGTCATTATTACCCCTTCATTTAACCATTGTATGTTTGTGTTTATTCTTACCAAGGTGGTACTTAAAACTATTTATACTAGAAATAACAAATTAACTATTCAATCTATCCTACAAGTTTTTAATCCAAATTATATAAACATATATCTATATCAATCCTTAATTAAAATAAGTAAAAAATAAACTTAAAAATACCAAATAAATATCATGTATCCTTAGGTATTATTCCCTTACTCACCCTCAGATCTAGGTTCAAATCATCTCATCTCTAATATATTTCTTCAACACATAGATTGAGAAAGGAAACTATTGCAGTATTTTGTATTTAAAAATATCACCAAAATTACAATATATTTGTATGTAGACATAAAAATTATAGATCCAATCATGGATTTATCTACTTTTTCTATACCAAAAAACTATTTATCCCTACATTCCAAGAAATAACTTAACTAATTTGAAAATAGGAAGATACTCTAGATAGATTGGGTGATATAGTTAGAAGAGAAAGTCATTACAATGAGATCTTTAAGGAGTTGAAGACTCCATAGATAAAAATTTCCATGCCTAACTATATAAACCAAATCTTTACATATATTAATACTGATATCTTCTATCTTTATCATTTCAACCTAGAGTAGAAACTCCCAAAATGGAAGGCTAAATAGAAATGGAAATGTTGAAAAGACTTATCCATATTGTCATGAAGAAGTTGTAAAATCTATCTAAACCCTTTAGAATGTACTATGATCAATTTTGGAGGAAACTGGGTCAATCCATAGCAAAACTGGTACAATTTGTAGCTTGTTGTTGAAATCTATAGCTTGATTGTCAAAGTCTATAGTTGACTGTCAAAATCCACAACTATCAAAATTCATAGTTAACTATAAAAATCCATAGTTTACTATCAAAATATATATCAAGCTTCAAAATCCATAACTGTGTCTTAGATGGTTCATTCTTTATCTTGGATTCTCCTTGTCCTCACGAAATCTTGTCAAAACTCATATTTATACTATTATTACATGTACATGTCAAAATGTGGAGCCTAAAACATGAAAATGTTAGAATAAAGTGCAAATAAGATAGAATTAGACTTTACTTGAGTTTATATAGACAAAACCATCTATTTCCTACCTTATGCAAGTTATAAATATCAAAATTACATACAATTCTCAACTATTTTACATATATAAGGCCATAAACTATAGTAATAATGAATCATTTTAAGGACTCATCAGTAATCACTACAAATCCCAAATTAAGGTATTTTTGCATGACATATACCTATGAAAATATCCTTCCCCATTACATCAATTACTTGGATTTACATCTATCATTCATGTAATTTGTAGTTGCTTAGTAACCAAGTCCCTTTGGGATTCATTTAAGGCAAAATTTAGTTGTATTCTTAGTGTTCCCCTCTCATGAAGATATCCTTTATTTGGAAACCAAGTTATGAGGTGACATTTCAATGAAATATTTACTTTCACTTATCAAAACTAAATCCAATAGTATAAATAAAGATGTTAGAGTAAATTCCAATTGGGGCAAACATACATATGGTTTTTTTTAAAAGAGATAATGTAGGAGAATCCAAATCTACATGCAATCTTGTATCAGCCAGAGATATGTTATTTTCAAAATCTTGTCTAAGTGTTATTTGTTTCCAATTTTGATTAAATGCTTTTTCTATGTAATTTTTACATAACCTACAAGCATGCATTATTCATAATGTTTTACATACCTATTATTGCATGAAGTAATATTTTATGTTCTTTTGGATAAACATAAAAATATTTTTAGAATTAAGTTAAGTTAGTATTTTACATGAGCTTGACCTTGAAAATATATGTGAATTAATCATTTGTGTAACCATATAGATTGGTTGTTTTACGTATAAGTAACATAGTTTCTAAAATTTATTAGAGGAGTTGGATCTTAACCCTAAAAATATTGTGATGATTGATGAGTTATTTGGAGAGCTTGCATTAATGTGGATAAAGGTTATTTATAGATATGAAGTTCATAGCATAAATTTTTTTTGGCACATTTGTGGGTTTTGAATTTTTGTAACCTCACCCACATGATTATGAGTTTTGTGTGACTTATCTTGTGTACAACTAAGTTTGGGCACACTTTTTCTTATGGAGTGTTATGGGAATAAACCACTACATTCAATTTTATTCTTGAGGATCATTCATATGATGTAATATCTTATGATTAATTAATCTATAATGTTCTGTGGTGCATTGGAATTGCATTAGACATGTAATATTTGTGGTTCACTAAGACGTCTTAAATGACATTAGTGGGTCATTATATAAATTAATGTAAATTGGGTGGATTATGTATCTATCCCTATGTTTAAAAAGGTATTTAATACCAAATTAGGAGAAAAATCCTAAAAGTGTAGTTGTAATGACTTAGGAGTATTAAAAAAATATTGCACATAGATCTAAGGAGGGCTATTGGAGTTGAGTCATTTGAAACCATATTGTAACATTGGATTGGCATTTATCTATGTGAAACCTCTCATTTTATGATTAATAAAGAGCTCATTTTTATTATTTTTATAATTCTACATTAATTATTTATGGGTTATATGATCTAAGGTATCTCTTAATTGGGACCCCTAACTGTGGTTATATTAGTTGGTATCATATCAAATAAATAACCTTAGGATTTAGTGATTGAGGTTTATGTTCTCATTTTTTTTAAAGGTGGGTAGATAAAAAGAGGAATGTGCAAGAGTGGTCTAGTTAGGATTGAAAGTGGTATAAAAATAGATTTTAAGGTTGTAAAAATTAAATATGTTTCTAGGAAGATTAGTTGAGTGCATGTAATAGTTGAAAATATGAATGGAATACTAGATGAGATTGTACAAATGTTACAAGTTATGAAAATAAGGTTGGCTATAGTAGAGGAATATAGAATAAGATGATTCATCCTAAGGGATGATGTGAGTAATTCAGGTTAACTTTTAAGAGGGTGAGGATGGATAATAAGATCCATAATAAGAATGATTGGATGAGGGAGAAGAGTGGATTATCAAAGCTATTTCCTAGATCGAAAGAGGAACACAAATCAAGTATTCATGTTTTGGGGAACATTGAATCTAAAGGAATTTATAGATTAGCTTACACAAATGAAGGAATAATTAGAATTTGATTAATTATCTAATGAGAACAAGATAAGGGTTGTATAAAAAATTTGGAACGAACATGTAAATTTATGGTGGAAGGAGGTACAACTTGAAAGGAATCACATGGGTAAAGACAAAATCAACCACTAGGAAAGAATGGTTCCAAAATTGAAAGAAATGTTTTTACTTGGAGTTTATCAATTAGATATATTGAAGAGGTTTCATAATATATAAAAAAATGAGATGTGTAAAATAGTATATAGAGGAGTTTTACAAGATCACTATCGTAGTTGATCATAGTGTGATGGAATAAGATAAATTAACATGGTACATTAATGGAATGTGATTGGTCATGAAAGATGAGATTAATGTAGTGAAATTTAAAATAGTGGAAAAAGTGTATAAATATGCACTAAAAATAGAAGATAAGTTGGCATGAAAATAAGGTATTATTAGAGGTAAAGTGAAGGTTGATGATAATAAAGAAAAACTAGCACAAAAGAGCCATGAAGATACAAACATGACACAATTTTTTCAAGCAAGGGGAGGATCATCTTCTATGAGTGGTGGTAAAGTAACAATTGGAATGTTAAGTGGAATGAAATGTGATACTCATCTCACATTATACAATAGTATTCCAATACCTTTGATAAAGGGAAAAAGGTGGTTCTATCTCTTAGCTATAGTGTGTGAGCACCATGCTCCCACATTTTTATTATCTAGGGTATATGATTTGGGACCATTTGGATCCACGCGTAATATTGCATCAACTAAAAATATGTTATTTTGGAAGATTTGTCTAATTTTTTTTTGTAATACTTTTACGTGTACCCATATTCTATGATTTTTGTGTACCCTATGAGTTCACATTGTTTGTATGTTCCACAAATCTATTTTTGATTACAAACATTATTATTGCTAGTCTGAATAAACTTGTGGATCTTTGTACAAGAAGTGATATTGGTATTTTACACAAGTGAAACTTTACAAAGATATGAGAAGAAATAATTTGTGTCATCATATAGATCTATTATTTTCCATAAAATTATCAAGGTTGCTAAAATTTCTTGGTGGAGTTGATTCTTCACTGCATAAATACTATGATGATTCATGATTCATTTGAAGTTCCTAGCTAGCAGTAATGTGCATAAAAGTTCTTGTTAGATATGAATATCATGGCACAAAGTTTTCTTGACACAATTTTTTGTTGTGAAGTATTACCACATAGCCTTAAAATTTTGAGAGTTTCATGTGACTTTTATCATGTGTAGCTATGTTTGGGCACAATTGAATATATATATATATATATATATATATATATAAAGTGAAAATAACAAGTGAATCTTCTAATTGAGGAGTTGAGTAATGTAATTTTATGAGTAATAATATATATAATTTCTCATATATCTTCAAATCTTGTAATGTATTATAGTTCTCATATATCTTAATATATTTTCAAAATGTTATTGGTTGGCCCAGGGGATGGCATTGTAAGGGTTGGTATGTTAAATGTTGTCAATTTGGGTTGGGCTAGTATCCTTTATTTATGAATTTATATTCTTCCTCCTCTATGTATTCCATTTGTAATGAACCACCAACAAAACAAAAATCATGATTTTTTATAAATATATAAAAATAAACAAATTGAGTTCCTTTTCAAATAACGTCCACTAGAAGTAGTGGAAGAATACAAAACTCTCAAGCTTGACTTCCACAACAATTTTACTTAGGACACCTAAAGAGAAAAAGAATCCAAACAAGTTGGAAGGATTTATATTCACTAAAAAATAGGTGTAGGAATGCATAATTATAGGAATGGAAAACAAAGAGAACCTTGTTTGGCTTACTCATCACACTAGTGGTATTATATGGATTTGAAGGTTGGTAAAGCAATGTTTCTGATATAAATTAAAGATAGGTATAGAGAATCTAAAAACATTTAATCATAAGTAGCCTTAAAGTCAAAGCTTCAATTCCATATGAGATTCTATTAGTCAAAGTAGGTACTTTTCCATTAGAAGCATTGACAATAATTTGGAAATTAAGTTATTTAAAAAAGATGCAAAGTATGGAGAATAATTGATGACCTAAAATGGTACTTGAAGAATAGATAAATAGAAGAAAAAACATGTAGATGAAAGAAAACAATCTAAGTGGATGAGTAAATGGGATATAAACATGCGATAATTTCCAAACACTAACAAAAAATATATAAATATGTGAGAGATAAATTTAGGAAAACCATGTGGACTGTAGACACCTAAACTTCATTTAGTGTCGAAATGCACCTAAAATATATTAATAATTCTTCTTAATTTTTTTTTATCACATCTTCCTCCAAATTCAAACAAATGAATATGTCAAATTATTTAATTATGCACACTTTAAATTCTTATTTTAAATTTATAAAATATGATGCTAGGTAAGAATCAAGACATGGCAAGGAAGAAAACTCTATCACTTATGAAAAACATTGACAAAATACACTATACCAGCTTGCTAGAAATTGAAAATGACAATCCTATTAATTTGAAAAAAGGTTACAACTCAGTCTTTGGTAGAATTTTGTCTTGCCAAAAGAGGGATACAAATCAAGGCTTAAAATCCAACTTATATAGAAAAGAATACTTCAGCCAAGAGGTGCCATTGAAAATAGAAGAGGAAGACCAAATTTTACATTAAACAAGTCCAGCTTTTGTTATGTCAAGATAGCAAAACCTTCTAAATTTGTCTTTTATTATATTTGTCTTATGGAAAACCCCTTGGCATTAAAAATATAATATGGGCTCATCTTGGAATGCTATTTCATCATGAATAATGCTATGCCCACCCTCAAAAATGAACTTCACTTAAGGTGTTGGAACATTTAAAAATCTCTTTTCCATGAAATCAATGCAAATTCCAAATTTAGAATTTCATTTGAACTTTTAAAATTTTAAAGCATTGGACTACATTAAAATCAAGGAGAAGCATGATTTCAATCAAATAGTCAACTAAGGCTTTGACCTATCTATTAAAAAAATCTGATTGTTTGTATGGAAAACTATGTTGCTGAGAGACACATTCAGATTGAAATCCTTATCATTTTTTGGCCTTTTGCTCTCGACTTTCTTTATTCTTTTCATGCATTTCTCTTGGCTTAATCTATTTATGGCTTTTTTATTTATCTTCTCCTTGACCTATCTAGACAAATATCCATGATTTTCTTATGCAAAAATTTCCCTTGGTTATTTGCCTGTATATTTCCCTTGGTTTTGTTCATTCTTCTTATGTCTTTTTCTTGAGATTTTTTTCAATTATTTATTTTGGGCTTTTGTTATTTCCACTTTCCCATAGACAAAATGTCCTTGGGAATATTCTTAATACTTTCCCTTGGTTGTAAATGCTTTTGATCTTTCCACTTTTCCAAAGGAATTCCTTTAGACAAATTATTTGAAGGAATTCCTTTGAACTTTTTATCCAAATCTTCATTTACTTGTTTATTACCTTGTTCCTTTGGACAAAAGGTCCTAATGAAATGCCTTCTTCTTTTACATCTTTACAAGTGACCTACCCTTATAAAGTCTTGTAGGTGATCTTTCTCGAAGAGTACATACCCTTTGGGATTTTTGAAAACATATGTTAAAATCTCAAAGTGAACCTACAAACTTATCCTTTGAATTTTTGTTTTGTGTTTTGTGTACCCTTTATGATTTTTTCAATGATCCTTCTTGAAGGGAACATACCCTTAGAGTGTCTTGTAAAGGTATTTTTTCTAAAAATGTCCTTTAGTAATTTTGAAGATGCCCTTCAAGCATTTATCCAAGTGACCCTTTGGAGGAATTATAGGTACACTTGCCCTTGAAAAATCCCTTCAAGATTCTATGAATGTACTTTCCTAAAGGGCTTATACCCTTTGGGAAAATGTAATGAACCTTCCTTTGAAAAGAATCCCCTTAAATTTTTGACTTGGCCTTTCTGCCTTTTAAAAAACTTTGAAAGTCCTTTAAAGTGACCCTTTGGACTTCATTCTTTGAATTTTAATTTTGAGTTTTCCCAAAGGGTACATGCCCTTCAAGATTTTGTAAAAGGATTTCTTCATTTCAAATTATCCCTTTGAATTTCCATTTTGAATTTTCTTGAAGGGTACATACCCATCAGGATTTTTGGAATGGACCTTCGTGAAGGGCACATAACCTTTGAGCTTTCATGAGAAGGACTTTCCTTTTGAAAAATAACTACCCTTTGTAATTATTTCAAACTTATTATAAATTCCTTGAAATATCCTTTCACTCAAACTTTTTCCCTCAAACAAAAAGTCTAAGGGAATTATTCCCATAGCTAGCCCAAAATATTTTTGAGAATACAACATTTGGGAGGTTAAAACTTAAGAAAGGGTCCACTTGAAATGAAAAAAAAAACTTTTATGATATTTTGATTGCTTGCTTTCATTTGAAAGGGAACCTATAGGCCTGTAGGTCAACTTTAATGGTGGTTTTAGCTTTATTAATTCTTCATTGGCTCTTATCAGGGCCTCACATGTTTTTTCCGCCTACATGCCTATATCTTTAAAACTGTATGTGACATTTTAAAGGAGAAATGCTTTTTGAGCTTACTATAGGTGTCCTACCCTTGAACAAACTATATCTTGTTAATGACCCCAAAGAAAGCTCAAAAATATATTTGATGTATCAATTTAAAAACATGAACCATATGAAAAACCTCACTGTCACCTTCAGCTTCATCTTCATGCCTATATTCTCCTCATAATCAGAAGCACTTGTCACCAACTCTTGATAAATACCTTTCTTGCTTGATTGTGTAACATTGTTGTAGGTCCTCATCATGACTGTATTTAATACTTTGACTATCCACATATCCCTTGTTCATGCTTAAGCAAAGTTTTGAATGATATAGGTTGTAATTTTGACTTATAACATCAAAATTGTTAATAGCTCCCTCTCAAAATACTCATTGATTTTGGTAGCACTCATAACTTCATTGACCCTCATATCGCCAAATATGCTAATTTTTTTATCTCTCCTTACTCCAACTTTGAAGTCATAATTGCCACTGGGGGCACATTACCTTGCAAAGGGAAGTGTCATAATGTGCATATCTCTTTTGGAGATTATAAATTATGGTCTAACATGTCTACCTTGTCCTTAGCTAGATGTGATGTTGTTTTGGGAGCCTAATGGTTATGCACACTTTGACCCATATTATAGGATTTTTATAAACTTTGGATGTAGCTTTCAGATAATGGGAAAAAACACACATTAAAAGGCTTAAAACTAGGGTCTCTTAGCATTTTTAGTTCACATCACATGGAAAGAATTCTTAATAATAATTCACACATTGTCATTTCCTAGTTCCATTCCATTCAAATGCAACCATCAATGGTCTCCACTCCTCCTTCTGATATATAAAATGTTCTACATAGTTATGCATGTGTCTTTTTCAAACTAGTGGGATTACCACCTTCATGGCCAGAGGACCACCATATTCAACTCCTTCTTGGGAGTGATCCTCCCAACATCAAGCCCTACCACTACCAATTTAATTAAAATATTGAGATCAATATGGCCATTTAATACTTATTAAAGCAAGGATTTATTCACCCTAGTACCAGCCCATATTCTTCCCTAGTTCTCCTTGTTCATAAAAAATATGGGTCATGGTACCTCTGCATTAGCTTTCATGCACTTAATCACATCATAATCAAGGATAAGTTCTTGATCCCTATTTTTTATGAGATTCTTGATGAGCTTCATGGTGCTCATTGTTTTCTCTAACTTATATCTCTACTCTAGATATCAACAGATCTGACTTTATGAGTATGATATCCATAAGACAACTTTTTACATGCATGATGGCCACTATGAGTTTCTGGTCATGCCCTTTGGCCTCACTAATGTTCCTTCAACATTTTAGGCATTGATGAATAAAATATTATGGCCCTACCTAAATAAATTTATTCTAGTGTTCTTCAATGACATCCTCATATATAGTAAAACATGGTCTAAGCATATCCAACATTTAGAACTTACACTTCAACTTTTCTCTGATCATCATATTTGTGAAAAATACTCCAAATGTGCTTTTGGCTAGGATGAAGTGGAGTATCTTGATCATATTGTTTCAACCTAAGGGGTTCAGGTGGATCCTAAAAAAATATCTACCATAACAAATTGGCCTCATCCTTAGACTCTCAAGAGCCTCCTAGTTTTTTGGGGATGACTGGATACTATTTCAAGTTTGTCAAGCATTAAAGGAATATTGTAGCTCTATTGATACCTATGTTGAAAAAGGATCATTTTACATGGACACAAGCTATTGTGTGTGTATTTGAAGAATTAAAATAAGTTATGTGTATTACACCTATTCTAGCTATGTCATATTTTACTAAGACCTTCAATCTCAAGAGTGATGCTCGTAAAAATAGAATTGGTTTGTTCTCCTCCAATAAGGATGCTCCATTTCATTCATTAGTAAAGCTCTTTTTGGCAATAATTTATGACTCTATACTTATGAGAAGGAAATGATGGAAATTTTGCATACATTATAGAAGTGGTGGCCATACCTACTAGGGAATCATTTTTACATAAAAACTAATCAATAGAGTCTAAAATATTTCCTCAAACAATGCATCACTACCCCATCACAATATAAATGGGTCATCAAATTCATGGGTTATGACTATGAGATTACTTACAAGAAGGGTAAGGGCCATATTGTGGTTGATGCCTTGTTTCACACATTTAAAAACCAAGATTCCTTTTTAGTTATTTCTATATCTATTCCAAATTTCTTGGACACTATATAATAGGGGTATGTGAATGACTCCTCATTATCTAAAACTATTTAGCATTTAGCCACTAACCCCTCTTCTATACCACATTATTCTTAGGATGGTGCTTCCCTAGAGCACAAATCTTTAGTAAATTGTATATTATGGACTCCATTCTTATCCATCTATAAGACACTTAAGGTTTCTCAAAACTTATGAGTGGACATGACATAACTTATTTTGGAAAGGAATGAAAAAGGTATTTCAATAGATGGTGGCTGAATGTGATACCTACCAATACAACAAGGGTGAAACCACACTCATCCCTAAGTTGCTTGAACCCTTGCCCATCCCTACTAGGATTTAGATATATATTTTTATGGATTTCATTGAGGGACTCCCCAAATATAGAGGGAAATCAATGATCTTGGTTGTCATTGATAATCTCTCCAAACATAGTCATTTTTGTGCCCTCAGCCATCCCTATACTACCTTCACAATTGCACAAATTTTATTAGACTAGATTTTCTATCTTAATGGCATTCCTCTGTCCATTGTATTAGATCATGATGTAACCTTCACTAACCATTTTTAGATAGAACTATTTTGATGCACTGGGACCCAACTGAAGATGAGTTATGGGTATCACCCATAAATGGATGGCTAGACTAAAATTGTCAACAAATGCTTGGAAACTTTCTTTCATTACTTCACCTAAAAATAGAAACATCATTGGGCAAAGTGGATCCCCCTCACTGAATGGTGGTAGAATACCTCCTACCACTCTTTAAGTAAAATTAATCCATATGAATTATTCTATAGTCAAGCACCACCATTATTATTTTTGTACACCCCTAGTAGTTCATCAGTTCAAGCAGTCGACATGATTTTCCAAACCTAGGATCAGATCCTTAACACCTTATGAGATAATCTTCATATGGAAAAAAATTAAATGAAACAATAGGATAATCAACACCATTCTAAGCACACTTTTCAATTAGGTGATATGGCTGTTCTTTTCCTACAACCATACAAACAATCCTCCCTAAAAATTTAAGGGTGTTACAAGCTAGCTCCCAAGTTCTATGGACCCTATAAGGTTATCTAGAATATTAGGTTAGTTTCTTATAAGTTGGAGCTCCCACCTTTTCCTTGAGTTTAACTAGTATTTCATATCTCTTATCTAAAAAACATTCTTGGCACAAACATTAAAATGTAGAATATTTTATCAAATCTTGATAATGAAGGATCCATCCTTCTTGATCTAGAGGCAATCCTAGATAGGCACACATGCCAACTTCACTCCCACTCCATCATAGAAGTTTTAATTTAGTGGCATGGAATGCAACCAAAGGATTCCACATGGGAACCACTATTTTAGATTCAACACCAATTACCATATCTAAATATTTGAGGGCAAAGCTTTTTCTAAGAGGGAGGGGGTGTTAGGAACCTGTGATACTCCTTCTCTTTAATTTTTTAGTATAATAGTTTCTATGGATGCATATGCTATGTAGGTCATCATATGAGCATTTTGTTGTATCCCACATTCATAGGAGGTAGTAGTTGCTTATATTAGACTTGGTATATAAGTAAGTGTTGAGGCCAATGAAGACATCCATGAATTTATTGTATTGAGATTGCTCAAAGGATTTTGCCCCCTTGAAGAGGCTAGTGGTTCTATAATTTAGCCATTATAATTTAGTTTTGCTTATTTGAGTTAATATATTACTAATTTTCATATTTTGTTTCATGTATTTACAATTATTTTCTAACTTGTTTAGGAAGGATCCTCTCACTTAATGGGCCATGGTAACAATATAATCCTTCATGGTTAGTGACTTGAAATACTAGAATACAACTAAAAGTATGGATGAGTCAGTTACATCGGTAGCCCCAATAGTTTTTCACAACCCTCATCTTAGTTTTTAATTTTGTATGTGCAATTCATTAACTATTTAGATATAAATTTTGTTTGTTGTGTTGTGTTTTCCACATATATTTATTTTTAAAATCATTTAGTTGACAATTAAATGTTTAGTCACTTTGGTATTTTAGTCTTTTGTTTTCTTTCCTTAATAGCATCATCCATTAATAGAAGCATGATTATCTAGAACAATAATTTAACCAATTTAGTCACAAATAAAAAACCAAATAATCCATGTTTTAACCAAGGGTTCTAGAAATCCAACCAATTTTGATTCAAACACATATTTGAATTAATGTCAAATCAACCATCCAAAAAATCCAAATATGAGTTTTAATATGTATTCAAATTCAAACATCAATCAATCAAATATATACCCAAATAATTATTCAAGCCTCCTAAATAGACAATTTAACCCAAATAATAGCCAATTAATTTCAAACTTGAATGTGTATTCATGTTTATGCATAGAATAACATCAAAATTTTACTTCATGGATAACATAAAATCAATTTTTAAATTGTGATAGTCAAAATTCTCTGAATTCTTTTACAATTTATACACCATCTATTTTGGAAGAACAAACATTGAGGGGGCGGGGTGGTTTAATCAATTCCTTTTAAAACATACATTTAATTGTTCTTATCATTTATGAAGTATTCATTCAAACACATAGATAAATCAATGCATAGATAAGTATACATAAGAGCATGAAGCACAATACACATCATCTATGCATGAAGCCCTCATGAGTGATAAAACCCATTTAAACCTTAAAATTTAATACATTCTTGTAATTAAAAGATTTATATTTAGTGAATCACCAACTTCACAAGGAGCTCCAACCCCTACCTAGTCAAGCACCCACTCAATTAGTCTTCAACAAACACCAACTTACAAGGAGGAACCAACCCTCAGGTATCTTAGCACTAAATAAATCACCAGAACCTTTTATTTCATTTAAAAACATTTATATCACTCAATTTTATATAAAAATCTTCTTTTTACTCTTCTCAATTCTTTATCTGTCTCAAATAGCTTATTAGGCTTATTCGCTCAACTAGCCCACTTTTTAGCAGAATTACATCAAATGTCCTTACTTATCATCTATATAATTATTTTTATATATTAATGAAATATTAAATATAAATATTGATGGTATTAAATCCATCTACCTAATTTCCAAACCTCTAGATCATTCGCTCATATGCTTAATATTCTAACTAGTCAAATTAGGCCTATTAAGCCTTCTTTTTATACTTAAATCTTGCTCTCTCCCACCTTTATCAACCATTAACCTATTAATACATGTATCACACTTTTAATAGATCAAAATTCGCATTTCACAAGTTAAAAAAACATTACATAGGTCAGTTATTACCCAAAATGACCAAAACCACCATTAGTCCTAATAGAGACTTAATGCAATTAGGCCTTCTCAAGGCACACATTACACCTTGGCCACCTTGACCATCTTGGAACTCTTTTATCCTTCAAAAATAGATTAAAATTTTTGAATATTCCTCAAATATACCCTTTATAATCTCACCTTGGGTCAACAACACTATTTATCCAATTTTACTCCTTGAACCAACCAATTAGGTCTACTTGTACTTAGGCCTACTCACTACTAGAAAGTCTATCTTGTAAATATAAAGAATATAATCAACTCTAACACATAAACCAAATAACAAATACCATAATTATAACCTTCATGACCTCATAATCATCATCATGTTCATTATATTTCACTAAATAAGTCAAAATACCTCAAACTAATCATTTCTATATGCTCACTCAGAACTACAAATAGGTTTCAAACCCCAGTCAAGAACCTTTGAATTTTCACACCTTTATTGGGGTTTATCATTCTAAAAAATATTTATTCAAATGAACCTATGATATCTATATAAAAATTTAATGTGCATTGTATTCTTCAACTCTATTTAAATGACTCAAGAACAACATTCTCACTCATATATAGAACTGCCTGTAGCTCCAAAAACGTAGTCATAAAACTCAAGATTTAGAACACATGTATGTACACTTTAATTAACATAAAATGGGTTTATATTATCCTTCATCATCTTTAGATCATCTTGTAATGACTATATTATAAGGTTCATTATCAATATTGGTCTTATAGACCAATCTCATATCTTCACCCTATACAACCCTCACTATGTTAGACAAGTCACTTTAAGAAAAAAATTTTCAAAATATCTAGTGATGTCCAGAACAACTTACCAATATGAAAATTTGATATAGGTATTGAAAAATAACACCATGTAATTGGATCCATTTCTAATCCACTAAAACCCATCCCTAATCTCATTCTCATTATTACATGGTTTTTTCACGGTCTTCCTCATTAGGTGTTTTTAGTGATAGGCCAAATTTCATGACCAATTTAGAATATTTAGGATCTAAAACCTGATTAAAAACTTACATGAACACTATATATAAGTCTCACACATCACAATCTAGTCATATTCATGCTTTTACCTAGTCAACCCTTCTTGTTATATAAAATATCCAAGAAATAAGGGGTTTTTTATAGCTTCCACTCACTCATATATCAAACCAATGCCACCTAGAGGTACTTGGGAGAGTCCTCTACATGATCCAATCATAATACTAGGTCAACAAAAAAAAATTAATTCATTTCAAACAAGATCTTCATATCAATTCTTTGTTAGGGTTTTAGGAGGGTTTTGATTGCCTTCCATTCTTATCAATCCTTCATAAAGGATTTCCCATAAAATCCAAAACCAATGCTATAAAATTTGAACTAGGAACCTTCCCCAACTTCCATGAACTTATTAGGATCTCATGCAAAGGTTTCACGTGCCAACGAGCATAAGAAATTTCATCTTGGGTCTATAATACTTCACTATATGTACACAAAAAACCTCAAAACCAATTTTCATGCCTTCTCCTTTATTCTATGACCTCATACTTGGTCAACACACTTGGAACAACCTCTCAGACCTATAAAAATTATCTCTTGAGGTGTCTTTGAATATATAAGCTTTGAACTACCATTCACACTTAGGTATTGAACACACCTTGAAACCTCTTGTACTAATATTAATACCTCATATTTATGTCATACAACCTCATACCATGCTCATATATTTACAAATATATTATCACAATACTTAGTCTACTCACCTCACTAAGGCACCAAGCATGTGTCTTCTCACTAGGTCTCTCAAGTACATGGTTTATGAACTCAACCTCAAGAATCAACAAGGTCAACTCATAATGACATCAATGACACTTTCATGACATCAATGATAACTCTATGCATAACTTAAAACACATTCCCAATAATTTCCCACTTTTTCATTGATATCAACCATTCATTAATACATATCCCCTATACAAATCAGTCTCCCCCTTTGATATTAATGACAAAGCACTACCTCAAACATCATCTTATTAAAAATTAGATATGACTCCCCCTTTGACCTTATATATTATGTAATTATTTCATACTCTTTGGTGCTAAATCACCTCCTTATTATCCCACCCTAAACACTTGACTTGATTAGTGACTTTCAGGAACATGAATCACACCTAATTCTTATTTTAGATGTTCAAAAGTAGCCTTTAAAAGAGGCTTAGTCATGATATCTATAATATTATCCTTGGTGGACATAAATTCAAGCCTAATACATTTTTCACCTACCTATTATCTTAAGAAATGATACTTGATAATAATGTTTTTGGTCCTTAAATGCATGAAAGGATTATTTGAAACACGTATGACACTAGTATTATCACAAAGAATAGGACTAGGACCATCAAAATTTACTTTGTAGTCTTTCAAGGTTTATCTCATCCACAACACCTGAGTGAAACATGAAGCTATTTCAATGTACTTAACCTCACAATTAGATAAAACCATTGATGGTTCCTTTTAGATTATCTATGATACTCAACACTTACCTAGGAAGAAGGCTCATCCACTAGTGCTCTTTCTATCATCTAGACTCCCATCCCAATCTGCATCTGTATAGGCTATTAGATCAAACTTCTTGCTCTTTGGGTACCATATTCCATATTCCATTGTTCCCTTGAGATAAATAAGTATCCTCTTCACTAATTATATATGAATTTACTTAGGACCGATTTGAAATCTTCCCACAAGACCTATTGCTTGCATGATGTCAAGTCTAGAGGTAGTAGTATACAACAAACTCCCAATCATTGATCTATATTTTATTTGATTAACTCTTGGAGATTAATCCTCCTTAATTTTATTACATATTATAACTATAGGTGTACTTATAATCTTCCATTTCAAACTTATTTAACATCTCTTTTATATACTTGACCTATGAAATGAGCATACCCTTTTTAGATTGACTAATTGAATTCCAAGAAAGAAGGATAGTTCTCCAAGAATAAACATTTAAAATTATAACTCCATGACCTATACAAAGGCCTTGGTCATGTCTTCATTATTTTCACCAAATATTATATCATCCACATAGACCACCACTATCAACTAATGGTCATTTTTAGTCTTGATATATAGGTTACTCTCTAAAAATCCTCTCTTAAAACCTTGGTCCAAAAGATACTTGTATAGTATAGCATACCAACCTCTAAGGTCTTGTTTTAGACCATAGAGAGCCTTATTCAACATGTCGACATAGTTATTTCTATCATTCAATAGAAAACCCTCAAGTTGCTCTGCGTAAACTTCTTTCTCCATGTTCCCATTTAGGAAAGCTAACTTGACATCCATCTAGTATATCTTGAATATTTTAAAACCTGAATAGGTAATAAACATCCTAATAGCCTCTAACCTTACTAAAAAATCAAATATTTCCTCAAAGTCCACTCCTTCTACTTGAGCATATCCCTTTCATACTAGTCTAGCCTTGTTTTTAGTAACTTCTCTATTCTCATTCAACTTGTCTCTAAACACCCACTTTATACTAATGATATTCTTTTCTATAATCATACGTACTAACCCCTACATGACTCATGAAATAATTCCTACTAAGTATGAAATATTTGGCTTGGTATGAATCAAATAAATGAGGTTGCCAATAGACTATGAATATCAAGTGGCATCAATCAAAGGTGTAGAACCATCAATCTCAAGTTTGACTCTGGATAAAAAGGGAGTCAGAGATGGCTTACATTTAGTCATGTGAAAATGAACTAAAATATTGATAACATAATTGGGTTATATAAGTGAAATACTACTCCCTTAACCTATAGTGCATATAGGGATATGTGTGGTTGACTTATGGCTTACACACCTTCATATTAGCTTATTGCATTTCTAGATGTTCTTAGTATGGCCAGCTTATGGAATAACCATGGATAAGTAGAGTATATATAAGAGGTAGTTGTTAGTCTTATATCAACATATTGTAAATTCTATTCTTTTTGCATTATTTTGGAGGTTTCCACCTCAAAGTGGATCAGTCATAATATTCATGTATTTTATTCTTTCACAAATTATTATTGTGGATTTACTTATTATATTCTTAATTCTACAGTATATAATTCTATTATTATGAATCAATCAATTAATTTCCTTATAAGTGGTATTATATTTTTTATTTGGGCAACTTTCTATAACATAATTGTTTTCTTTGGATCTATCATCTTAAGCACTAGAAGGCTAAAAAAACATAATTTGTGATTTGGGAGGAATTGATTTTTTACATGAGATTCTTTTACAAAAAATAAAAAACATTTTTTTATGCTAAAAAAAGATTGGAAATTTTTTTATCTTGTGCAAATTAGTAGTCATTGGATTATTCTCTGTGAGATGATCACAATGGCATATTCTACTGGTACACTTTTTGGGTCAAAACTTTTCACCCTTATGCATAATAGTAGTAGTTAGATTCATCTTGGAGAGATAATCTCAATGATGTATTCCACTCTTATATTTTTTAGGGATAAAACCCTTTTAGGGTCTGTGCATGGCTAGTTTAAACACTCATAGATGTGGGAAAGGGAAATAAACTCAAAAAAATCCTCATAAAGATGATATGGAGTTTGAAACATTTAATTTATCTATTTTGGAGGTAGTTCAACAAATTAAGTTAGATTTTTAGGGGATGGTGAAAAAATATGATTTTGATATAATTTAAGGGGGCATTATACAATTGAGAGGGGACTTAGATTGTGTGATGGATCAATTATAACAAATATATGTGAAATTGTCCAACTTTTCATCTTAGCCACTTCAAAATAATCCTCCATTACTTCATTTTGGTTCTCCTCCTCTAAACAATACCAACACCGATTCTAGCCCTAAGCTAATGTTACCAAAATTTGACTTGCACAAGTTTGATCATAATGATCTACTCATTTGGCTCACTCAAATTGAAAAATTATTTTATCTACATTAATATCCATGTTTGAAAAAATTGGTTATGGCCTCTTTATATCTAGAACTTGAGCCATTAATTTAGCATCAATAGTTGTGTGCTCAAAATAAAAAGAAGGGTGTCCTAATTTTATGGTTAGTATTTTTTGAGGAGTTATAACTCCACTATCACAATAATGTCTCTGATAACTACTTTAGTTAGCTAGAAAAATTGTACCAAACTGAGACTCTCAAGGACTACATTTATCAATTTAAAAATATCTCCTTATGTGTGGTAGACATCACCAATAAAAATATGACTGACCTATTTTTGGGAGGCCTAAAAGATTGCATCCAATTGGAGGTTTTCATGTTTCATCCTAGTACTATATTTGAGGACATACCAAAGGCATGCATGGATGAGGAAAAAGAGATGATCAAATATATACCATTCACCAATGCTCATGAATGCACCTTCTCAACACCATCATTTCATTAGCCTACCAGATTGACACCTCAACAAGTAGAAGAAAATCATGCAAAATGTTTGTGTTTTGGATGTAATAGAAAATGGAGCAAAGGGAATTGATGTACTAAAAATAATTTGTTTTACATTGATGATTCCAATGAGGTGTAAGAAGATTGAGATGCTTTAAGGGAAGGGTTATAATAACCTAAGGATGAATCTAAAGATTCTAAACCTACTATTTGTTCTCATGCACTTGTAGGCCTTAGTACTACTCAAAATATTAAGGTGGTGTGTTTATTAAATAAATAAAAGGTGACTATGTTAATTGACATTGGGAGTATAAATAATTTCACCAATAGTAATTTATCTTCTCATTTGAATTGTTTCAATTACCTAGCTCTAGACTTTTAGGTCATGATTGTAGATGGTAGTATGTTCAACTATTCTCTAAAATTACATAGTATTAATCTTGTTATTAGACACTATTTTTTATACTCCCATATGTTTGTTATTCCTATGGGAGGAGCTAAGATTATTTTAGGAGTACAGTGGCTCACCATTTTAGGCATTATTGAGATAAATTTTCATGAATTATTCATGATTTTCTATTTAGAAGAATTGACTTTTAAACTATATGGATTATGGGCTAAATCTCCACAACTAATTAGTTCCCATTAGATGATGAAGATTCTTGGAAAAGGGGCAAAAGGTTTTATGGCACACTTATTTTCTAGGGAGGTTTAACTGACTAAGGAGTCTACACATCTTGATCTGTAAAAGGTGTTAGATGACCATTATGTTGTTTTCGGTGACATGCCAAAAGGACTTCATCTAAGTTATTCACATGGTTGTGCCATTAGACTCATTCTAGGAAGTACACTACCCAATATCATACCCTACCAATATCCCTATGCCCAAAAGAGTGAAATTGAAAATATGGCACAAGAGATGTTGGAGGCAAGAATCATCTAACATAGTCAAAGTGAATATTCCTCCCTAATGGTCATAGTGTGGAATAAGGATGAAAAGAAGAGTATGTGACAGACTATAGATAATGTAATAAATAAACCATCAAAGATAAGTTTATTATTCTAGTAATTGATGATTTATTAGATGAATTGCATGGTGCTATTTATTTTATAAAGTTAGATCTTCACTTTGGATATCATTAGATTCACATCCATGATGAGGACATATCTAAAATAACTTTTAGAAATCATGAAGGCCATTATGAATTTATGCTCATGTCTTTTTGCCTAAAAAATACACCATCTACATTTTAGAGTTTGATGAATACTATCTTTAGACCATTTTTGAGAAAAAAATTATTAGTGCTTTTTGATGAAATCCTCATCTACAAAAAAAATTAGGAAGACTATTTGAATAATGTGAAGTAGGTGATTTTAATTATGGATCAACATTAGCTTTATGATAAACCTTCCAAACATGCTTTTAGTGTCCAATATGTTGAATACCTAGGTTATATTATTTCACATGAATGAGTGAAAGTTGATCCTAGGAAAATCTAAGAGATGATGGAGTGGCAAGTTCCGGTTACCCTCAATAACCTCCACAAGTTTTTAGGCTTAATTGGTTATTATCACCAGTTTGTCAAAAATTATGGTAAAATTTCATCCCCACTCACCTTTTTACTAAAGAAAGACTCCTTCTAGTGGACTAATTTATCTACCAAGGCATTTGAATAATTGAAAATTGTTATGTGCACAACTCCAGTTTTGGCTACTCTTGATTTTTTAAAGATGTTTGTTGTGGAGTGTTATGTATCAAGATATGACATGGAATATGTATTCATGTAATAATATAGACCACTAAAATTTGAAATTCACCAACTAAAAGGAAAAAATAGGCTCAAACAAATATATGAGAAAGAGATGATGGATATTTTGTATGAAGTGAAGCAATGGATACCATATTGGATGGGTTGTCACTTTTAGGTAAGTATTGATCATGATAGCCTTAAATAGTTTTTGGAACAACATTTTTCATTTGAATAACAACAAAAAAGGGTGACTAAAATGTTAGGCTATAATTTTGAAATAGTGTATAAGAAAGGAAAAGAGAATGTGGTGGTAGATTCCCTCTCTTGGTAGGATGAAATAATTGAGGCATTATTATGCACCATGACCACGTGGTGGGTATATTGGCTAGAAGAATAGAGATTATATTAGGATAATGACAATGCTACCAAGGATTTGATTCACAATCTTTAGCAGGGTTCTAATGAATCTAAAAAATCTACAAGGGGAACACATTATGATATAAAGATAGATTATACCTTTGTAAGCATTCTTTCCTCAAACATAAAATTCTTTAGGAACTCCATGCATTTACACTTGGAGGTTACCCATGATTTTTGAAAACATATCATAGTATCAAACAAGATTTATTTTGGGAAGGACTCAATAGATATGATTAAAAGTAAAATTCATAATATGCCAATAAAATAAAGGTGAAACCATTAAGACCCTGGTCTTTTTCAGCCTTTATCCATCCCTAGCTAATTTTGTGAAAAGGATTTCATGGATTTAATTATGAGGTTACTAGGGTCTAAGGGTAAAAATGTTATCATGGTAGTTGTGGATTGACTCACCAAGTATGTTCATTTTTGCTCCTTATCACAATCATTTGTTGTTAGTATTCCATCTTTTGCTTTTATCAATACAGTTAAAAAATTACACAACACTCCAAAGATCATCATAAGTGATCGAGATACCATATTTAATAATAATTTTTATTCTAAATTATTTGAATTTTTTAGTACCAAATTGGTTCATAACTCATCCTATTTTCCTCAATTTGATGGAAAAGTAAAAGTAGTCAACAAATGTTTCAAAGTTTATCTTCCTTTTTTTTGTTTTTGGAAAACAAGACAAATTGGTGCATTGGCTGCCACATGTTGAATGGTGGTATAACACTTAATTTTTTACTTCTTCCAAGATGTATCCCTTTGTGTAAGTGTATAGGTATCACCCCGATCCATCACTTCAATTTTTATAATGCATCTTAAGGCTTTAGCTATTGAGGAACATAATCAACATTAATAAGAGGTGAAAGTTAGTTTGTGAGAGAATTTACCAATAACACAAATGTTAATGAAGCAATAATCAAATCAACATTGAAGTGAGTAGCATTTTCACATAGGTTATTGGATCTTTGTGTATTTGTATCCATATAATTAGATGTATCTGAAGCAATATAAAAAGGATAACAAGCTATCACCTAAGTATTATAGACCTCACCATATCTTGTAAAAAATTGTTAGTGTGGCTTACAAGCTTTAATTACCCCTAGCCACTTTCCTACATCTGGTATTCCATGTATCTTGCCTAAATAAATAAATTGGACATAGAGTTTCCACTCAGATTGAGTGACCTAAATTAGATGAGTAATAATGAGTCATTCTAGAGCCTGAAGAGATCCTTCATGTGCACACTAAACAATAGTAAACCAAATCCATTATGTAGTATTTGATTAAATGAAAAAACCTACAATTTGAATATGCAACATGAGATGATGAAGTATTCTTACAACAACATCCTAGTTTGATTCAAAAATGAGGATAATGTTGTTTTATAGGTGAGGGGCATGATACTCACTTAATATATAGTGTGTTTATGGATATATGTGGATGACTTATGGCTTACACACCTTAATATTAGCTTATTGCATTTCTCAATGTTCTTAGTATGGTTATCCTATGGAACAACCATGGATAATCAGAGTATATATAGGAGGTAGTGGTTAGTCTTTTATAATCATATTATGAATTATATTCTTATTGCATTATTGTTGTGATTTTCCCCTTAAAGTGTCTTAATCATAATATTGAAGTATTCTACTCTTTCAGCAAAAAAATTGTGCATATCCTTATTATGTTATTAATTCATCCATATATAATTATATTGTTATGAATCATATAAATAATTTCATTACATGAAATCCACAAATTAGACTATGAAATCTCAATGCCAAGGAATTAATGTAGAAGACCCAAGTTTATCACGTCAAATATATCCTATTGAGCTATCTTCACCATTATAATAGAGGAAGTGATCACAAGATCATAAACATAAAGGAGTAGTATCAGTATAGAATCATCTTGTCATAAAATGTAAACATTGTGGTCTAAATGACACCTGGTGAAAATTGAGGTAAGGAAGAAGGGATCCATCTTGGCATACCAATCTTGAGGGTCCCATTTGAGGCCATAGATGGATTTTATGAGTTTTTAAACTAAGGATGAATCTTGAATAAATGCATGCGGTTAATCTATATATATCTCCTCCTCAAGGTCTCCATGAAGAAAGGCATTATTCACATCCATATGGTACATACCCCAACTATGTGATTCAGCTATAACTATTATGAGTTAGATTGAAGTTATCTTTGCAACACATGCAAAGGTTTCTAAGTAGTCAATGCTAACTACCTATGAAAAACCCTTGGTGACCAATCATGCCTTATACTTATCAATTAATCTATATATTTCAAACTTGGTCTAATATATCCACCTACATCAAACCATATTTCTTACCTTAGGAAGTGAAGTCAAATCCCAAGTGTGATTTTTTATCAAGGAATAATATTATTCCTACATATCACTATCCCACTCAAGTATTATTGAAGCCTCTTAAAATGTCTATGGATCTAAAATTGAATAAAATAAAGCATGTGGACTATATTTATAATCTTCTCAAGTATGTTTATCATTTGTTAGATCCCCTACCCAAGTGCCTACACTCTAAAGTGTCTACCTGGCCGAAAGGGGCTTAGATGTGGGTGAGTCAGGTGCTGACTCCTCCTATGAAACATGACTAGAGGTGGATCTAAAAGACTCCCCTTAAATTCCCTTACTATTATAACTAGAATAAGAATAAGACCCTAGCTTAAAAACCTGCTCTAAATGATCTAAGTCAGAAGAAGAATCATCAAGTCTAAGTGAATCCAATGGAAGAGAAGAAGTGTCAAGTGTTGAGTCTTTGGGACTCTCTTAAAATTAAACACTTCTCTCTATGAATAACTCATGTGTGGTTGGATATAGAAGGTGGTACCCCTTGACAACATCTGGATAACCTAAAAATATACAAGGCTTGGATTGAGGTTCCATAGCATTGCATATTTTCTTCATTATACATGCCATAGATGGAGATATGAAAACCCTAAGGTGATCAACATCAAGTTTCCTTCCATGCCAAACTTCAAAGGATGTTATTCCTTTCAAATATTTTTGAATAAACCTACTATGAATATAACAAGTATAATTAATGGCTTTAGATTGATACTGAGGTGTCAAAGACTTAGATTGAATCATACATCTAGCCATCTCTTTCAAGGATATTTTCTTATGTTCTATGACTCTATTATGTGAAGGACTATAAGTAACTGTCTACTACAAATCAATCTCCTCTATGGTGTAAAACTACTCAAATATTTTTTTGACATATTCACCTCCATTATCAATTCAAATAACCTTGATGGATTTGTTAGAATGTTTATCAACACATGCCTTCAAGTCTTGATAATCTTCAAACACTTCAAACTTTTGCTTAAGAAAGTAGACCCATCTATATCTTGAGAAATCATCAGTGAATGTGAGAATTTACTTAGCCATTTTAAAATATAGAGTGGGAAAAGGCCCAGATACATCACTCTATACTAACTCCAATGATTGTGAAACCATATAATAGAGAAACCCTCACAAAGACCCTTAGATATTTGGACTCGAGGCAAGCCCATGACTATGTCATTTTTTCTAAGTTATTCAATGTAGAGGTAGTTAATGTGGCCAAGCTGATCATGAATTAATATTATAACTCCATATGAATGAGTCAAAAATGTATTTGGAGAAGAATTAGGTGAAAAATGTCAGGTGTATAACCTAGCTTGGTGATCTTCCCTACTCAATGCCACTATAAAATTACTCTGTAACTACATGGTGATAATTGAATATGGTAAAAACTCAAACCTCATGCCTTTACTAATATGAGTGATTTGATATAATAATATGAGATTGGTTGAAAGGGTAGATTCATAATAATAGAGGATAAAATGGGGGTATAAAGTGACACTTTTTTCTTAAAATAACAATAGTTGAACTTGGAGAGAATGTTAGAGACACTTAGAAGATTAATTTTAAAATGACATAATAACATGAATTATGGAATTTTGAATTTAGTTTATAAATATATAATTTTTTTCAATACCCAAATGATAAAAGTGTGAGAATTATATGCATTTATGATAATAGGTTGGTCATTTTTTGTTAAAAGATAAGGATATTACATGTGTACGAATACACTTTTTTTGAGTAAACAAATGAATATTTGTATGAAACTTCATATATGGATAAGTGAAATGTCAAAGATTATTGATAATAGGTTTTATTAATTTTTTATTACACACGCACACACACACACATATATTACATATATATACATACATACATATATATATATATATATATATATATATATATGTATATATGTATATTTATGTATATGTATATATATGTATGTATATGTATATGTATATATATATATATATATATATATATATATATATATATATATATGTATATATATGTATATATATATATATATATATATATGTATATATATGTATATATATGTATGTATATATATGTATATATATGTATATATATGTATATATATATATATGTATATATATGTATATATATATATATATATATGTATATATATATATATGTATATATGTATATGTATGTATGTGTATATATATATATATATGTATATATATATATATATATATATACACATACATACATATACATATATACATATATATATATATATACATATATATATATATATATATATATACATATATATACATATATATATATATATATATATATATATGTATATATATATATATATATAATTTTTAAATAATTTTACAAGCTGAGATAGCTAGAAAATTGAAACTACAAGTATATGAACAAAACTTGTTGACCTTAACTTCATGAAAATTATTTTTTTAAAAGCATATTTGGCAATGTGTAGATTATTGAGATAGAATTTTTATGAACATTCGATTAATATTTAAAATTTTATAAGGTAATTTTTGATTATATGTATAGAGTCCATAATGAGTTATGTTATGTATAAATTAAGTAATAATTATAAATAATATTATAACATTACAAAAAATTATATATTCTAAAACTATACTTTCGCCCCTACAAATCCATATAATTTTTTTTTTAATAATAAAATATTCCTGATCAAATGTGTTGACAAAGACAAAAAAACTCCTAAATTTCATAGAGACCAAGTGGGTTTCTCCATGGTTAGTTTCAAGCTAGGCTTAGACCTCCCCAACCCTATACCCAAGGCAAATTTGGAGGGAAAATGCAAAAAAAATAAAATGTTGAAAGGGAGTATGCTTACATTTAACTTATTTTACATTTTATATTCATATAATTTAAATTTATTTTAATTACTGCAACAAATTAAGGCCACTCTACATCTTATGAAATTGATTTTAGAGATGTAGAAGTTACCATTTAAAAGTTAGTTTTTTAAAATCCAATCTGATAAATACTTAATTTTCAAAATTTTAGGATTGGAAGATAGAAAGAGAAACAAGGTTTCAAATAATTTTGTGTATGTAATAGATCTATACCATTGATTATGCCCATGTTTTACCTAATTTAGTATGCCCTACCTACTTAACCTACTTAAATATGCCTTACTCGATTGAATATCTAAGCTTGAAGGTGGATTCCTAAATAGTTTGTGGGCTTTTCAATAAATGGATATATCAATATGAATAAATTGTTGACATATATCATGTAACTTGTAACATACCTTTAATCATGATACAATCACTCAAACATGACATCTACCTATAGTCATGATATGTTAACTTATACCAGATATAAATGTAGTTATTCACCCTAATAAACTCCATTCAAAATATAATGAATTAAAACACCATTCAAAATTCATTATAAAAATATATCATTCAATCTGAAACAAATGTCAAACAAATGGTCAATATATACATTCTTTAATTCCAATCTCATGCATTATTCCAAATTCACATAGAATAAAATCATATTCTAGAACTCTAAATTCACATAGGACACTTTGTCATTGACACCATCATCCCTACTCACTCCTTAATCAACCCTCATTTTTATTTATCATCCATATTCACTCCCTCATTGATTTTAATTATACCTCATTATCTCTAATTACTCCCTCATTGGCTATCATTATCCTTCAATATCATTAATCAATCCCTCATCAACCCTCATCATCCCTAGTCACTCCCTCATCATCCATAATCATCCCTCAATGTCTTTAATCATCCCTAATAATACCTAGTCACTCTCTTATAATCCCTCATCATCCCTCATCATCCCTAATAACTCCCTCATTAACTATCATCTTTTATTATCATTAAATATAGTGACCATTGTAATCTGTTCTGAGAAGCCAACTTTGAACCTTAATAAATTTTACCTCACTCACTCGTATGATTTAACATTTGGACCATATGATCTCCTCATATAGTATAATAAAAACATGTGACAAAATTATCCGATAACCATCACACATGTGAGATATAATGATATTAAAATGCTTTCTCAAATTTTTCTGCCATAGAGCCAATAATGAAAATAATTTCCTAGAAGTCCAACTTTGCACATTCATATCTTGTGATGTGCTTTAGTGCATGACCTAAAATTTAGTAAAAATTAACTAGGATTAAAAATAAACAAACCTATATTATCATCTTATTCTGAAACATCCACATGTGTGATATATTCCATCACCAAACTATTTACTTGGCTCTTTCTTACCTCATGCAAGTTTGGCTAAGTATGGGAAAAGAATGTTAAACTACTTGGGAGCTCAACTTTCCACCCTAATATATTTGAATATTCTTAGGTGAATGACCTAAGATTTATCACATATAAACTAGGGACTAGTTTTATCATGACCATATGACCAACTCCCCCTAACTCATCCACGTGTGGTAATGGTGATGTCAGTAAACTACCTACTCAAATTTTCTTCCACTAGACCCAAACTATTTAGATGAAAACTATGGAGTATTAGATGAATTAATTCATGGACATAAACTCTCTAATCATTCTTGACCATTTATATGACCCTTTTCACATGATTCAATCAGCATACTCATCCTTAAACATCTCTAATCATGCCAAAACTCAAGATCAACCAAGCCTCCTTTAAGCACACTAGGACAAGCACATTTCACACTTTGTCATTGTTACTTAGGCTATCAAATCACTTCATCCACTCAACAAGGCACCTCCATGACATCACTGACAACTCTCCAACAATCTCTCCTTTTATCATTGATGTCAAAAAACATCACTAGCTCACCTTCTTTCTCTTCAAGAACTCTAATAACAGGAAATTTCTCCCCATTTGTCACAATGAAAAAGTGGGCATCAACTAATACTAAATACCTAAAAATACCATCCATATTAAATGGCCATCTTAAAAATATGATACAAACTCCCCCTTACCTTGATCCAACCTCTTCTTCCTTGACAACTTCCTCTTACTCCATGCTAACACTCTTATTCAACCTAACAGTACAAAAAATGAATAAATAACACATAAAAGAATGGAAATATAATGGAACTCACCAAAAAACATCTAAGAGGGTTTCCCCCTAATATTTCTAAGCCATTGTACCTTTTTAAAATCTTCAATTCTACATACATCATGAGAAACCACCATATAAATTACTAGCCACATATCAAATAGGAAACATGATCTAAAACAATCCTAATAAATCACCTTGAAATTCTCATACCTTTCCCTTTTAGAAACACTAAGCAAAAACATCAAATATTCATACTAGGCCTGTCTAGATTCCTTGTATCCCTACTTAGAACTTGTAGAGCCCACAAATTTCAATAGGCATACCATCAAGACCTAAAAATTCATATTTAGAGTATTATTATATGCCCCCTTAAGTTAAATACTTTGAATTACCTATATCATCATTTTAACCACACTTCTTTCATAACCAGCTTATCAATTAGGCCACCATCTTGACAAAAAACATGAATAACTTGAAAACCACAAACATTGAACTCTCTATGAATAATTATTTGATAACCCATTTGGCCCATTCAACGTATTAATAAGCCTTAGACCTCAACTCATAAGGTATATCACTTTTATAACATGGCCCAAAACCCTAAAATCTCAAAATAAATAGGATCAACAAACCTCCTTTTGGTCAATGCACACCTCTGAAACTTATTTTACACCTCGAGACACCCAACATGAACTTTTGGACCAAGATTTGAGTTTCACATCTTTGGAAACCCATATATCCTATAACTCATTTTAAGACCTGCATACTCTTAAGCACAAACTAAGAAATATGAGAGCAAACAAAAATCTCTAATTATACACAAAAGATCTTCAAATATTGAAATCACCTAGAACACATCTCAAATAAGTACACAAACCTTTATGTGCATCAAAATCCTTTTTGACATTGAATAATTATCATTAAGCCACTTGAAAACACCCATTCAAATCTTGGAGACTGACCATATATAGTTATGACATCTCTTTGACATCACCACAACATATCTTCCACCTAGACATATCTGCTCGAATTGAAAACACTTATCTCTATCCTTTTAGGAACATATGAAGAACACCATAACAAAACTTATTTCTTCACTAAAAGGAGTCTCTTAATAATCATAGACAAATACATCCTTTGCACCATAATGCTCTAAATAAAGTGAACTAGGAGTGACCCACATTTTCTCAGTAACCATTAGAATCCTCTTATAGCTATGAGACATATTTCTCTTTTTTTTCTTCTCTTTAGTCTAAAATATGATAATTGGTTCCTTTTATATATTATTCTCCTTCTCTTCTAAGATAGGATTGATAGCACATGGAGTAACTATAGAATCTTGACATACCTTTTATTTTGAAGAGGCAACCTTGTAGCTTAGAACCTCATCACTAGGCACTATCAATTGATGTTCTTTGCATGAATATTTCTCAAAAATATCAATATGTTCAGTTAGACCCATACACATCTCAGGAATATCCTTAATCAATACATTGATCTTCTCCTTCACAACATGAGGAGTCAATGAGAGCTCTTGGCACTCTTCACCTTTTGAAGCATTTTACACAATAGCAAATAGATTACTTGGACCTATAATCTCATCATGACCCACACTTACCAAATTTGGTTTCCATGACTTAACTTTCCTTTTTTATTTATACTCTTGGAGCTTGATTGAAATTATCTTTATTTGTAGACCTTTACTTTTAGAATCTAGCAATGTGACCTATCTGTTCATAGTTATAGCAGACCATACACCTTGATGGAAACTTATCTTGTCTTACCTTATTTAAACAATGTTTTTTAAAGTGTCCCATATCATGATAGTTGAATAACTCAACCTTTATTACTCTTTTTAGTTGATTATCCCATCATAATTCCAAGAAAATTCATTTTTACTAGGTCTCTTGAATTCTCTAGCCCTATGACCAAATTGATTACATGTGTAAAAATAACCATTAAAAC
>JARHVA010004721.1:1237500-1362500 GCA_037957365.1 Torreya grandis | reverse complement strand
ATCCTTAATCATCCCTATTCACCCCATCCTCATCCATCCTCATCTCTAATTGTCCCTAACTATTCCCTCATTAGCCCTCATCATACCTAATCACTTCCTCATCATCCCTTTTCACTCCCTCATCTATTATAGTGTGTTCAAATATAATATTAAATATAAATTTATTTAAAATTAAACATTATATTTTTTATATGAATCTTTAATGGTATTTGGATTCACTTTATTTTGATTGGAGTATACTAGGGTGATTACTCTCAATCATGTCTAGTAGTTTAGGTAGGGTCCTAATGGATTACTAAAGGGATATTGCTTAATTATTTACATGGTTGAAATAATATAACATCCTTTTTACAATTTCATGGTAGATATTTATTTTGAATGTTGAGGGATGATGATAAATTATAATAGATCAAAAATTGCCTCTTTGAGTTTGTTCGTATACTTTAGTTTAGAAAATAAGTTATAAAAAAGGAAACTATATTTCCTCCATATAGTAAAAAAATGATGTTGATACGATATTTAGATGTGGGTATGTATGTGTGTCTTAGGAAAAGAGTTAATATGACAAAAATTATATTCCTCTTTAATTCTAAATTGATATAATGTTGATAAGTGAAAATGGGCTACATTGTGAGCCTGAGTTGCATTTCATGCCTAAATTATATTATGATCATGCACTTCATTGTGAGCCTAAGTTGCATTTTGAGATTAAGTTACATTTACATCCTAACTTTCATTTAGATCCTAAGGTACATTAGAAGCCCAATTTTCACTTCTATCCAAAGTTGCATTAGGAGCCTGAATTATATTGGGAGCTTGAGTTACATTTCCATCTAGAATTGTATTGTGAGCTTGAGTTAGATTACATGCCCAAGTTGCACTTCCATACCGATCTACATTGGGATCCTAAGTTGCATTGAAATCCCAAGTTTAATTAGGATCACGAAATTCATTGCTAATGATGTATTTTTAAAAATTAACATGATTATCATGGTATCCTTATTTGAATCATGACATGTATTTTAACTTATAAATACTATGGGGGGAGTATGTTCATTGAATTCTTATGTGGGAAATTAAGTTACAACAAAGGAAAATTTGTAATTCCCCTTGATATGAAATAAATTTTGTAATGCTACATGTACTCAATCTCATAAATAAATAGTAAACATATGAAAGAAACTATGTTTCCTCTTTAATGTAAGATCAAACGTTGGCTTGAACTTTATTTTTGCCTCAAATTTATGCATCATGGTTTATTCCACCTTCAATCTCTTATTACTCTATGAAGAGTGGTAGGTTGATGTTTGGGTCTTTCAAGTGAGTATGAGATTGATTCTTTAGCCACTATAATGGTTGTTGATACCCTATTCCCATCTCACCCACCTAGTAATAGACTTGATGACATGTGATTTTCCATTTCTTGATGGTTTCATAGATTTGACCTTTAGAACTATTGGATATCACCCCCTTGTCACATATGCTCTACAGATGTTAATGAGTTTAGTGCTTGGGTCAGTTCATCATTAGTATTCATATTTTGATGAGGAAGAGGTGAAATTATTCTTATATACATAACTATTTGTTTCTTATTTGGGTTATAAACATTAATTGAAAGGGTTAGAGCATTTTGGATCTTGTCATGTTTGTTATTTATTCTCAATGAGTGATGTGTGTCATGAATATAAATTATTAGTACTTGTGCCATAAAATTTACTATGGCATGTTTTATATTTGAATTTAAATCTTTGTAGCTATGTAGGAATTATGATAGGAAAGTAGAGGGGGGGTTGAGGATAATGACCAATGCTTGCATCATTCCTCTATGGTGTGGTATTCATAATGTATGTTTAGTGTTTATAATTTAGGTTTAGATTTTATCATTTAGGTTTCATTTTTAGAGTTTTGGGTCAAGGTTTTAGGGTTCAAAGTTTAAGGTTTATAGTTCAGTGTTTCAGGTTAATTATTTAAGTTATAGCATTTAGATTTTAAGGTTTAGGGTTTATCTATTTTTAGGGTTTAGGGTCATTTTATGGTTCCAATTTTGTGGTTTAGGTTTCAACTTTCAAGGTTTATAATTTAATGCTTAGGGTTTTAGGATTAAGGGTTAGTGTTGAGAGTTTAGAGGTAAATGGTATTGGGTTTTAGGTTTAGGGTTTGGGGTTCGGTGTTTAGGGTTTAAGGTTCATGATTTTGAATTTTGTGTTTCAGGTTTAGTGTTTAATATTGAGGGTATAAGGTTAATGTTTTATTATTTGGTGTTTAGGATTTAGTATTTTAGGCTTATGGTTTGGACTTTACAGTTAAGAGATTAAAGTTTAGGTTTTAACGATTAGGGTTTAGGGTATAAAGTATAGGGTTTAAGGTTTTAAGGTTTTATGTTAACGGTCTAGGTTTTAGGTTTTAGGTATTATTGTTTTGGGTTTAGGGTTAATAAGTTAAGGTAAAACATTTGAGGTTTATGGCATTTAAGGTTTAAGTTTAGGGTTCAATATTCAAGGTTTGTGATGTTTAAGGTTTGTGGTTTGTGGTTTAGGGTTAATGGTTTAGGTGAAAATGGAGTGTACTAGGATGATTAACTACATTTATGTCTAGTATAAGTTGTTGTATCATGAATACATAAATATGTCGTGTATGAGTGATAACATACCTACATGTAGTACTAGGTTGGGGTAGATGTATTGTATGAAAAATTGTATCATTAATACATGTATGCTTGCATATTATAGGATATTTGTTTATTCATATTGATATATCCATTGATTAAAAAACCCAAAAATTATTGAGGAATTCATCTTGAATCCACCTTTAATCCTCTTACAAAAATGTCCCTAGTCGCTCCTTTTTATATATATTTCAGAATGATCCCTATCCTTTCAAGATATGGATTAGCCAATGCCCCCTCTCCTTTCTATATATAATTGATAACTCAAGATTATGGTTTATGGTTAGAGTTTTAGGATTTAGATATTTAGGATTTAAGGTTTATGGTTGATGGTTGATGGTTCAAGATTCATAATTTGGGGTTTAGGGTATATGGATTGGTGTTTAGGGTTCAAGTTTTAGTGTTATGTCTTAGGGATTCATATTTAGGTATTATAATTTATATTAAAGGTTTGAAATTTATGGTTTATGTCTTAAAGGACTAAGGGTTTAGCTTTTAGGGTTTGCGGTTTGGTGTTTGGGGTTATGGTTTTGGGTTTTTATTTTCACACTTAAGGTTTAAGGTTTAGGGTGTTTGGTTGAGGCTTTGGTGGTTAGACCTTAGTGTTTAGTATTTAGCATTTGGTGTTTTTGGATTACGGCTTAGGTTTTAGGATTTGGGGTTTAGCATTTACGGTTTAGAGTTTATGGTTTTAGGTTTTAGGTTTTACTTTTAGGTTTTAGGGTTTAGGGATTAAGGATTTAGGTTTAGTGTTTAAGGTTTTGGGTTTATAATTTTCAATTTAGGAGTTAATTTTTGGGGTTTATGAGTTATGGTTTATGGTATTAGGCTTGGGGTTAAGATTTTAAGGATTGAGTGTAAGTTTTTAGGGTTTAGGTTTGGATTTTAGGATTTATGATTTATATTTTTGGGCTTGTGTTTTGGAATTTAGGTTTAAGGGTTAAAGGTTAAGGATTAGTTATTAGGATTATAGTTTTAAGGATAGGAGTTTATGGTTTAAGGTCTAGAGATTAGGGTTTAGGGTGTAGGGTATAGGTTTTTAATTTATGGTTTATTATTTAGGGTTTGGGTTTTATATCTTGTGATTTAGGGTTTTGGGTTTGGTGTTAAGTTTTAGTGTTTAGGGTCTAGGGTGTAATGGATTAAGGCCTAGAGTTTAAGATTTGGGATTTATGTTTTAAGATTTAGGATTCATGGTTTAGGGTTTAGTATTTAGGTTTATCACTCATGGTTAAGGGTTCATTTTTTAAGGTTTTAAATGAAGGGTTTAGGGTTCAAGGTTTATATTTTAGTGTTTGGGGTCGATTATTTGGGTTCCAACATTTAGGTTTTAAGGTTTAGAGTTTATATTTTAGGGTTTTGAGTTTGATGTTTTATGGTTATGGGTTTGTAGTTTAGGGTTCAACTTTCAAATTTTAGGGTTTAGTGCTTAGGGTTTCAAGATTATATTTTAGGGTTAAGAGTTTATGGTTTAAGGTTTTTGGGTTCATTGTTTAGAGTTTAACATTCTTGATTTTGAGTTTTTTTTAGGGTTTAGTATTTTAAATTGAGTGTATAAGGTTAAAGGTTTATGTTTTAGGTTTTAGGGTTAAGGTCTTGCATTTAGGTTTTAGTGTCTAGGGTATATAATATAGGGGTTAAGGTTTCAAGGGTCTATGTTTAGGGTCTATATTTTAGGATTTAGGGATTAGGGTATTGGGTTTAGGTATATTATTTAGTTTTCATGGTTCAAGGTTTATGGTTTAGGGCTTGGAATTTAGGGTTTAGGTTTCAAAATTTAGGTTTTAAGGTTCAGTGTTTGGTGTTTGGGGTTAATTATTTATGTGTAAATAGAGTATACTAGGGTGATTAGTTGCATTCATGTCCAATATGAGTGACTGTATCACAACCACAAGAAGATGTCATGTATGAGTGACTGCATACCTACATGTAGTACTATGTATGTGGAATATATAATGTATGAATGATTGTATCATTACTATATATATGCTATAGGTGAAATGTTATAGACTATTCATTAATGCATATTGACAAATCCATTAATTAAAATTCATTTTCTAAGTTGAGAACAATGTTGTTAAGAAGATTCCAAGGAAAAGATAGAAAACTCAAAGTACAATACATCTCTAGCAACTTGATCAAATTAAAACCTTAAAAAAAAATTTAAGGTCAAAAAAATCTTTAAAAGTGAAGAACTTCATGACTGCAAGTAGATTTAATAGTCTACTAAGATGAAATAGGGGTCTATGTAGTCAAAATAATCATTTTATTATGAATAAAAGTTATGTTGTTATTTAATTTGTTATATTCAAAAATTAATTAGATGTGTGAATGAAATTCTACTTCATTTGAAGATAATTTATACTTTATCCAAGTTTCATGTCATTGAAATCTTTTAAAACCTATTTTTTATGTATCTACAGTCACTTGCAGTCTCTTGTATCATGTATACAATGTTGTATGAGTTTATTTATAAGATTGGAGAAGTTGAGGGAGGTATTAAATAATCTATTATAAGTGTTAGGTATTAAAAATAATCTTTAATATATATGAATAATTATTTTGAAGATATTAAGGTCTGTGTCCATAGTCAAACCTTAAAATAAGATTTTTGATACAAAAAGAACCATAACTTTCATCTAAACTAGTGGAATCTCCCTAAACTCATATGGAAGTTGTTATATAAGGTTTATAAGGTATTATAATAAGTATCATGCTCAAACTCACCATGTTATTACAAATAAAAAGGATTATTATTTGATCTACCTATAGATAGTCACATGAAAGCTCAGCCAAGAGAAACTTCAAGTGTTTTACTTTGTTGATTGAGTAAAAACCTCTTATGAAGGTCCACTGTGATTATGTAAACACTATTTAATAATTAAATAAAGTGATTCATATCATTTTAAAGTTAATCCAAGTCAATATCCTTTCACATAGGCAGATTAGACCATCTAGACCTAAAGAATAGAGTTTCCATTGAAGTTCAATTCTTAACAAAGCAATAAAGGAAATTATTTTCTCATCCTCAAAAATAGTCTCCAAACATCTTAATAAATATTTATAAGAATAATTTTATAATATTATATTAAGGACACCTTTTCAAGAACAAACATGCCTATACATAGTATTATAATAGTTCTTAGGACTTAGTCAACTTTTTGGTCACTTTGGTGATCTAACTAGTATTTTGAGCTTGTGTAAAGACACATATGAGTCTTGTGTCATTGTATTTATATTTTAATTAATTTTTTGAAGTGAGTGACTCCAAATAACAAAGAGTTGTAGACCTATTTCTATCAAGTTATTCAGAGGTAGAATTTGGCCTAATAGGCATATAAAGGGTAGATTTGTTTTCATCTGAGTTTTGAGTTGAATTTATTCATGCACTAAGAAGATTAAGTCAAATAATTGGTGAAACCCTTATAGTATTTTTGAAAGAAATGAGGATGTACAATTGAGTGCTTTAGGAGTTAAATAAGGGTTTTGTTTGAAGGTAGACCCAATTTTAAGTCATTTAAAGTGTCTTTTGGTCTAAATACAAAGACTAAGAATTCAAGATATAATACTAAATAATGCCATTAGTATTTAAATAAAAATACTTAGAAAAACTTATGTGATATACCAAGAAATAGTTTATAGTTACAAATAGATCTAATGGCAAGAAAGTTTCTAGAAGACCTTGAAGTATACTATGTTGTGTAAGTGGAGCACTTACTTTGACACCATTGGGGAATATTAAAGATCAAGATATGGCTTGTGTATTTACGTAGGGAATAATCATTAAGATTAATATATGGCTTAGTTATTTAATCTAGTATGGCATACTAAAGTAGATAAAGTAGGTAGGGGATACTTCAGTAGGTAAAGTAGGCATTTAATCCTCAATGGTATAGATCTATTACATACATAACATGATTTGAAACCTCATTTTTTGTTATATCTTCTGATCTTTAAATTATGAAAACTAAGTAATGAAGAGAATAGAATTTAAAAAATTAATTTCTAAATGGTAACTCCTACAACTCTATAATCAATTTTATAAGATACAGAGTGCCCCAAATTTTATATATTTAGCAAAATAAATTTAAAGTATAAGAATAGAAAATGTAATAGAAAATTAAATGTAAACTTATTGCATTTATTTTACTAAAATTAAGTGTAAGAATATAAATTTTAAGTCCAAAGGGCATACACACTTTAAATTATAAAGCGTGTATTCTCTTTAAAGTCAGGATTAGCCCTTATGGGATTTGCATTGGTTTTTAAAAAAAAAGGGTGTATGCCCTTTACATAATTTTTTTATATTTGTCATTGTGTCACTTTTTTGTCCCCCAACTTTGTGGATCAAACCAAAAGGGAAGCGACACTTACAACATTATTTAGTGTTCCTCCTTCCATTTCAATAGACCCTCTCCATGTAATTGGTATAAAAGTATCATCACCCAAACTAAAAGAAGACATGCTACAAGGCTATAAAGAAGAAAATTCAACTAGTGAAGAGACCATGTGATGAGAAGCACCTGAGTCAATACCCCATGAATATTTTGAATATATAAATACTACTAGAGCCTTTCCTTTATTTTAGTTTCCCCAAGCTATTTTTCTTAGTAAAATCTTGGTTTGACATATTCTTCTTGACAGACTTGGGAACACCTATGTTTTTCTTCTCTAAGATATGAGTTAGGTGATCTATTTGCTTCTTCATGCACTTATGTTCATCATGCCCATTTTAAATATATTAGGCACACTTAACTTGATCTTTCTTAGGTTTGTCATTGGAAGAGGAGGCTTTAGTGTTGATTTTGGTAGAGGTTGATTCTTTCTTCTTCTCTTGATCCTTATTTTTCTTCTTCTTCTCTTTATCTTAAGTCTTTACTTTCCCATTCCCACAAATTAGGGGTTGAGGTTTTGTGGAATTAAATGTTCCCATATGGATCAACTTGTCTTGATCCCTAGTTAAGTTGGTAATGAAAGCATCTAAAGTGGGCATTTTTCATGCAATTCCCAAATGACTTTTAGTGGCATGTAAAGTAGAGACAAAGGCTGTATAGTCAGGACCTAATTTAGAGAGTATAAAAAGAATAATTTGGTCATATTATTTATTTATCCCACATTATTTTAATTTCAATCTATAGGATTTGAACTTAGTGAATAAATCCTAAATGGTGTCAAAGTTGCAAGGACTTAGGATAATGAGTTTATTATCAATCCCCTGACCTCTCATAACATCTTGATCCCAAAATAGTTTACCCATAATGGTCCATACATAATGAGATGATTTGATAGGATCTAAGTGAAATAAGAGATTAGGTGCTACAGAAAGACATAATATCCCATAGTTTTCATCACTATGGTTATACTAATTGACTAACTCTAAATCTATGATAGGTTTAGTTTCATCACCCATGGTTATCCTATATAAACCATTACTCCTTAGAATGATTATCATATTTATTTTCCATTCTTGATAGTTAAATGGATTTAGTGGGTTGATTGAACTTGAATCTATTAGTGCATAAATGAGTTATGGTAGTAGTGCATGTTGAATTTGTTATAGAAATAAAAGTGCAAGTAGAATGCAAAGAGTGACCCAAACAATCATAATACACCCCCTTTAACTCTAGAATGGTGAAACCCCCAAAAATTTTCAAATGAATGCTTAAAATATGTTAGACTTAGGTGATAGTTCATCTTAAGAAATCAGTGAAATGAGTCAAAATATGAGATTTTAAAAACAAAAGAGGATGTCAGAATCAACTGATAATGCATCCAAGGAAATAAGTATAATGTGAGCAAGTGAAAAAAAAGAATAACACTTTCTTTTTAAATATTTCCCACAATATATTATTTTATAAAAAATAATTTAAAAACTCCACTAACAATGCTAAACTTGACTAGTCCTCTTATGCATTACTTGTGCATTAAAATGAAAGTAGCTTATTTGACCTTGTTTTAAATCAAGATATTAAAAAATAATTTAATATGCTAAAAAACTTTAGTAGACTTATCTTGTTTTGGAAGAAAGTTTCAAGCCCTTAAAACTATAGGAGTCTTTTCTGCTACTTCTTGACTAACTCACGTGTTAATCTCATAGAATGGTAGTTTTGACTAGTTAAAAATGAGAGTACTCTCAATAGGTGAAAATGTTTTAGATGAGGTCCATATAGAAGAAATGCATAATGAGAATTGAACATGTATAACTAGTTAGGGCTGAGCATAGATTCATACTAAATAGAGGAGATCAGACCTAAGGTTGTATAGAGGCATACAAGATTTTCTATAAAAATGAACCAAGGCACATAGAACACACAATCATAAAGAAACCAAAAAAACTATGGTAATGGCGTCCAATGAACTAGTTATACAAAAAAATTACTCCATAAAAGATGAAAAACTCCCAAAAATGGATTGTGAAAACTAGATTTTATTTACAAATAATAAATCTCATGATTTCAAATGAAACTAATAGCAATAAAAAGCTAGACAATCAAATACTAGAGTGGATCTAATACCATATCAAAGTGGATTCTAAGATATATAGATCAAGTAAATGCATAGGATTGTGATAGGCATGAGTCAAGAATGTACACAACATAACACAATAGCAATAATAAAATGAAATCACATGCATCAGAATATTGCATAAATAAGATGAGATCCAAAACTAATCTTCCATTGAATAATATCTCACCAAGATAGATGTACAAATAGTATTACATGATTAACTCCTTTAAGAAATATGTTCAAAGAGCTAATAATAGAAGAGTAACTCACATAAATGAAATATCTAATCAAGGGAGTTACTTCTTATTCATCTGGTCAAAATTTAACTCGAAGTACACTTAAGTAAGATTATCCATGAAATTAGGAAAAATCAAAGTGAGGTAAAAAATCCCATAATAAATAAATATGAGAAAAAATAAAACCCCTACTCTAATAGGTACCAGAGTCATCTAGCCTTGTAATTTATTTATTGAGACTCATGATTTGGTGGCCTTGATTTGTCTTGCCCTGTTGTCTATCAATTTGTTTTCATGTCTTTGTAAGGTCTTTTCAAGAGTGTAAGATATGACAAGTAGTCAATTCCCTTAACATTGTCATCTATGAAGACTTTAGCATTGTTAAAGGTTTTAACATTGTTTAAGGTTTTTTTTACAAAATTTAAGGTTAATATTTCATTATCTTATACTTGTTTAAGCTAATATTGTACTAAGTTTAATGTGCTTCAATTTTTGTGGAACTACTCAAAGGAGTTAGTTTGGGCCATTTGTCACTTATTGAAGATCATGTTTTGCCTCATTCTACTCATACACCCAGGTAAAATGCCAAATTCATCCACTTCTAATGTATACTTACATTTGAAAATTTGTTTTGTTCATTAGTTTAATATCTAAACATAATAATATCTAAGAAATGGTAGGAAGGGTAGGAAAAAGAGTCTCTTGGTATGTTACAATATCATTAAACAAGTCAAGAAGGATCCATTAGACATCTTGTACATAGCTACAATAAGACATCTTACCAAATAAACAAGTTCCATGGAAAAAGAAAAAATGTTTTAATGAGATCATGTAGGTTTCTATAATAGATCAGGTATCTTCATCCAAATAAATAATTGTCTCAAGTAATAAAATCCTACCAAAAAACATCCTCTAGTCTAATTAGACCCAAAACCATGTCAAAATAGAAGCTACAGGTCCTAAACAGGAAAAAATCCACTTAAGATCTCTATCAGCTCATTGGTAAAGTGAAGAAGGTCAATTTGATGAAGATGGTTCATGGATGAGAATTATTAGACCAAATTATCTTAAGGGAATGATACTACACATATTCCCCTCTAATCCATATCAATAGTTCTGAGATTAAGGGGCATAGCTCTATGAACCATCATTAATAAGTTTGATGCTCCTAAAACCCTACAAAACCCTTTCTTAATCTTACTATTGTGACATCATTTTAGATATCATTAGATGAAATATTATGGTTGAGAATCATTCTATATAGTTATAATATCCTATACAACACCAAACTCATGTTTGGATCAAATAGATCTTGGAAATAAATCTCATGTTGTATTGTTTCTTAACATGACAAGGAATTTTTGAGGCTATGAAGTGTTTTCATGGTGTTTTAATGTTTTGAAACTAATTTTAAAAATTATTTTCAATATTACCAATCCCATAAAGCTTATATAAATCATCTATATATCCAAATTTCCAAGAAATGCCGAGGATCCAAATCATGTAAGTAAAAACCTCATGTTTTGTTATCTCTTGACATGATAGGCAAGTTATTAAAGTTGTGAGGTATTTTAAAACATGAATAATAATTTAAAAATATTTATCAAAATTGTATTAAACCTCATCAAAATCCCTTAGACTTACTCAAATCACTAGTAAGGTCAAAAGTGCAAAGAAACCACATGATCATGCATGTTAAGCTTAATTGTGTCAATACTATAGGTACAAACATGAAGAGAAAGAGCATGCTTTTAGCTTAACATGAAGGTTAAAAGTTAATTAAATTTTTTAAATATATTAAATAATATATTATGAGTGTTTATACCCTCTATGATGAAGATAAACCATTTAAAGGAGGCCATTAGGGTCAAAATTATCAAACTACCTATAGACCCTAGGCATGGGCTAAAGTAACTTCTAAGAGGATTGAGGTGTAAAATCCTTTGGATAACCATATTAAATAATTTTTTGGAATTTATTAATCCTATATGAGATATTTTTTAATAAAAATCAAGTAACTTTTAGACCTTTTTCTCAAAACACTCATCTCAAATGTACACCTATATGCCTTCAAGTTTGAGAAGGTCATCTTCCTCATGTGTGATGTTAATTAAGAAGGTGCATAGGTAAAAATGGATTTATTGATGTTTATAAGGACTATTCCCTCTAATTTTCTAGTATTTGTTAGTCGATTAGGGGACTGAGCTTTATGAATAATTGTTAAGAAGATGAAGACCTTAAAATTACCAAGAAGCCTCTAAGAGAGCTCGATGACTATAAATTATTTTAGAATTAGTTATAATTCACATGAAATATATTAAAAACCCTTGAATGAAATATTCAAACCTCATGATCACATATTGGGTTACAAATATTTGAACGTGTGGAGGAAAAGTATAAAGAAATAGTTTTTAAAATGCACTTTTAGGCTTATTTTCAAGTATTTAAAGGAATAAGGACTTCATAAGTAATTGAAGAGTTTTTTAAGCTTGGGAATAGGTCTAATGACCTTCCATAAGCCATTAAATGGGATCTCATGGTGGTATTATAGGCTTTCAAGTGCTAAATCAAGCCAAACTAAGACTGCTCCCTTGCTTGTATTGAGTAAATGATTGTGCAAACCTACTTAAGATCATCTAAGGCATGATAATATTTGAGGAACTATTATATATACATGATGACACCCTTGTATAAATATCCAAGTCATAAAAAATCCCATTTCTAAGGATTAAAGGTAGATTTGAGAGGTCTAATGCATAATTACTTTGTTAGCTTAATGGTGTTGAGAGATCACAAGGATGAACATAGTCCTCCACCAACCCTTTCAAGCTTGTCTCAAGATACCTTAAATTTACACCAATTTTTTTCAAGAATTGATGATTATGGTGGATATATTAATGTATGTTTTACCTCTAATAATCCTAAGGAAGATTACTATAAACTTGCTTCCATTATGTGTCTCTCATGCAGACCTTGTAACAGATGTATATGCCATTAAAGAGTCCTAAGAGACCCAATAAAAGCCTTAAACATTGGTTTTAATATCCCTAATGTGTACATGGTTTCAATAATCCCTTGATTAAAATATAGAATTGTAACTCCTGAATCAAAAAAGGAGGCTAGTTTCAAAAAATCAAGATGAGTCATAGAAGACAAATAGTCACTCATGCACCACCTTTCATAAGGTCATCATCAAGTAAAGATAACACATGTTAAATAATAATTGTATAACTATTTTAAACCTTAAATTAAGATTTTATCTAATGTTTTGATGGATAATAGTCATCATAATCCTTATACACATCCTCTTCTTTATTTTCTCTCTCTTTTTTCCTATAAGTATTCTTGTAAGTTAATTTGAAAGGATCTTCTAGCTAGTTAGGGAAAATACCTACTTAAATTTTCATTTATTATTGAATTTAAATTTAATACAATTTGATTTATACATCCTCCATATTGCATCTAGTGTTATTATAGTGAGTTGTTGATAAACAATAGTGATAGTGTTCAACTTCCTTGCATTTGTCCTCTTCACTCTTGCCTCTTTGTGTGTAAGTCATCTTATTATAGGTCATATGGTGTGTCTTAATTAGTTTTTAAAAGTATAAGTGTGTAAAAACTTCATTATTGTCTTATTTTATACCTCTTGATCATCCCTCTTTATTCATGTATTAGCTAGAGCCTCCATATTGAAACACATATGTTGGAAGGACTATTTGGGATTGTGAAATCATATTTGAATCTTGTTTTATTCCAAGTAATAATCATAAACAAGTAGAGGAGACCTATAATTTGGTGAATCACCCCTTTATTATATTTATTTCAACTTTATCTCTCCCTCTTATTTGTAAATTGAATGGGTATATTTTTAGTTTTAGGTATAGCATCAAGGGAGCCATCCCTCTCTAGAGATTCTCTTCAGTCATATGCCACCCATATCCTTGAGATTTCTCATTGTTCAAATTGAGTGAGGATACATAAAACACCTCCTCAAAGGGTATAAATCAAAGTGACAATATTTTTTATCATGTTTGATGGACCAAAGTTCAAGAAAATTACTCAAGATTATTGTTGGTCTTGGCATCCTTACAATTGTAATAACATTCAACATTCAAAATACAGTGACTCCTACAAGGTTTAAAGCATCCTATTTTTAATATTATATTTAATTTTTCATCCCAAATGTAATCCTTAAGAGTTTGTAGAATTACCTTACCATTTAGTTAAGAAAAAGAGATTTTCTAGTACACACCCTTATCCAAAAAAGTCTTTTTCTGAAAACTTATCTAGATAAAGGTTTTATTTACCTCCAATATTCCCTAAGGCCTCTTATTCCTTTATTCCCATCATTTCACTCCCCTACTCTTACACCTCTTATATTAACCACATTGGCTCATATTATTTCACCAAATAATCAATAAAAGGTTATCTCTACCCATCCTAATGATTTACATGCTGTCAATATTCTTAAACAAATATTTGGTAATAATATTATCATAATTAAGAGGCATCAAGCTCAAAATTAAAGGCCTTACCAATGCTAAAATCAATTTAATCAAGCCAATATACCTCCTTTCCAAATTAACTTCCAAGGTCAAGGATCAATCACCCATGTTAAGCCTTATAATAAATATAACCCAAATGTTGTTATCTCTTAAAATGTCATTTTTACTTCTAAATATAATTTATTCCAAGATCATTCATAGTTTTTTACGATTATCTCCAAAATTATATTATGTACTCTAATGACAAGTCCAATCAAGTTCTAATGGTACAAGGTGTTCAAGTTTCTAAAGATGTTAAAGCTTGTCAAGATCCACAATTTGAGGTGAAAATACAAGAAAAGACTAATAAAAGGAAATTAGAACTTGATTCCACACTTTTAAGTTAGAAATAATGAGATTATTATGTAATGAATAATATTCAAGGCACAATTAAAGTTGATACTCCTATAACATCCAACACTAGGTCTAAGAAGAGAGAAATAGAGGATAATAAAGAGATAAGTCAAGGACATATCCCATATTATCAAGTGAATCAAGGGAAAAATAGATCTAATGGATCTTCTAAAGATAAAGAAATGAAAAAAAAAACAAAATCAGAAAAGTGTTCCTCTACCTCAATCTTCACAAGCTTAGGAAGCATTATTGACCCTAAAGGACAACAAAAAATTGGTACTTATAATATCAACACTATTGATCAAATTAAAAATGAACATATGAATATATAAATTTGGGAGACATTGGCTATCCCTATATAAAAGGATATACTTCAAAATGAACTATCAAACCTCAACCTTGTAGCTAGACCATCAATGATTTAGAAAGCAATCCTCATAAATGGAACTTTGCCTAAAGAAAAAAAAGTCAAAAGTGATATGACTCCTCCTTTATACCACTCTCTCATTATAGGTGAGACTTTGGTTCACACTTTTATTATTAATGGTGGTGTTAGTACCTCTATAATTACCAAATAAGTGGTTGATAAGCTAGGTCTAAAATATGAGCCAATCACCAAAGGAATTTTATAATTGGATATGATAGCCACCAAGACTGTAGGCATCATCAAAGGTTTGAACCTAAATTTACATTATTTTCACACATTTTTAATTCCCTGATTTTTTTTAATATACCTACCACTCCACTTTGCCCTTTGTCTAGCTAGAGATTTCATGACCAATATTGGGGGATATATATCATTAGATTGGTCTTACATGGTGTTTAGGACCAAGTGTGGTACCAAAGTCAAGATATAATTATAACCAATTGCTAAGAGTCACATAGAACCTTATGTGCCAAAATATTACAATGTTAATTACATTATTCTTGATGTATGAACTAAATCTAGAAATGTTAATAAATAAACTAATTATAAAATTTTAATCTAAGCTAAATTGAACCTAAGATAGAGAGACAAACAAAGAAAATAGTAAACACAAACTTATAACTTAAAAATACAAGTTTCCTCCATTGTGATGTAACTTAATTTTATCTTCAATAATGTGGTTGCTCATTCTTCCAATGCAAGAGAAAATGAGCACTATTTTGGTGTAAAAAGGGTTTTTGGATGCATTGATTCACTTAGATTCACTTTTGAATTGAATATAACTTCATTAAGAATAATTTAGGATGGATGAAAATGAGGATTTTGAGGTTTATTTATAATTTTTTGTAGGAATATCCAATGGTGGAGGATTATTTAGATATTTTAATTGATCTAAATAATCAATGATGGCTAATGAGTCCTCACCCATGAGGATGATGACCATTTCAAATGGTTGAGAGAATTTTGGGAATGGTTAACTGAGTCATCATAAATGATTCAAAATTTTTGACAACTCAAGGGCATGACTAAAATGAGGTTGAGAAAGTTGTGGGTTTGGTTAGGATGAGTCAGCATGTAAGGGAGAATAAGGTGGAAGATGTTGGGTGAGGTGTAAAATTTTGTATTTTATATTTAAACAAGTATTTAAAGCTTACACAATTAATTAATTTGAGTTATTGAATTATTTGAATTTGAAGGGAGATGTGATAAATTATTTTAAGAATAATTATTAATAGATTTTAGTTTCATTTTAACACTAAACATAATTTAGGTGCCTGCATTTTCCCCTCTTTAAAATAGTGTTATGAAGGAATATTATTTAGAATAATAGTAGAAGAAGTAGAAAGTTGATGATTAATAAGGAGAAAGTTGCCTCAAATGAATGAAACTGAGTGTGATGATTCCCCCTCAAGGGTTTGTGCAATAAAAATGATGAACACTCAAAAGTGATGAAAAGAGGAAATTTACAAAGTAATTTGGCCATATAATAAATCAACTTATTATAGAATTGATGTCAAAATTGAAATATTTATATTCTTTAAAAAGGTTAACCCTAGTTAATTAAAACTAGATTATTGATCAGAAAAACAATATGTTTACCATTTTGAGATTACACTCTTAGTGTTTGTTAATGATGCAGGGGCCAATAAACTAATTTGTGGGAAAAATATATCCCAAAGATAATAAGTTGTATACCTAAAAAGAAAAATATATTTAGTTTCAAATTATAATGATGAATTCATGCATATTTATTGTTTCAAGAGTTTAAAAAAATAGGAATAGATATATTTAGATTGTCAAAGTGGATGAATAATGAGTAAAATGGAGGGACGGGGGAGGGGGAATTTTTTAAATGGGTTAAAAAATATAAATAGAATAAAAGGGGTATAGAAATTTATTTGTGAAAAATGGATATTCAAAGCTATTTGCTAAAAGAATTTGATTGGAGAAGTTGTTTTGGGGTCTTGGAGGAAATATGGATCACATTCCACATCATGATCACTGTTTAGAGGAGTGAGGAGTTTTTAGACACATGAGAGGAGTAAGCCTCTAGTAAGTTAGTTTTTATTGTGAATATTTTTCATTTAATGTCATTAATGAGGGCTTAAAGTTAACCAAATTGAATTCTCAGATGACATATCTATGAATTTGGAATCAAAACATTTGAATTCACTATTAGAAACTGTGAATTTTTGAATTGTAGAAGCGAATTCATATAATAGGGTCACAAAATCATGTTAGGGTAAAAATTGTGAAAAACCATGATTTTGCAAATTAAAATTCATGAATTATAAAATTAGGAAGCAAAACCATTCAAATGGATCACAAAATCATGAAAATGAGAGGCAAATTCATTATAGGGTAGAATGTGTATAAAATAAGGTGAAATTGAATGGATTAATAGCGATATTACACAATTTATTAGAAAAAATGCTTAATGTATAAGAAAAACATGTTTGAAAGAATGAAATAAGATTTTAGTTTAAGATAAACAAATGATAGGAAAATGTTATATAAATACATGGATTGAAAATGTTGAGTTGATAGTATACTTGGTTTATTTTTGTTTTCATTTGAATGACTGTAACATAGTGATGATTTGAATTTTATGATAAGTAAAATTAATTATATGCCAAAGTTTTTTTATTTGTAAGATGTATTACCAGTGCTAACGACTTGGGAGTGAAGACTTTGAGTGTTGGTGTGGATGGCTATCTTTACAAAGTATGATTTTAGATTTTTATAGGCAATTGGATTATTTTACATTACATAAATGATCGATATTTGATCAAATAGGGTGCTACTAAAAGCACTTACTGAGAGATGGCATAGTGAGACCAATACATTTTACTTGTCAACAAGGGAGATGATAGTCACTTTGGAGGATATGTATCAGATTCTAGGTATTTTGATATGAAGGAGACATGTATATTGAGGGTATGGTCCATAGGAGATCAAATTGTTTAGGATTTTTTGTGTTGCTATGATTCTTATTATTAGGGGAGGTGTGGATGTAGATTATTGTACTAAATTAGAGATGGATTCTCTGATGATTTTACTTATGGTTGTTGTCAATGGAATTATAATACCTAACAAAAATTGGAGGTTATGTCCTATTATACTAGATGTGATTGAAGATATGATGGAGATGGGTGAGATATTTGTATGGAGTCCATGTATACTAGCACATGTGTACTAGGATTTACATCATGTAGCTTATATAGATGGTAGGGAGATTTGGACTTTAACATTACTATAGGTGTGGTGCTAGAAGAACATTGATATAAGGAGGTTAGTTGGACACATGATCACTCAATATGTTGATGATTCATTCCCATATAGGTGTTATATGATTATTGGCACTCATAGACCACATTTAGGTGATCTATATTTTTACAGGAGGGATGTTAATGAGCTAGGTGATGACTAGATCACTTGGAGACTATATAGGGAAATTGTATTTCAGTGGGCACATGACAAATTACACATGGATTATATGATGAATCTATGCTACATTATTGGGACACATGATTAAATTATTTAGAGATATCTCCCAAATAGGGTGATGAGACAATTTAGGGTGATATGTCATATACCATCTAGTCCACACATATTTGAATAATCAGTGAAGGAAAGAGCATAGTGGGGTATGGCCATTGATCCAATGGTAGATGATCATAGTTAGTCATAGATAAAAATAATGATATCAAGTGATCAGAGAGATTTAATTGATAAAAAAGTTATGGATGGCTATATAGATTGGTAGGCCTGATAGATGCCGTTGAGACTAAATATTACATATGTACCACCTTAGACATGGAAACAAAGACTTTTGGCCATCTTGAGTAGATAGGCATAAAGTATAGGATTAGAAGCCCATATTAGGAGGGATATTACAAGAGATAGAGGATGGGCACAAGCATGAGTAATAGGATGTAGGATAAATATTAGTTAGCTACATGATGCAGAGATTATAGAGATGGAAGATGTATAGATATTATGTAAGGTAAGGGTTGAGATATATTTGGATACATAGATGTATTTAGATACAAAGGGGAGACTCCATTAATAAATATTTATAGTGAGGGGGCTAAAAAGGTAGAGGATGTAGTCATGAGAGTAACGCAAGATACTCACATAGATAGAGGGGATGTGGTTAGTTCTTCATGCACTCTAAGATTTAGAGATGAGCATACTCTTATGGATAGAATCTGGGAAGATATTCAATCTTGTGATAGGAAGATTGATGGGTTACACATGGAGATTTATAGATTAAAGGGAGTGGTGGATGGTAGAGGGGACCAAATGGCTAAGATTAGATGATTATAGTTTGAGGTTGATAGGTTATAGGCTATTATGAATGGGATAGATGGATATAGAATGGATAAAATAGTTGTGACACTTTATGTATAGACCTAGACTCTAGACTATAAAACATTGACACATGACTAAAAATAAGAGATAGATAAAACTAGGATTAAGCTAGTAGAGGCTAGGGTATTACTAGATGGATAGGGATAGATCAGTATATTAGATAGGGTGATGAGGTCCATGGATCATACCACATATTATAGGATTTTACACAAGGAGGTTGTGCCAAATTCTTAAAGGGTAGCATTTTTTAAAGATTAATCTATATGACATTCTGCATTAGCAAGATCATTTCAACTGATTGAGTAAAAGAGGTCAGTGGTATAGGCATAGCATGTGATGGGTTCTCAATGACGCACACCACAATGTGAGGTGATACTCTTGAGACTAGACACTCCTTCAGATGGATAGGATGAGACATGACATAGTGTTTATATGATGGATGGATTCATTGATGTATATGTATTTTGAGATGTATTTTGTTTTGCACACACACGCGCGCATGCGTGTGCACACACACACACACACACACACATATTCATGATTATTATGAGACATTTTACAATGTGGATGGACATTATGGACTATTTATAAATATTTTATATGGACTTTATGCATGATTTTAAGATTTATAGATATATGTATCACTAGTTATATTTCCTACATTTCAATTTATGGTAGCATGTATTAATTATTTTAGCATATTAGTATGGATTATGGATTATGAAATGTATGATTGGATTTATGAGTGTATGGATTATAATATGACATAGCTATTTTGCTTTTGTTTTGGATTCCTAGCATTGGATTTCTAACACTAAAGAGTTTGGATCAACCTGATTTTTAATATCACATAAAACACATTACTAGCAATGATATTGAATAATCATGATAAATGTTGATGTTTTCAGCATATGAACTAAAGAAATAATAAATTATGTAAAATAAAAGGACTTCAAGTTATATTATAATGATAACCATAGTATTATGCATTTCACAAAATAATCTTTTCAAAATATAGAAAAAAACAATTTTAAAACAAGATTTAAAATCCAAATTAATCTAAGTGATGTAAACACACACAAAATGATAGTGCAACAATATTAATAAAATAATCCAAAATGATTTATAAATAACAAAAAAAATGTGATTCTAATTACAAGTAATTGACATGCTAAGAAACAATCATAATGGACAAAGTAAACAATAAAAAAGGAAATAACCATTAGAAAGGTTAGGGATAAAATGGATCAAATAAAAAACTTAATCAATAAATATAAATAAACAACTTAATGGTTAGGGGATTTAAATTAGATAAGCAACCAACTTAATGGTTAGTGATATAAAATGAGACAATAAACAAATGATCAAGAAATAAAAATCCATATCCAAAGACTTATTATCTTAAGCAAGATTGTGATAACTATAGACAAGATATAGTCTAAGTATAGAACAATAAATGAGGAAGTATGAGGATAAGCTAATCCAAGCTTGGGGTAAATGGATGATAGGGAAGACGGTGGTTAAGCTAACCTTAGAGACCCCATGTCTCTACGTGTGACCTACATAATCCACCCTAGCCAGAGTCCATGTGAGGATATTAGGCTAGATATAGCTATCCTAATATGGGAATTGATGAGAAAGTGGTTGATTGATTAAGCATTTGAGTTTTGGATGAAAAATATGTGTGAGTGACCTACCCAAGAATGAGTGAATAATATGAAAGTAATATAGAATGATAGATGTGTTGAGGTTGATGTTTAACATATTTTTGCTTTATTTTATGATGTTTTTTTTTATATTTTGGTATTTTTAAAACAATGAATATAAATATGTTTTTACACTATCATGAGCAAGGATGCAGGTTCATATGTATGAATATCAACCCTGAACTTAGCATGATATATGATAAATGACTAACAAATGGTAAAATGATAAACTTAGGAATATAAAATGGATTTTTAAAACATGATGCCCCAAATAACTAGGGTGAATATAGACAATGGTCTACCCATGGCTCCAAAATCCTAGTTTTCACCATGGTACTTGCCTAGATTGCATGTAAACTAGTTCTCACATCTGGAAGATATAAGTGTATTTTTTTACTATTTTTTTTTTTTTTTTTCAAGATACCAATAAAAACATATAGATAAATTTTAAGAATATATTTGTTTAAGGTGCATGATTTTCATAGGTTCATCAAGCTCCTGTCCATATTTTATGGATAATCTATAAGCTCCTGATCCATACTTGGCAATAACAATATATGGGCCTAACCAGTTAGGCTCAAATTTTCCCTTCTTCTCTATTTTAGCATTAGTGTTTCATTAGTTATCCTTAATAAAAATATCTTTTATTTTAAATTCCCTATCTTTAATCCATTTATTATATCTATGATGAAGGCAATTATGGTAAACTTGTTGATGCTTTAAAGCATTGAGTCATTTCTTATCGAAGAGATCAAGTTCACTTAGGCATGAATTTTAATATGATTCTTCATCTATAATTTGGTATAATGATATTCTCAAATATGGAATCTTGACCTCTATGGGAAGAACATACTCGCTAATATAAAAAAGGTAATAAGGGGTTGACCCATGGGTGTGTGGATACTAGTGTAGTATGCCCAGAGGGAAAGATATAACTAAGTATGCCAATCATGACCAACTTCATTGACAACTCTCTTAAAGATGCACAAAATATTTTTATTATTTGCCTTAGATTGTCCATTAATTTGTTATTAATAAGGAATAGAACACCTATTCTTGATATGAAATGTTTGACAAAGAATTTTAACATCTCTATTCTTGAATGATTTACCATTGTCATAAAGGAATATCAAAGTGGTGGTTGAGAATAAACTTGAAATATTGCTTTCTAGTGACATAGGTAAGGTGCATTTCATTGACCCACTTGGTAAAATACTCTGTTGACATTATAATATTCTTATGTCTACCATAATAACTAGGATTTATTTTCCCAGTGAGGTCTAACTCCCACGCAAAAAATTACCAAGGTGGTATTATAGGTTGAAAATCTTGTGAGGAACTATAGATAAGGTCCCCATGCTTTTAATAGGGTATACACTTCTTGACATAGGCACAAGAATCAGATTCCATTATGGGCCAATAATAGCCTACTATGATAAGTTTTTTCTCTAGGACCATACCACTTTAATGTGCTCCACAAAATCACTCATGAACTTCTCTAATTACCAATGTAGATTCTTCAGAACTCAAATAGCATGTTTCCAAGGACTATATAGTGAGATGTGTGTTGAATAAAGGATTTACATTGGCTACGTGATAATTTAAATGGGATGGTATGATTATGAATGTATATATAGATGTTATAGTACCATGGAGAAGTGGGACCAACCACCTCACAAATCATTTATGAATTAGGTGTATCATAGACTAGTATTCTTAAGTACTCAACTAAATATTTGTTATGTTTTTTTATTTAAATCTAGTAGGGAACCAATTGTAGCCATAGAATCCATTGATAGATTTTTTATTCTTAGTACATGTTCAAATTGGATGTACTCAAAAGATAATTTCAAACTATCCACCATTTGCTTGTAAGGTATTATCTTTTCATCAGAATCTTGGAATTCATTAGTGATTTGACTAATGATAATCTTAGAATTGCCAAAAATAAAGAGATGTTAGATTCCACATTATATTTCTATCTTGAGGCCTACTATGAGACCTTAATATTTGGCTATATTATTTTTTCAAGGTGAATTCAATTTAGAATGCAATCCCCATCAGGTGTGACCAACAAGATACATAGCCTTGAGCCATGTTTGGTAAAGGAACCATCAAAGAAAAGATGCCAAATTAGAGACTCATCTATAGACATTATTGCTTTGTCTAGGAATTATTAAAGAATAGGGCTTCTTTAAATACATCTTCTAGAACTTGTCCTTTAATTTCTTCTTTTTTAACATACTCTAAATCAAATTCACTAATAATCACAATGCACTTAGACATCCTACCTATTAGAGTAGTTTTAGATAAAATATATTTAAGAGGGTAAATATTAGTGATAATCTTGGTTTGATTGTGGAACATGTAATTCCATAGTTTTTTAGAAGAAAAAATAACTGAGACAATATTTTTCTATCTAAGAGTAGTTTAGCTCACATGATATCAATATTTTTCTTAGGTAGTAAACTACGCATTCTTTCCCATTATCATCATGTTATGCTAATAATGCCCCAAGTCCAAATTTGAGTATCTAAAATGTACAAGAAAAAAGGTTTACTAGCAGTAGGTGGAATTAGTACTAGTGGGTTGGAAAGATATTGCTTTAAATTTTCAAATTCTTTTACACAATTTTTGTTCCATGTAAAAGGAGTATCCTTATTTAAAAAAAAGGTGAATGGGTGATAAATTTATGCAATTTAGGATATGAATCTTATGATTTCTTAAATTTTTCCTTATAGACTTCTAAGATGTTTAATATTATTAGGTGGAGGCATATCTATGATAGCTAAAACTTTAGAAGGATGAACTTCAATCCCACATTATGAAATAATTAACCCTAAAAAAAATTTGGATGTTATATCAAACACATATTTCTTTGGATTCATTCCCATGTTACACTCTCTCATGCATTCAAAAATATGGTGAAACACTTGATGGTGGTCTTTCCTAGATTTATATTTAGTAAGAATATCATCTACATAGTCTTCCATAATGTCATGAATCATGTCGTGTAAAATTATGGTCATTAGTCTCTGATATGTAGCTCCAGCATTTTTCAAACCAAAAGGCATCACTTGATAATATAATGTCCCCCATGGAGTTGTAAATGTAGTTTTGTGTTAATATTCTACAATAATTTTTATTTGATTATAACCAGAAAAACCATCCATTAAGCATAACATCTCATGACCTAAAGTTGAATCTAAAATCATGTCAATGTTGGGCAATGGAAAATCATCTTTCCAGCATGCTTTATTTATATCATAGAAATACATGAAGAATATAATCTCTTATATTTTCTCTAACACTGGTATAATGTTTGATATCTATTTTGAGTAATCAATTGGACATATGAAACCAAAAACCAACTACTTTTTAAGTTTTTCCTTTACTAGTAGTGCAATATTTGGATGCATCTTTCAGAGCTTCTATTTTATTGGTTTTGCATCTAGATGGACCAAAAGGTGATGAACTACAAATTACAAAACTAGTCCTACTATATCCACATAAGACCATGTAAACACATTATAAAAATCATGAAGCAGAAGTGTAAATATTTCCCTTTCTTCTTAAGTGATTGATATGGGAAATTTTACAATTTTAGGATATTCTTTGGTGTCGATGTTTACATGAATGGTTTTTTCAACAATTAGAGTTAATTAATATTTATAATCTATGGGTTGTGTATGAAGATGGAAATATTCCTCAAATTCTTCTTATTTGTATGTGGAAGGTGAATTGATATAGTGATGTAATTTATGTTCCCCAAAGTATGTTAAATCTTCTAGCTAAATTAGAAATTCTTTCTTATGTTCACCTATTGGAATTTTATATCTTATTCTCAAGAATTTGGATATAGCTTCATCATTCTAAAAATGATCAAGTTGAGGTGTTGATATTTGGTTTCATTGTATGAGAGATGGATATGCAATGTCAAGTCTAAGGACTATATTTTCATGAAATAGGTTGGTGAGGGAAAGATATTCAAAGTAGCTAATTATGGTACCTATCTCATTATTTGAAGAATCATCCTCTAACTCACTAGAAGAATCACTTTGGGAGAGTGTAAGATGCACATTTAGTGGGTTAAATCCTAAACCATGTTTTGCCTAATTTTCTTTTATTTTGATAGGTTTTATGGAAACTTGTTCATGGATGACAAGACCTTTACCTTTATAGTTTATTATATTTCACACGATGAATTTTGTAATGGGATATTTTTTATTGGATAATAAAATAGCTAGTTCATCAAAATAAATCTAGGAAGGATTTGAATCTATGGTATGTTCATTGAAAAAACTCTCCCTCAACAAATTATCTTTCCCAGCATCTTAACCATTCTATTATCCTTTAGATGGTGGTGTCTTCCATAGTAATTTAGATTGGTATGTATTGCACTTGTGTAAAAATCCTAAATTATGTACTAATTGATGCCTCGATCATTGATCTCAAAGTGGAAAATAGATGATAAAGATGTTCTGGTAGTGGGTGGTGGATTGGAAGATTGCTCAATAATAGGGTTATTACAAGCTTGTTCTACAGATGGTTGATTTGAAGCTTGCTTAGATGGTTAGTTAGATGTTTCACTAGTTGAAGCCTTTTCAATGGAGATGGAAGGGGTTGGTGTATTAATCTAACCAATAAGGGGAGGTGTTTGAAATAAGATTTCTAGATGGACATAATTTCCAAGTGAAATATAATTGTCAAATGGGGTAAAATTATCATTTGTGACTAGTAGATAGTTTGATTTTTTATATCTACCTTCCAATAGCTTACAATATTGGAAGGGATGAGGATCACCTTATATAGTAAATTTCATTATTGCATGGAAGAATTTTAAAAATTGGTGAAAAGTGGATGGAATGACATTCATGAAATGAATCCATGGATGTATAAGAAGTATATTTTATGGTAGATCAAGATCAATAACATGAACAAGAAATTCTTTAGTGACAAACCCTACCATCAAAGGAAAATGGATTGTGTTGATAAGTTGATGCTCATTATTATCATATGCCTTTATGGTAATGATGTTTATTGCCAATGTTATTATTGGATTACATGTATGTTTTATAATTCATAGTGTACATAGATTAAGTGCCAAACCATAGTCTATAAAAACCTTTTTTACTTGGTGCCTAGAAATAGTATCCTCTATATACAATGGGAAGTTATGATCTGAACCTAAAGGAGAGACATTTGAATAATCAAATGTTAATTATTTGTTGATAAAAAACCTATTAACACTTGGAAATTTTTAGGAATAATGTCTCGAGGGAAATTTGAATCTTGGAGACTTTTATAACAAATATCTTTATACATAGGGGATGTTTTGAGGTCTAAAATTGAAATATTTTCTAGCATTTTATCAAGATGGTCAATAATGTTGTACTTTAATTCAACATTATAAGATGATGCACTTGGGAGGGTAATATTTTATTGCCTTGTCATAATAGTGCATTGGTATGATGGAAAAGTAATAAAATTGACATGAATATGCATAATATCAATGTTATTGATGATAGAATCAAATAGATGACTTCCCTAAGTAATGTTACTAGATTCTAGTTGTTTTTATTTCTACTTACCCTTTCTTTGATCATGATTGAGGAATGGATTTGTTATATCCCCAATTCTTTATTATTATATTGTTTGGATGGTTAGTTTTCAATTACTATGTTACCTCTATCAATAAGATCTTGAACATAGTGCTTAAGTTGCATACACCAATTAGTTGAATGTCCTTTAGTCTGATGGTATTCACAATACTCATCCTCTTTATATTAGTTGAGCTTGGGGATATTTTAATCAAAGGGTTTAGTGATTGGCTAAGCTATCATGTTTGCATGAGCCAAATTTTGTAAAACATTTTCATAATTGTCATCCAATTGATTGAACTTATGTTTAAGTCTTCCTTGTTTAGGTTGTCCACCAAGAATTGTGATATTATTTATTGGTTGATTGAATGTTTATGTTTGAGGTTGAGGGTTTTGAATATGTTTGACATAGGTTACACTATCTCTAATAAGATTTTTGTTTTTGGTAAATAACTTTGATTTGTCTATTAGTTTTGAGGAATTATTATTATATGGTTTAAATATTTTGATTACACCTATGTTAATCAATGTTCTTTCTACCTGAACTCCTTTTTCAATAATTTAATTTAAAGACCTTGTTCAAAGTAGTAATAAATGGTGTCCCATGTTTGAATTTAAGTTGTTCACAAAGATGTCTACAAGCTCTATTCCAAGAGATGACCATGTAAAATGACTTAACATTGCTCATTGTCTTTGGAGGAAGGAATCAAAATTTTCACCATTGTGTTGCTTGATGTTTTGTAAATCTAAGATGGTCAAGTCTTTTTCTATATTATCAGATAAGTGGAAAACAATTTTTTTGGATAAGTATTCAAACATGAAAATATAGCCTTTTAGAAGTCATGAGAACCATTAAAGAGCTTGGATCTTGAGACTTCATGTAAATAAATGTAACATGTATTCATTACAAGCATGATATAAGCTAGTTAGATGTTCTTTGGTGGATCTCTTTTACTTTTACACTTTTCAAATTTTTGGAGTTCAAAGTACTTTGGAAAATGTGTAGTCATTTTACTTAAATCATATGGATATGATCAAATTTACTCAAACATAAATTGTATTTGTTGATTATAATCACCATCTTACAAGCCTTAAACTATATCCTTTATGTTTTGAGATTCTCGTATGATATATGGGGATAGTTGGTTCATTTGACATAATGCAGTAGGTGGTTGACCCATTAAATGGTTTGTGTTTTTTGGAGTGTGTTGCTTAAAATTGTTTAGAGTTTGATTGTTTAAATTAACGTTTTGAGGATTTTGAAAAGGGTGGGAGTTATATACAAGGTTTAGATTTACATAAGAAGAAAAATTTGTTTCACTTTGGTTTGGGTTGAAACCAAGGTTGGGATTATATGTAAAGTTAATGTTTGGGTTTGTTGAATTTTTATCTAGGTTATAACATGAATTGTTTGGTGTATTTGTGTTGAAATTCAAGGAATTAGGATTGGTTTTGTAACCAAAACCTATTTGGTTAAAAAAAATTGGATTGGAGTGTTATGGAAGCATGTTGTATTTTAAATTAAATGGATTAGACCCTAGGTTTTAATTATCTTGGTTGAAATTTTGGATTGGGTTGTTTTGATTCTAGTTAAGGTTTGAATTGGGATCTATGTTTAGATTATTGAAGTTAAAGTTAGTATTCTTAATATTGATTACAAATTTGGTTACTCAAACATTAGTAAATAAATCCATGAAAAATGCACAAAGAACTTTAAAAACTTAGCCACCTTATTCCTACAAAGTTTTCAAATAATAATGAAGGATAAATGAAATAAAACAAGTAACTTTTACCTTCCCAAGTGATTCCACCATCTAAGAGTGGCTCAAAATATGTTTTTCCCCTCATAGCATTCTTGTCTTCATCAACAATGGATGACAAGCTCCTCCATTGTCTCAAGATCACTATGCATAATCTATGTTGATGATATGAAATCACTACTATGCCTATCAATTGAATCTATCCTATTAAAAATAATAAAATTTATCAAAACACAAAAGGATTGTTGAGAGATTCTTGTATTATAATTTTACACAAATTAAGCTTAAAAATGTGAGTGTGAGGCCTTTTATTTATAGAATTTTGAGCTTGATTAGGATCAACCATGACTATCCATCTCAAGATTGAGATGTGTGGCCATGAATTAATCCAATTATATAATTAAATTCCATAAATACCCTCATCATGATTTGGGAGGAAGGGGAATTAAAGAGGCATGGGAGGCTATAATCTTGATATTTATTGCATTTATGGCTTAAGGATTCCACCCCATAGATGATGCCATTTAGGTGATGCAAATATTGAAAATAAATTTACAATAATTAAATAATAAATAACCTCCATCGAAAATCCACTTAATCTCTTGATTTTAATTAATTATATTTAAACAAGATTAATGAATTTTATTGTAATTATTTGAAAATTAGTGCTCATTTAATCAAAATAGTCAGAAAGTCATATTACTAGGTTGTAATTTAGCTCAGGAAGAATTGGAAAGAAATGTTAGATGTATATGGATTGTGATCCCATTTAGGATGTTGTTGACACAAAATAAAAAAGGTATGTGATGTGTACTAATGAATTAGAATAAAAGAGTGATCCAAGGCACAAAAAGGTGAAATCATCATTTTAACTTGAAATGAATTAATCAAAGTTAGGAATCACATAAATGCAATACCCCATTTAGAGATAGATTGTCCTAAATTAGAAATTATATATGATAAGCTCAAACTAGTTAGTGCATTTAAGTGATTTTAGCCTAAATTATGCATTTGAGTGCAATTTGAGTAAGATTTATAATTTCAACACAAATGGTGTTAGGAATTAGATGTCTATAGTATTGATGTTGAAATTATTCAAATTAGATTGTGTTTGATTTTGGTTTTTGTTTGTGTTATGATTTGGGGTAGAATTAAATGAAATATTTGGATTAGAGTTAAATTGATTTAGAGTTGGATTGGAATTTGGATTGAAGTTTGGATTGGATGGAACCAATCTAGGAGTGTTAAAAGAAGAAAAATAATTTGGTACACTACTATTTGAATTCAAATTGTTGAATGTGCATGAAATAACATTCAAACTAGGATTGAGTGGTTGTTTGAGAAGATATAATGGACATTAAATCTTTGATTTTGATTTGAAATGATTGGCAAGTTTTGAAAGATGTAATTGGGGTTTACTAATGAGTTTGAATGAAGATTAAAACTTAGATTAATTTGATTATAACCTTCTGAGTTTGGGTGTGTACTCAAATTTGGTGTAATCAAATTTTTATTGATTAAACTTGAATTAAAAGGAATACCTATGTTCAAGTTTAGGTTGTCTCATTGCATGATGGATAAAATTGAAATAAGATTCAATTTTTGATTGGTTGGGTAAATGATTGATTAGTTTGAAGGTACATTCAAACTTAGATTATTTGGATAAACTCACAAAGGTAAAATTGTATTTACATTCACATTAGGGTTACCAAAGGGATTGATTGATTGATGATATTGAAAGTTCATAATATCTCAAGTTCTTTGGTTACATATATTTCTGTGGAAAAACCATGGCTAGTTTGAGATGTCTCCTCACATAAATAAAAATTCATGTTACCTTGAGAGACTTAGGGATGAGGTTGTGAGGATGGGATGAGGGCATTTTTACCCTATATATAACCTTGTGAGGTTGGTTTATTGGAATTGGAGGATGAAGTTTCTTTGTTTTTAATTAAATATTTTAAGTTATATACATCAAAGTTGGATGTGAATTTTGATCTAAAGCCCAAGGATCAAATTAATACTTCATTTTTTTAGACATGATATACTCATCAAAGGAGGGTAGAGGTTGGATAATCTTTGAGCTACCCTCATCTTGGTAAGCCCCTCCTTCATATTATTCTTGTTTGGTTATCTCATGTATCTCTACATGATGATCTTGACCAAGAAATTGAAGGGGGTCATTGACAAAAGGCTCAACCCTTGTATTGGGATTATTTAACATAGCCATTTGCCTAGTAATATGTGACATGGTTAAGATAAAAATGAAAATGAATCAAAGAAAAAAAGAATTTAAAATAACAATACTAACCAAAAGGTGACTAAAAAATCAAATTCTTGAACCAATTTTTTTGAGTTCTGAGAACAAGTCTTAATTTTAGGATATTGTTTAAACTAAAAAAAATTGTTTACAAATAAGGATTTTGTAGCACATGGTAAACATAAGGAAACAAAAAACAAATTATTATTATCAATCAATTTCACATAAAAGGTGAAAATCTAGGATAAGGGCCATGAACAACTTTTGGGCCTTATGGTTTCACTGATTCATTCATACTCTCAGTTACATCCTAATATTTTAAGGAACTAACCATGAAGGATCTTGTCATTCCCATAGTCCATTGAGTCTAGTTTTGAGGGTGTGTGAAAGGTAGCTTCTCAATGTTAACCTCCAATTGATGCATCAAATTCAAATGACAAAATAGGATTTCCTAGGCTTAAAGTTTAAACAAGATTATCTAAAGGGGGAATAGATAAAGTAGATGCACACTATTGGGTCTTGTCCTAAAGTTCCCAACATAGTCATAGGGGTCTTAGTGTGTTCATAATTAATGTTATCATATTTTGAGGTATCTATTGAAGCCCTAGGTATTAGATCATGAAAAACCTTCATGTCACAGTGTTATTAAAACACACAAATGTTTAGATAATTAAAATAGATGGATATTGATTTATATACCCCATTAGTAAATGGTGTTTGGCCTACTACATGGTGGTGAAATCCATGGTTAATATAGACCTTATAAAACTAAATAAAAAAATAAGTGTCCATTTCTTATTTTTAAGTATCATCACCAATGTGACACCAAGGAAAGAACATACATGGGTACTACTTGGTTAACACATAAAATTATGGAATTGTCTATGATTATCAAGTGTCATCACCAATGTAATGCTAAGGGAAGAGAATATAGAATTTCCATAATTACCAACAAAATGATGAAATGACATGTGATGTAATTACTCAAAAAATTAAAAATAAAATTGAAAGCATTAGTAAAACAAAGGAAAGTGGTCTTTTTTAAAGAATTTTTTGAGATTATATTTGACAAATTTTTTGAAAACAAATGGTTAGAATGTTTGTTTAGGATTGGTACAAATCAACCTATAATGGGTTAATTAAAAACAACAATAATAAATCAAAAACCACTTCTATGTGACATATTTATAGTTACATAGAAAGACATAAAAGCAAAATTGTAATAAATCAAACACAGGAAATAGACATAATATAGAAAACACAAAACAAATAATTTTTTTCTTAGAAAATGATTTCACTAGCTTTTATGACAATTTTGAAGTCACAAAAAATAAATTAACTAGTCAAAATGATGAATTAATAGCTTGTAGAAATGATTTCACTACCAGAAAATGCAATTTTAGAAAGATAATTTTACTGCTGAAAACAACAATTTCACTAATACAAAACAATTTCATTGCTATACCTAAAAACATAGAAAATATAAAGGGATAAAATTGATGTTACAAACTAATTTTGCTTGTTAGAATAATAATGTTACTATTAAAATCCATGATTTCACTATTAGAAATAATGATTTCACTGAAAAGTATGTTGATTTCACGATTTTCTTGTAGCAAAGAATTAGAAAAAACTAAAAACATGGATAGAAGTAGAAGGTTAATATAAATATAATGATGTAAATAAAATAAGGAAAAAGAGAATAAAAATTGGGTAAAAAATGATTTCATTGTTACGGGGTATAATTTTGTTACTAATGTTTCTAAATTTTTAGTTACATAGTGTGCATATATAATCGAGTAGAAAACATCCAATAAAAACCTGTAGCTTATACCAACACTCACAAAGATAAGATTAAATTCATATGCAAATAAAAATAACAAAATTCAAATTAGAAATTCTTTTTAAATGTAAATATCATAAACGTAAGATGAAAAAGATGAGAGAAAGGTCTCACTAGGCATGCCAAAATATATAAACTAAATCAATAAATGCTAAGAAATAAAATAATTATGAAATCTTAATCTATGCTAAATTCAATCTAAGATAGAGAAAAAAATAAAGAAAATTTTAAACACAAACTTATACATTAAATATGCGAGTTTCCTCCGTTGCGATGTAACATGATTTGCTCTTCAACAATGTGGTTGCTCACTCTTCCAATGCAAGGAAGATGGGTAATGTTTTGGTGTAAAAGGGGTTTTGGTATGCTTTGATTCACTTGGATTTGATTGTGAATTGAATAACACTTCATTATCATAGGTTAAAATGGATGAAAATAATAGTTTTTAGGTTTTTTTATAGTTTTGTAGAGGAAGATCCAATGGTGGAATATTGTTATGATATATTTAAATGATCTAAATAATCAATGGTATCTAATGAGTACTCACCCATGAGGATGATGACAATTTCAAATATTTGAGACAAGTTTGGGAATGGTTAACTGAGTCATTGGGTTTGAGTTGAAATTTTTGACAACTCAAGGGGATGAATCTAAGGAGGTTGAGAAAGTTGTTGGTTTAGTTGTGATGAGTCAGCATGTGAGGGAGAATAAGGCATAAGATGTTGGGTGATGTGTAAAAATATGGATTTTATATTTAAATAAGGATTTAAATTGTGCATTATTGATTAATTTTATTTATTCAATTATTTGAATTTAGAGGGAGATATGATGAATTATTTTAATAAGAATTATTAATAAGTTTTAGTTGCATTTCAATACTAAATGTAATTTAGGTGTCTACACTTGATGAAGGAGACCTTCATATTGATTAAGAACTAACTTCTCTCCTTAAAGGCATACTTGACCTATTTTTTGATGAGTATAATGATGAACATCATGAATATGATCCTTATAAGTTCATAGAATAAGTAGACCTTGAAGTATATGGCTTACATAAGGAAGGTTATTTCATTCCAGAGTTAGGGAAGCCTAGTGAGCCCATGGATAGTTTGTGGTAGTTATTCTTTGATGGATCTAAAATCAAAATTGGTGAAGGAAATGGTGAAATGTTGGTGTCTCCCTCTCAATAAAGGTACTATACTACTTTCATATTTAAAGTTGGTTTTAATTTCAATGTAGTAGAGTATGAAGAACTTGTACATGGATTTCAATGGGCTAGGAAAAGATGAGTGAAACAATTATAGGTGTTTGGTGATAGTGAGTTGGTTATTCATCAATTCAAGGGATAAAATGTAACAAAAAAATCCTTTTTAAAGTCTTATAATCATAGGGTGTGGGATCTTATAGAATATTTTGAGTCTTTCAATATACAAACCATTACAAGAGAAGATAATAGTCATGTTGATAGGTTAGTTGTAGTTATAGCTCAATTTGATATCCCCAATGATGTCAAGAGTTCAAGATATCAACCACATATTAAGGTAATGATAAGGCCTTAAATTTAATAATGATGTTAATTATAATGTTTTTTAGAATGACAGATAAATAACATGCTTTCTCCAATAAGAGGTTGAGATTTATTCAATAAATTAGACCATGTTATAGCAACAATATGGTGATCAAATTATACAGCTAAAGTCAAACAAAATCTTTAAATTTCTAGTGACACTAAAAATTATTTTCAATGATTATGAAAAATGAATAAAGAGAAGATAAGCATATCTACCAAACAAGATAATTATGAGAGGGTCACCATCTTCAAAGATAAACTTCTAGCACTTGGAAAGGTATGTAATAAATAAGAGATACTTGCATTCATTAAATTATGCAAAGAGTTTGATGATATATTTGATTTGGAGTGTAGTGACCACAAAGGATTTGATCATAGCCTATATCAACACACCATAGAGATATATATACAAATTATAATCAATAAGGTAAAGGCAGAGACCTATCAACCCAAGGATAGAGCCTTTAAAGAGGATGGAGTTGACTAAGTTGATAGAGTCTAGCATAATGTTCCCCATCAAGAAATCATCTTGGGTTGCCAATTTAGTCATTGTAAGAAATAAAAATGAAAAGATAAGATTGTAGTGGAATTTATGTAATTAAATAGAGTTTTTTTAAAGGATCACTATCCTTTGCCTTCCATTGAACAAATATTATATATGGTTGTATATTATGAGTGGTTTTATCTCCTTAATGGATATTTAGGATACAATTAGATTTTTCTACAAGAGGAAGACCAATATAAGATAACCTTTACCACAAAATGGGGCACATATGCATATAGGAGGATGAATTTTGGGTTGTCTAATGTTGAAGCTACTTTCTAAAGAGCCATGGACATGGAATTTCAAGGTTTGATAAATGAGATAGTGTTGATTTACCTTGATGATATCATTGTTTTCTCTAAGGATACAAAGAATCATTTGACTCAACTTAGAAAAATATTTGAGAGGTGTAGGAAAATTGGGGTCTTTCTAAACCTAAAAAAGTGTGTATTTTTAGTCCCTAAAGGTAAAATCTTGGGCCATAGTGTCTCCAAGAAAGGTCTCTCCATAAATACTAAAATGGTAAGTGTTATCATGTCCTTATCATTTCCTAAACACAAAAAAGGGATATAAAGTTTATTTAGGAAAATAAAATTCATTAGTAGGTTCATACCTAATTTTGATAATCTTATCAAGGCTATAACATCCATGTTGAATAAGAATCATATTTTTAGTTGGACTAGATAAGGAAGGGATAGTTTTGGTTTCATGAATCAAGCCATAGCTCAAGCTTCAAATCTTGAAAGTTTTGATTTCACAAAATTTTTCACCCTATATGCTCTAGGAAATTATTAAGTCATCTCAACCATGTTGACACAATAAAATGAGTAAGGTCTTTAACAACCCATTGCTTTCTTTAGAAAAGGGTTGGAAGACTATGAAGTAAGTTATACTTTGATGGAGAAGTAGCTATTTGCTATCATAATAAGTCTTAAAAATTCAAACATGTGATCTCTAACAATAAATTTCATTTGATGGTGTCTCATCCAAGCATCAAAGAATTTATTTTGAGAATAAATTTGAATAATAAAATATATGGTTGGATAACCAAGACAATGGAATATGATATACATATCAAGGTTACTAAGTTCATGAGAGGCAAATAGCTATGTGAGCACTTAAGATCAGACCTAAAAGAGAAAACATAAGTTATCTTGTCACTCCAAGATGACACTCAAATAATTATACCTTCATATAATATGAGTTGGACACAAGATATGATCAAATTTATCCAAACAAGTGAGTGTCCACTAGGCCTAGACAAAGTTAAAATGATACTTTTAGATTGTAATCCATCCCATATGTTTTTTTAGATGGAATATTTATGCAATCAAAAATAGAAGAGATCTAGAAATCAATCCTAACTCGGAGAAGATAGATCCTAATTAAACTTCCAATTGGGGATACATTACATAATTGGTAACATGAACAAGATGGGGATCTACTATACCTGATTAGGGGATATTTTATCACAATAAACTCACTAGGAAGAGTTAAAAATACTTTAATATAATAAAAATCATGAAACAATCCTAAGCAATTCCTAAGTATTCATATTCACTAAACTAATAAACAAGTAAAGAAAAGTCCTAATCTAGTTCTCATTAAAGCTTGTGGCACAAAGTGGGGGTAATAAAAAAACAAAATTAAACATACATAAAAGGCATATACTCATGTCAATCTATATTAAATACTAATTCATGGGAGAGAATCACAAATGCATTATCTATCTACTCTTACAAAAGAGGAACAAAGTTAGGAATACTAAAATTTGAAGATAAACCCACCAAACATTAATCTCTCCCTTGGCCAAGGTGATTTACAAGATTTTGTTTTGGTATGTAAGGATGGGAAAGATGAATCACCTCTAGGATACATAACCTATAAATGCATCTAAAAGACTTATCCAGAAGATAAGATCCATATCTCCAAATTAAGTATGAAACCCTAAACTTGTTCCCCAAATTGAATGGTCAATAAGTAGATGTGTATATTCACTTCTCTTCTCTTATTATCTCTTATAATGACCAAAGTGATTGTGTATATATAGGCAAAATTAACCTAATACTTTCATAAATTTTCTAGCCAATAGGATTAACCTAATTGACCTAGTAGTTTTTTATACAATAAACCCATGCTGAAAATTAACTAAGTTGGCACTATGGGCTGATGACAAAACAATACTGGTCTACCCACCTGACATAGTCTTAAAACTAGTGAAAGTGGAATCAGGATAGAGAAGGGATAAATGAAGTTTTTAAATGACTAGAGGAGGGTGAAAATTAAATACTAAGATTAGGTAAATTATTTTTAGGAGATAAGAGTGTAGATAGTAAGTGGAAAAAGGGATAATAATCCTATAAAGATCCAATGGTCTTCCCACTCCTTTCTTGGTGCACCCATTAAGGCATGCACTTAGAGAGATTGAGACTCAATAGGTTTCCACAAGATATAAAGTTTTATATTTGATAAAAGTTTGAAAATATTATGTGTATATATATGCCTCACTCAAATCTCATCAAGTGTCATGTGAGTGTAATAGGGGATGGTGCTTCAGGAAAAGAACATGATGACACATAACACTGATGCTAAGTAAAGTGTAGTAAATAAAAAATAAGATAAATGAAAGGATATAATTGAAAAGCACATACCTTTACTTACCTTACTGCTATAGATAAATAAGGAGATGTAGGAAATGTGAAGGTGTCCAATGTAAAGAACATTAGGTAGACCTATAGAGATTAGCACAAAAAAGCGAAAATAATTGAAGTTTTTTAAATGTATACATGTGATAGTTAGAAACATTCTCTATGAAATATAGATTCCCAAACTTTTTATGGTTTGGAAGAAGAGTTGGTAAAAATAAAGATATGAGCAAAACAAGAAATTTGATAGTAAATTTTTAAGGTGTAAATTACTGTGACTAGGAAAGATAAATAGGAGGGAAAAGAAATCATTGTGTTATTTTAAAAAAAAAAATAGATCTATAAAGGAACTAATGAAAACCTAGAAATCTATAATGTTGAGGAGATGACATGCAAGATGAAGAGGAAACCTAGCAACCATAGAGGGTGCAGTATAGGTAGGCAACTAAGAATTTGAACTTTATTTTGAGAATTTTGGTTGAAATTAAGTGTTTTATAGTAATTGGAAATTTAAAATAAAAATTTAAACCAAAATGAACCCCTAAAAGATTCTTCATAAACTAGAGGCCAAAAAGGGAAATGGGTTGAATGCAATTGGAGAAAGAAGGGCTAAGGAGAAACTTGGTCAAAGTGTCAATAGGGTCAAAATCTACTAAGTCAACCTAGTTGACCTGGTAGGAAATGTTTGGATTTTTTAAAAGGTCGACCTAGTAGGTATATGTCGACCTAGTTAGCTGGAGGTAGATTGCCAACTTAGTACATCTATCAACTTAGTCTTTTAAATGAGATTTATCAATAGAGTACTAAGGGGGAAATGGAAGGGTTGACTTAGTTTTTTAAGTCAACATGGTCAAAATAGGTACTATTTAGTCAACTTATAGTTGACTAAGTGGCTAAAATAGTATGAAAATTTATGAAATATGATGAAATAGGACTATAAAGGCTTAGAATGCTTGACTAAGTACTAAAACGTCCAAGCAGGCTACAAATAGGTCAAATCAATAAAAAATGAATAGATTAAGGTAAATTATGCTTATTTTTGTTAAAATTTTGAAAAGGAATGTATTTTGAATATAAATGGCATGGAGGTCTAATACATTTTTTATTATTTTATGGTTGTAGGGGCATCCCATATTTTTGAGATTGGTAGATGCAAGTTGGTTGCTAGATTTATTAGAGCACCTGACAGATGTAGATCATACCAAGTTCATGATGTTAAGATTGAGAGGGATTATGGAGATGTTATGCATCCCATTGAGCTTAGATTTAGTGGTCATGTACCTAAGATCCTAGGAATGCTTGACCAACACATTTTGATGGGAGGTGGAAGGGGATACCATAGAGGTGGGTATCATCCTAAATGACATCCATGTATTACTTGGATTGTTGATAGGAGGGACACTAGTGATCATAGGGATACTAGATGAATAAGAGGAGAGGTAAGATTTAGTCATATGGGTGACAAGCTTAGATAAGATTTACCTAGGATTAAGGGTAGTTCTATTATACATCTACATAACATAGATTATGGACATTTGAAAGGTTATAATAGGGCTTGTGATAACATGAGTGTTGTGTCACAATTCATATGGTAAGGTATCAATTTTTGTGATAGCCTTGTGTAGGTCTATATTATATCAAGGGGGAATTATATGACCTAGGATTTGTCATCCAGGTATAACTCATGCATGATATGGATGGAATGTTATCTAGAGGGTAGAAGATGATGGGGCTATTAGTTTTACTAAGTGCCTAAATATATGAGATATTTTTGATGTACTGACCAACTAGGTTACCCCATGTGGTCAATGATTAGTTATCTTGGGTTACACACTGGAGATAAGATTAGGAGATATAGGTCATGCCATATGTGCTAGCACTATAGATGGTTAAATGAAGAGATATTGTGTGGCATCTATATGCACACATTTTGATGGTGTGGTTGAGTTGGAGGATAATATGTCCATAGATAACATAGGATTAGATCATGGGCCATTATACATAGTGGTTAGAGCCATATCTAGTGACATGCTTGCTAGGGTATTCCAGACTCCTTCACCTAGTGGCACCTATAGTAGTGCCCACATTTTATGCTAGACATGCATGAGAGTTAAGGGTTAAAGGAGTAGGAGGGCCACCAATCATGAGACTAGAGCTCATACCATGATTAGAGAGGCAATGGATAGGTTAGTCATGATAGGTGGTAACTATATAGAAGATGGATATGGATGTAAGAGTGCCACACGGGCCATAGTTAGTACCATAGTAGGAGGATCTATGACCATCATGGGTACATCACCAATGGAGACACTAGAAATAAGAGAAAGCACAAAGGTTGATCATTCAATATGATCCATTAGTTAGGCTAGGGTAGAGATGGTTGATAAAGGCACCATTGAGGTGAGTCTTGAGATGGGCAAGGTTGATGATACTAAGTTTTTTATCAATTATGAGGCATCTCATGGATGAGGTGATCAAAGGATGGGTCAATGGAGAGACCATGATCGATGGACAAGTAGATTGGGAGATGGTGATTATTGACACTAAGGTATGATGTGATTGAATTTTGGTTAAGTTTTGAATTTATAATACTAGTTTTATAGGATTTGATTTGATATATTAGAGATAGATTTTGAGGTATATTTATATGATGTAACATCTATTTGGTTGTAATTTTATATATCCTACAAAAGAGGAGACTATATGGGGGTCCCTAGTGAGGGGATCACTCCATGATATCCTAGATGAGGCTCTCACATCATATGACCCTGCCACACTAGAATATCTTGTGGTACCATCTACCCCAACTCATAGGAGCTAGTGTAAACTATTAGGAGAGGATAAGAGGTGATAATAGGTACACAGAGAGGGGATACAACCATTGGTAGGGGTGGGTGAAAGAGAGGCATAAGTATGGAAGGCCCTGGCTCAAGATAGAGACACACATATAGATACCATGACACAGATGGGACAGGTAAAAGACTAGGAAAGAGTGGTACATCTAGTGACCTAAACTAATTTCAATAAGTACAAGCCCAGGTGGCTCATCTATAGGGTTAGGTATCAAGACTGAGATCTCAGATAGCCTCTTTATAGAATTCTATTTGAAGGATTTATACCAAGGAATCTATGGGTAGCATGGTTAGGCCATGAGATAGGCATGATGGGGCCCATCCATAGAGATGGAGCTAAGTATTATTGTAATTTGTATAAAAAAGCACATGATATATATAGATATCTAATTTGGATAGTTAGATGTTGATCTTATGTGTTTTTTATGTTTTTTTGTGTTTGTCGATACATGGATATATTTCATTCTAGCACATGTGATTTGATTTGTTGTATATGTTATATGCAATATATGGAGGGTGTTTTCTTTTCTAACATAATGTATAATACAATCATGGTTAAAAAGAAATAGGCAAAAGATGTTTGGAAAGGTATAAGTAATCAAATGTACTACACACTATTTTATGATGGTAAATGTGTAATAATGAAAATGACAAAGTATAATAAACCAAATAGGGTCGTAAATACAGGAAAAAATATGTTTAAACCTTTGAAAATATTGTTAACCAAATTAAGACAAGTAGAATCACACTAAATCATGTTTGAAAGTATGAAAACATTTTAATATAATGGAAAGCACATGAAAGATGAATGGTATAAAGACAAATCAATTACATCAATCAAGCATACTAAATCACATTGGGAGGTATAAAAGATTAAAAAAATTAGAAAAAATGGTCTTAAGTTAATCACACTAATTCAAATTGAGAAGTATGAAAAACTTTAAGAAAAATAGTTGTATTATTACATGCAATTAGAAAATAAGAATATAAAAGTCAAAGATTATCAAAGTAATAATAAAACATACTAAATCAAGATGGGAAGCATGTCAATGATGTGTAACTCATAATCAATCACATTTTATCTCATATTTGACACATGTAATTTTGATGTGACTTGGGTATTGGAAAATTTTGTGAGGAAAGCTAGGTCATATCAATTATCTTACACTGCAAGTCACAAAGGGAACACCAATGAGGCAAAAACAATGGTAAAATATGGTAAAAGGGTATGATAATGTGAATTTTTGGTAATTTATGATGAATTCTAGGTCCTATCCTTGGTCTTAAACTACAACTCACAAATTAAATCCCTAGGGGAGTGATTAGTAAAAAAAATAATATTTCTCAAGAGAAAATATTAGGGTAATAGGGAGTGAAAAAGAGAATGTAAAAATCATAATTAAAGCATATGATGAGGATAACTTATAAGATAGGATACATGTTAAGGACATTAAAAAACACTAAGGGACTAATTACCATCAATATATAAAGGATACCTGCTCATTATAGGCACAAAGTTGTGTAGGCAAATAGGTATGCTACTAAGATCAACTCATGTTGGAAAGTAGAACAAGAAAAGTAAAATGGACCTACCTTCCCACAATGTGTTCCCCACTCCTCAAGACCTCTTACAAATCCATCAATCTACTATGAAGATTGGGTACTTACGTGAGAAATTAGGTAGCACTAATTTTTTTTATAATTCTTCTATTCTAATTTACTGGCCTACCACACACCAAATGACCTTGGCTCTAGTGTGAGGCTAGTTATGGAGTTTAAGCTTTGATTGGAGATAGAATATGTTCTTGAAATCATGTCTTTTAGAATTATTTGAATTTTAATATTTTTAAATGTTGCCTTTTGAGATCATTGCCTTTTGTTTAATGATTTATATTTTGAATATTTTAAAGTTTTTTTAGATTCCTCCTCCATACAAACTTGGAATGGCTAACTAAGAGATAAAGTGATACACATGAATGAGATTTAGGATTTGGCTAAAGGAATCTAAGTATCAAAATATATTATGGTTTAGAACACTTAGTCTTAATAATGAACCAACATGTTATCTCAAATATCAACCATGTGTATACTTAGTTTTTGAAAGGAAATAAAGGGGAATAAAGGGATATCCAAAGTGGACCAGTAAAAGGAGAGTATAATGAGATGAATTTTTTTCTAACTAATAACTTGGTAAATGACAAATGACTAAAGGGCTCAAGGTTTGTATATCCAATTCATAATAATAATGATATGTGTATATAGAGATAAGACAATAAAATAATCATGCAAAAGAAGAACAAGATAACCATAAGAAATGAACTCAAGAAGAACAAGTAAGACATGAAAAAGAATCCATAAGATCACATAAGAATTCAAAATGACATCATAATCAACATATAGTGCAAAAATAAAAGTCATCATGTAGATAGATAAAAATATGACATAATGTTGGATGATAAACATAGATAAGTGTAAAATTGGAGCATATGTTCAATCTAAATGAATGAGCAAAATTAAAAGAACACCATTCTTGTGTTCATAAGTAATAATAGATCTATCCACACACATTATCCATAACATATGATAAGTTTCTATGAAGCTGAATGCAAAGTGAAACTAAAGTCTCATCGATCTTCAGGGAAAGTTGAGAGAATACTTCACATCAAATGTCCTTGACATAAAATGTAAGAATGTCTAAAGGATCATGTTGATGAGGGCTATCAGGTATGGGATGCTTATGATAAGGTATGGGAGTAGACTCTATGGGAGATGGAGTCACCATTAGGGAATGTGTCATCAAAGAAGGAATAATGGGTGGATAAGGATCCACGAGTGAGGGAAGGTCCATGAGTGAGAAAATCATAGGTGAAGAAATGATAGGAGAAGAAGGGACCATGGGTGATAAAACCACTGGGGAAGAAGCGGAACCTTTTTTTGGAGTGACCTATGGGAGGAAGGGTAAAAGGCACATAAATAGTCAATAAGTGATCCTTGAGATGTTCTTGAATGATTTGACAATAATCAGTGTGATGGGTGACACATTGGTGTCAAAGACAATATACCTCTCCACACTTGGGAAGATATTTAGGTAACACTTTGGGAGGAAGTATAGACTTATCTATGGGTTGAGGAGAAGTGGGATACAAGGTGTTAAAATACTTTTAGCACTTGTGATAATGGTTGGATGAATGATTATTTTTGTGATGGAAGTAATATATACTCTTATGAGTAGCCTTGGGAGGAATACTCATAATAGGGGGTGAAAGAGGAGCTAGGGAACATTGTTATAAGGAATAGTCTCTAATCCAATGATTGACAATCTTATGAATGTCATAATATGGTTGATCAGCCCATTTAGTGGGAAAAGAGGAGGATTGTGGTAAAAGAATCAAACCATTAGCAAGGGAAGGTGGGGTTGGTGGAGAAACTTGGGAAAGGCTTGTTTGAAGGAGCAATAGGATCAAAAATCATAAGAGGCTTAACTATAGAGGGAGTAGTAAGAGGATCTAAACTAGGCACTATTATAGGAGAGATGAGATCAAAAATGGGAAGATACATAGTTATAAAAAGAGTATGAATATGATCCAAATTGGGCTCTGCTATAAGAAGGGTAAGAAGCATATAAGGCTAAAGGACAGTCATAAGCATCTCGAGAATAAGAAGGATAGAGGGGTCCTAGTATCTATAAAAATGATATGGACTAGTCATAACATGATCCATAAGCATGTTCATATGAGGTTATTCAAAAATTTAAGGTGTATGTGCCATCTCTACGCTATTATAAAGAGGAAAATGCTAAAATTAGGAATGACATATGATGTAATATGATAAGAAACACTAAAATTCTGAAGTAAAGAGGAATTATAATGAATAATTTTAACATCTTGGGCTTGAACAAGACCTCCTAATAATGGATCATCTAATGTATGACCATCATCATAATTAGGTGTATGAATATCAATGGTACAAATAGGGATGACATTATCATCTAATGAGGTGTGATGAATGGAGTGTTGAGTCTTGGTTAAGATAATGGGTATATCCTCACTAGGTACCTGATGAGAATGAGGTCACAAAATTGGAGGAAGATGAGAGATGAGATGAGGTGAGAGATCAAAAGTTTTGATTTTTAGATTAATCTTATTAGGCTCATCATCATCAAAATCTAAGAGGTTAAGGGGTATGTTCCCAATGAGTTTAGGATGACTATTGTAACCTCTAGTGGAATTGATAGGAAATTTAAAGTGTTGAGATTCACATAATGGAACACTTGGAAAAGGTTCAAGAGTATGAATCTTAAATACACCACAATCTTAGAATTGTTTAAAATTCTAAGGGTTAGTGTTGCCTTGAATCCTATAGATGGATCCATTATGAGGAAACTTGACACATTAGCAAGTAGAAGAGGTAATGACTCTCATGAGATAACCAATAAAAATGTTGTAGGATAAAAGAAAGTTAAAGATCATCACCTTCACATTAACAGTGATAGGTAAGACAAAAATGGGAAGCCACACACAACCTAAAGGAGGTATTTGCCTTCAATCATATCCTTGACATGTGTTGTGTGTAGACTTGATATTACATTAAAAATATCCAAGGGTTTTGATAAAACTGAGAGAAGAAACACAAGTTCTAGTTCCCTCATCAATCAAGGTAAATTTAACATGAATATTGACAATTTGGACACTAATGAAAAGAAGAGGATAATCTGCATGAAGTAGAATCTCATCAGGGATAATGGAAGCAATGGGAAATTTTTAAAAAAAGAGATCCATTATTTTTTCAATGTGTATGAACATCTATTCACATTGTTGTAAAATGATATCTTATGATCTAGATAAGGTTACTTCACATTCTACTAGGGGAGGATACTAGATGTTCATTTATAATAAGATTCACATAAGATAGTTATGATGATGTGGAAAAGTCCACATAAGCTTAATAAAGGGAATTTGAGATGGGAGATTAGTAAAGTTTCATGATAGGTTCCCACATATCATAACCCATTAGAGGACTGGTATAAAGATGTGCATAGTGTTGAAGGAGGTCTTCAAAGGGAAGAGACAAAGTATATGTGAATTTGTGTTGATAAGATGTGGTAGTCTTAGTTGAAGGACAATTTGGTTGATTGTCTTGAGAATTTAAGGTAGCTGATGCAGGTTTAGTTTGAGAAATGTTAGAAGAAGTGTTGTTAGAAGGTAAAGAGGTAGAAATAGTATGAGAAGTGTTATCCATGGGATGATTTGGAATTAGTTTGTCAAAAGATATAAGGTCTTCTTTCCCTATCTTAATTAAGTGATTCAAAGAATAATCTTAAATAACATGGAATATATGAGATAATTGAGGGGTGTGGATAGGTTAAAGATCAATGAAGGTAACCACCCTTTGCATATTAGTCATATTGACCACATTCTCTTCATAAGGTGGGTTAAGATGACTACTAACATGATTAGTAGAAAGGGTAGGCTTGTCTTGTTTAGCTTGGTGACTCAAAAGAGGATATTTATAGATGGTTAGTTCAAATCTTGAGATTTAGATTGTTTTTCATGGGATTTAAAGGCAATCTCATAGGCTTGTTGATGTTTATGAATGATAAAATCATGGTCAAAGTTGGGACCAAGAAGGAAGTCCATATCTAAATTATTAATGTAATTAAATTACTTATATGTTTGCATGAAATGATTATATATCACATAGAATAAGCAAATATGAAAGATCACACAATAATAATTGACAACTAAGTAGAATATTAGATAATATAGCAAAGTCACTTTGAGGGGTAAACCTCCACAATAATGTAATAAGATTAGAATACTTAATATGGTGATCAAATACTAACCACTACCTCCTATATGTAGTTTACTTAACCATGGTTATTCTATAGGCTGACCTAACTAAGAACATAGATAAATGTAATAAGAATACAAAAGAAGCATGTAAGCCATAAGTTGACCACACATATCCCTAGACATGTCATAGGTTAAGGGCATAACATGACCTTCCACTTAAAAATAACATTGTCCTTAATGTTGAGTCAACTCTAGATTTTATTTCACAAAGGATTCATCCTCCCAAGTGGCATCTTCACAAGGTAGATTCTTCCATTTGATCAGGTACTCCTTAATCATTCTAGACTATAGTTGCTTAGTGTACATTTGAAAGATCACCTCAAGACCAATAATAACTCTTATTTCCTCATCCAATTATGATAACTTAGTTTGAATAACAACTCTATGTCCAATGAATTTTTTCAAGCAAGATACATGAAATACTAGATGTATGCAAGTGGAGGAAGGAAACTTTGACTTGTAGGCCACACTACCAATTTTATACAAGATCAGATAAGTCCCATAATACTTAGGGGAAAACTTGATATCCTTTTTATATTACTTTAAGGACATCTACTTATATGGATAAAAGTGAACAAAGACCCAATCACCAATGTCAAAATGCCTCTGTCCTATGTTTATCTACCTAATATTTCATGTGATTCTAGGCCATGGCTAAATTTTCACACAAACTTACAAGGATCTCTTGTTGATGGTGAATATTTTATTCAACTGTATGCACCTTCAAGGTTGAAGTTATGGATAGAGGGTGGTATCCATATAGTGCCATAAAAGGAGACATTTTGGGAGAACTATGAAAAAAGGTATTATACCACTATTCAACAAGTGGCAACCAATGAACCCATTTATCCTATTTATTATAAATAAAATAATGGAGATATCCTTCCATAAATTTGTTGACTACCTCAGTTTGTCCATCTAATTGATTATGATAGGATGAACTATGATCCAACTAGGTTCCCAAACATGTAAATAACATAGTCCAAAAATTTCTAGTGAAAATGGGATGTCTATCACTATAAATGATCTTAGGGGTACCATGCAATTATAAATTATATTGAGAAAATTAGAATCTATTATACTAGTAATAAATGGTTGTGATAAAGAACAAAAATGAGCATACTTACTTAGATAATCCACCACAACCATGATAATATTTTGACCATCATATCTCAGTAACCCTATAATGAAATCCATAGACACCTCTTTATAATGTTGGCTAGGGATGGATAAAGGCTATAAAAGACCTAGGGTTTTGATGGTTTATCTTTTATTTTGTTGATAGATCATACATTCAGCCACACATTTCTAGACATCCCCCTTGAGTCCTTCCCAAAAAAATCTTTCTTATTTTTATGATAGGTTTTCAAAAATCCTTAATGACCCCCAATTAGAGTTGCATGAAGTTCCTGAAGGATTTTCTATTTAATAAGATAATTATTACATATGTAAAATCTATCTTTATACCATAATGAATCACCCTTCCATATGATTTTTTCAAATCCACCCAAACCTTGCTAAATATTCTAAATCAAATCATAGTTAGCACTATCATTTTCCCATTTTGATTGTGCTTTCTCTAGCTAATCTGCCTATAGAATAGTCATAGCACATAGAAATGCCTCAACTGATTCATCCTTCCTAGGTAGTGCATCTGCCACTACATTGTCCTTACCTTTCTTGTAAACTATTTCAAAATCATAGCCTAACATCTTAGTTACCCATTTCTATTGTTCTTTAAATGATAAATATTGTTTCAAAAAATATTTGAGACTATCATGATCACTTTTTACCTAAAAGTGATGACCCATCAAATAAGGTCTCCATTGTTTAACTACATGCAAAATCATGAGCATTTCCTTCTCATAGTTGGGCTTATGCTAATTTTTACCCTTTAGTTGATGACTTTAAAATGCAAGTGGTTTGCCTTCTTGAATGAGTGAAACACCCATACCATACCTACATACATCACATTAAACCACAAAAGTCTTGGAAAAATTAGGAGTGGCCAACATTGGAGTGGTGCACATAGCCAATTTTAATTGTTTAAATGCCCTAGTAGATGTATCAGTCCACTAAAAGGAGTCTCTCTTCAACAAAGAGGTGAGTGGGGATACAACACTACCATAATTTTTGACAAACCTATGATAGTAGCTAGTTAGCCTTATAAATCCTTTTAGTTGCTTTAATGTCTTAAGAATCAACCAGTCTACCATTGCTTGGATTGTTTTAGGATACACTTTAATTCCTTCATGTAAAACTAGATGACCTAAATACTCAACCTTATAATCTCCAAAAGTACATTTAGAAGGTTTGGCATTCAAATGATGTTGTTCTAGAATATAGAGTATCTATTTCACATGGTGAAAATGGTCTTCCCAAGTTTTACTATACAGGAGGATATCATCAAAAAATATTAGAACAAATTTCCTCAAAAATGGCCTAAAAATAGTATTCATCAAACTCTAAAAGGTGGATGGTGCATTTATTATACTAAAAGTCATTACCAAAAACTCATAATGGACCTCACGAGTCTTAAAAGTTATTTTGGGTATGTCTTCATCATAGATCTAGATTTGATGATACCCAAGATGCAGATCTAACTTGGTAAAATAAAGAGCAACATTTAATTCATCTAGAAAATCATCAATGATATAAAATAAGAAATTTATCTATAATAGTGTACTTGTTGAGTTCTCTATAGTCAGTGCACATATTCCAAGTGTCATATTTCTTTCTCACCATGACAACAGGTGAAGAATATTCAATTTGGCTATGGTGAATGATTCTTGCATCTAACATATCTTGTATCATCTTTTCAATTTCACTTTTTTGGGCATAGGGATATTTGTATGGTCTAATGTTGGGTGGTGTAATACTAGGAATAATTGTGATATCATGATCATGTGTGTGGCTAAGTGGAAGTAATTTTGACATGTCACCAAAAATAATCAAATGGGCATTGATCACTTGTTATAGATCAGAAGGTGTAGATGCCTGAGTTGGTGAAACTTTTATGGAAAAAAAGAGAGCTACAAATATTTTAGCACCCTTATAGATAATATTTGTCATTTTATGGGAGATAACAAGTTGTGGAGATTTAGCCCTTAACCCCCTTAGTTCAAATGTCATTCCCTCAAAATGAAAGTGCATGAATAATTCCTAGAAATTCATCTCAATAGTGCCTAAAGTGGTGAGCCACTGTACTCTCAAAATAATGTTAGCTCCCCCCATGAGAATAGAAAACATAGAAGAATCCAACAAGTAGTCTCCCATGGCTAGCTTAATACTATGTAATTTTCCTAAAAATTTGTTTGTACCACCATCTATAATCATGAATTGAAATTCTTGATTGCGATAAATGAAATAGTTCAAATGAGTAGCCAACTTATTGTTGATGAAGTTGTGTGTGCTCTTAGAATCAATAAAAGTAATGACCCTTTATTTCTTTAAGAAACCCACCACCTTAAGATTTTGAGGAATATTAATACCTGAAAGGGCATGATAGGAAATAGTAGGCTAAGAGTCTTTATATTTTTCCTCTAGAACTTCTTCAACCTCACTAATTGCCTTCTCATCATCATCATCCTCATTGGCACCTTCAATGTAAAATAGATTCTTTTTATTATAGTGATGATCTTTTCTCCTTTTGTTATCACAACCATAACAAAACCCATTGGCTCCCTTCTCCTCAAATTATCGATGTGTCAATCTAGTGAGTTGAGGAAATGATGGTGCTAGAAAGGTGAAATCACAACCAGTAGTGAAAGTTTTCTATTTGACCATATCTTTTTATTATACCATGAGTGCCCATGAGATGGATTATCATGTAGATGTTGGGTTAAAAATATGAACCTCTAATTGGATTTTATATTTTAATCCACCCAAAAAAATATCATTCAAATTTTCCTCAGTGATATCTTCCACCCATAAGGATAGATTCTAAAATTGATGAATATAATCCTTCACAGTTCCTATTTGCCATAATTTGGATAAATAGTTAAATTATTTCTCAAATAAATTATTATAATAATGATCCAATAACTCATTAGTGAAAATAGACCATGTAACAGGAGCACCATTCTTTTTATTTTGACCACACAACTAGCGATACCAACTGAATAGCTCAGGTTCCAAATACAAAGATGCCACTATCACCATTTGAGAAATAAGAGTTTGATGTAGATAAAATAAATTATTAATTTAGGTAATTCAAGTGAGGGTATCCTTACCATCAATGTTATGTATCTCCACTTTTGGAAACATTGGTTTCACACTAGAATTGGAGTTGTTAGTGTTTAGAGGAAGGGGACCCAAATGATGAAGCAGAGGGTTATTTGGCTATAACTAAGATGAAAGGGCAGCCAATTATGTAATGATCTAATTTAATTTAGTGTGAACCCCATTAGTCTCTTATCACATCCCTAAAACATCAGTTTGAACTATAACAAATTCATCATGGCACACCAAGCCCTTTGTGTTAGCCTAAAGTTAAGATATAAATAGATCTAAAGTTCTAAATTCTATGTCATAAATAGAAAGAATCTTAGGAGTTTATTTCCCTCCTTTTCTTCCATGAGTGGGACCTACCATATACAAACCATAGGAGGGTTTTTTCCTTTAAAAAAGTATACTAGGAGATGGTACCATTGTGATTGCCTCACTAAGATGAATCCAATGACTACCTTTGTGCACTAAGGTAAAACATTTCAACAACAAAAAAGTGTACCAATAAAATATACCATTAAGATCATCTCATTGAGATGAATCCAATGAATACAAATATGCAAAGGAAATTTATTTTCCTTAATTTTTTTCAAATAATACTACACTGATAGAAAAAATTAATTATTCCTAGATTGGAAGTTATGTTTTTTTATCCTTCTGCTCACACAAGTTGTGCCTCACCAGATCAAAAAAAACATAATAGGAAACTTTCCCAAATCAAATATTTGATACCACTTGTAATGAAATTGCGTAGATGTTCACATAAAATGACTATATATCACAAAGAATAAGCAAATATGAGAGATCACACAAAAATAATTAACAGTAGAGCAGAATACTAGATAATATAACAAAGCCACTTCGAGGGGGCAACCTCCATAATAATTCAATAAGATAAAAATACTTAATATGATGATCAAATACTAATCATGACCTCATATATATAGTATACTTATCCATGGTTATTACATAGGCTGACCTAACTAAAAACATGGAGAAATGTAATAAGAACATAAAAGAGGTATGTAAGCCACAAGTCAACCACACATATCCCTAGACACATCAAAGGTTAATGGTGTAGCAACAAATCTACCTACAAGTCTCATGAGAATGACCCCAACTAAAATGAAACCAACAAAATTTATTGAGATCATACTAAGATTTCATTGAAAGAGTGGGATCAATATCTCATGGAAGAGGCCTTGGGAGATGCTTTTGTAATTTGATTAAAGAGATAGTTTTTTAAACTTTGATTTTATTGTTTGAAGATAAAGGAGGATTAGTTTAGTGGTTATAAGGGGAAGCTTATTTTGGAGGTTGTTGGGAAAAACAACTTGAATAGTATGAATGGTGTCATAAGATTCAGTGACACCATCTTTAGTATCATGATGATTCATGTTCTTAAGTAATATTTGAGTACCCATGGAATGTTGGGATGGATCAAATTGATACATGAGTAAATATTGATTCTTTGCTTGGTCAATGGCCTCTTCCAAAGTACATGTAGAGAGATTCTAAACATGATATTACAACTTTGGAAAAAGAGCATTGGTAAATAGATGAAAGAGATTTTCATTATCCATGTTATGCTCACATTTGTTACATAAGGTCTTCAATCATTTGACAAATTCTTGGTTGGTTTCATTTTCAAGTTGCTTACAATTGATAAAGTGGGCCAAGGTATTCTCATGGAGATCACTAGTTTAGAACTATTGCACTATAACATTAAGTGAATATTCAAAACTAGTAATAGAATGGGATTAAAGTTGATGGTAGTAATCCAAAGCATAACCCATGAAAGTTTTGGCTAAGATATTTGTAGTGGCAAAATTATTCAATTTGACCCATTATTTATATATATTTCCAAATGTTTTAGATGAAGAGTAGGATTGATTGACCCATTATAAGTGATAGTTGGGGTGATTCATCCTATATAGATATTAGTAATTTGAGATGTAAGAGGCTCATTTTGAAGATGCTTGATTGTTTTGTTGACCAAATGAGGTTGTAGGATAATATTACCATGGGTATCTTGAAGAGGAGGTGGTGAAAATTTTGATTATGTGTGCCCCATAGAACCTGTTGTGGGTGGGTTCAAAGATAGATAAGGTAATTTTAAATTTGCATATTTGATTTACATTGTTATATTAGAATGCATTCAATTGATAAAGAGTTTGTAATTGAAGTTGATGGTTTTGATTTATATTATTTATATTGTTTAGATCATTAGAATTGGTAGTAGTAGCTTGGGTACCACTATTGGTACCTAGAGAGGAATTGTTGGTAAGTGAAGCACTAGTGGCATAATTTGCTTGTGTGGTAAAAGATGAACTAGTAGAGGGATGAGAACAAGTAGTACTAGAAGCATGATTACCATGGGTAGAAAATGATGCACTAGTGGACATATTAACTAAAGTAGGTTTTAGAAGAGGCCCACTAGATGTAGAACCTAGCATGTTAGTAGAGATGATAGGCATGTAGGTAGAATAAGTCAAAGAGGAAGATGCCATGGTATGAGAGGGGGTCAAAATAGAGGGAAGAGGTTACGAAGAAAATAAATTAATATCCCCAAATCTATGTGAGAGTGTGGGAGAAGGTGAATGAGGCTATTCATCTTAACCACTAATCATGAGGTACTATATGGTAGAAGGATCCTTTCCTCGGTGATAAGGAAACTCATTGATGAATAACAATATTTTGGGAGTATACTCTAAATTAGGTTGATCTTCAAGTGAGAAAAAAGGGTTATGAAGAGAAGAGGAATGAGGAGGTGTCCCATAGTTGGTAGTGCAAGTGGATACATGCAATTTTCCTGCATCTAAGGGAGGAGACACAAACTATGTATGGGAGAACCTACTAGGATTGGTAGAGCTCATCATGTTTTTTGATTTCATCTCAATATTATCTTCAAACAAATATTTCATGATGAAGGAGAGAGGCTAATAAAAATAAATTTGATGCAAAGGCAAGGAAAAAAGAATAGATAGAAGATTATATAGGGTTAAATGGGTTGACATAATAGGGTATAAATATTCTATAAACTATCTTGGGTTAATTACGTCAACCTAATAGAGCCAACAAGGAGCTAAAAAAGACACAATGTCAACTGGGTCAACCTAGTAAGCAAACTAGGGGTCTAAAAAGTGTATAGGGTCAATTAGGTCAACCTAGTAGGGGAAATAGAGGTCTAAAAAGTGTATAGGGTCCATTAAGTTGACCTAATAGGCAAAACAAAGGTCTGAAAAGGTGTATTGGGTCAACTAGCTTGACCTAGTAGGAAAAATAGAGGTTTGAAAAGTGTATAGGGTTGACTGGGTCAACTTAGTAGGGGAAATAGATAGTCTATAAGAGACTATGTCAAGAAGAATGATTGTATACAAAAATCAGGGAAAATTTTTACAAGTGTTTTGAAAGTAAGAGCTGAAAGGAAACACACAATCAATCGGGTCAATCAGGATGATCCAATTAAGGAACACATCACAAACCTTGCACTACCACTAACCAATGTAAGTTTTAAAATACAACACCCATTGATCAAAGAGAAAGAATTCAACTAAAAATTAAATGTTAACTAAGTGGTCACCTAAATGTTATTAGATTACTAGAAATTATGATTAATGTGATACATAAGTTAGTTGTAAGTAAGGAACTAGAAAGTAGTCTAGAGATAATTTTAGGATGTTTAGGCTAAAAGGGATCTATATTGGTAATGGTACTTGGCTTGGTATTGGGTCTTACCCCTTTAAATCATAGTCCCATAGTGATAATGGTATCGAGTGCTTTGCTAGTATATACCATTAACCACATATTTATACTTTACTAGAAAACCAAGTTGGCTTCCCCCTTGGTGATGAAATCCAAGCAGTTAAGCTTCAAAAAGACAAGTGTTGAATGCATTTTGAATGTTAAGCAATTTTTTAGTGTGTTCAAGAAAGATCAAAATATTTAAACTAAAATGAACTTTGAAAACCACCTAATTAGAGTATGTGAGATACTTTAATCATGAGAACAATTCAAAATGAATGTGTGAACTAATTACTAGAATGTAGTTGTTAATTACCAAAAGATAAGCATGGTACAAGGTCTGATCGATAACACTATATGTAAATAATATAGAATAGACTAAACTATGTCAATATTATATTGAATAAGCAAAGGTATTAAAGAACTAAATTGATAGTGTCAACTTAATCTTTTAAATAGAATATAATCTATATAACTACGTTGATAAGGTTGACCTAGTTTGTTGTAGAGGGACAATTTTAAAGATTGAAAACTTGTACAAAATAGAGCTAAAAATAAGAACTAAATTGAAAGAGTGAGAAAGAAAGGAACCTTGGTGGGTTTGAAGATGCTTAGATTTGAAAAATATCTATTTTAGCTATTTGAAAAAATTTCCAACTAAGCTGACTAGGTCAACCTAGTTATGTGAAACCCTACTACTGAAGCATGTAGAAATAACTATATTGACAAGGTTGAACTAATTTATTTTCTAAATGACAACTTTAAAACTATGTCAATAGGGTCAACCTAGTTTGTTTTTTGGAAGCTACCTGAAATACTAAGTCAACTAGGTCAACCTAGTTTGTTTTTTAGAAGTGAATAAAAATATGGTGTTGACCCATTTGATCTAGTAACTTATATTTGATGAATACTTTCATAGAAAGAATAGAGTCATATCAATATGATTGTGTGTTAAATATGTGAATAGAATTTATAACTATAATGAAATATTCAACCTAGTATCATAAATAAATAATGATAATAAATGATATAATTTGACAAATGTGAAATAAAGCCTGCAAGGGTTAGCTTCACATTAGGTTCACCATAATGTATATATTCATAATTAAAAGAGATCTACAAGTCAATCCTAACTCAGAGAAGATAGATCCTACTTACACTTCTAATTTGGGATACATTAGATAATTAGGAACATGACCAAGATGGGGATCTACTAAACCTGATTAGGGGATCTCTTATCATAATAAATTCACTAGGGAGGGTTCCAAATCCTCCAGTATAAGAAAAATAATGAAATAACCCTAATGGGGTCATAAGTCTTCATATTCACTAAACTAATATATAAGTAAAGCAAATCCCTAATCTTTTGTTCACCAAAGCTTATGGCACAAAGTGGGGGTAATAAACAATAAAAGTAAACATGCATAGAAGACATATACTCACATCAATATATATGTAATCATAATGTATGGGAGAGAAATACAAATGCATTATCTATCTAATCTTACAAAGGAGGAATAGGAATACTTACCTTTGAAGATGAACCCACCAAGCCTCAATCTCTCCCTTGGCCAAGGTGATTTACAATATGTTGTGGTATGAAAAGATGACAAGGCAACTCAGATCTAGGCTACATAACCTATCAATGCATCTAAAAGACTTATCCATAAGATAAGATCTATATATCTAAAAAAAGTAGGAAACCCTAAGCTTGCTCCCTAAATAAAATAGTTAATAAATAGATGTGTATATTCACTTATTCTCTTCTCTTCTCTTTTTCTCTCTTATAATGACTGAAATGATTGTGTATATATAAGAAAACCTAACTGAATAATTTCACAAAATTTATGGTTGACAGGGTCAACTAGTTGACCTAGTAGTGTTTTAGACAATAAATCCATGCTGAAAATTAACTTAGTCGGCATTGTGGATTGATGATAAAACAATACAAGGTCGACCTAGCCAACATAGTCTTAAAACTGGTAAAAGTGGGATCAAGCTAAGGAAAGGCTAAATGAAGCTACTAAATGACTAGAGGAGGGTGAAAATGGGATACTAACCTTAGGTAAATGGTTTTTAGGAGACAATAGTTTAGATAGAAAGTGTTAAAAGGTAAAACAATCTTATGAATCACTAATGGTCTACCTACCCCTTTTCTGGTGTACCCCTTAAGGTGTGCACTTAGAGAGATTGAGACTCGATAGGTTCCTACAAGATATAAAGTGTTAGTAATTGATAAAACTTTGAAAATATTATGTGTATACAAAATACTCTTTATGAAAGATCTTAATGGAGTTCTCTTGAGGTGTGTAAAGGTTGATCAGACTAAGAGAGTGTTGGAAAAATTCCATGATGGGTTATTAGTTGGCCACTTTGAACCAAGATATATAGTATTAAAAGTGATGAGATCTAGTTATTATTGGCCTAACTTGTTCAAAGACTCATATTCATGCATGAGTAAGTGTCATAAGTGTGATTTATTTAGAGGAAAATATAAGATTACATCCCCCACTCTCCATCTTATTCAGGTAAAATAGCCTTTAATGTAGTAGTGTTTGGATTTCATAGGTATGATCAGTCCTCCTCCAAGTGTTGGTCATAAGTGGGTGTTAACTACAACTGACTAATTTACTAGGTGGATATAAGTAGTGAATTTCGAGGAAGATAATGAGATTAATGTGATAAACTTCTATGAATGCATAGCAACTAGATTTGGAGTACCTTTTGCACTTATCTTAGATAATGTAATGGATTTGCTTAGTACTAGAATAAGTGAGTGGGATGTGAAACATGAAATCCACCTAAGTATATCTCCAACTATTATTCTCAATGTAATGGACTAGCAGAGTCCATAAATAAGAATCTAATCATATTCATGAAGAGGACTATGGAGGAAAATCAAAGAACATGGCACACAAAATTAAAGACAACCTTATGGACTGATATGATCACTCCTAAAATATCCATTGTCAAATCCCCCTACATGTTTGTTTATGGAAAACAAGTAAAACTATTAATATCCCTTGATATACTAGCTCTAGATCTTACACATTAGTTGAAGATGATGGATAATTATGCCATAGAGATTGGATTAGATGAGTTGATGGAATTGGAGGAAATAAGAGACCATGATATGCCTATTATAGAGTCTCACCAAGCTCAAACCAAGAGATACTTTGAGAAGAGAGTTTTTCTAAGAACATCCTGGACCTTGTATTCAAATGGGATGAGTATAGGGCCAAACCTGGAAGACACACAAAGTTTGATACTCTATAGAGTGGGCCCCATGTCATAACTCATTGTAAGAAACATAATGCTTTCTAGATCTCAAAGATAAATGGAGAAGAGTTGCATATCCATGTCTACACCTTAAGCATTGTTATTAAGGCCATTTTATCATCTTATACATAGTTGATTTGTCTTTAATTTCTCCAAGTGCTTATATCACAAGTTTTTTTGTTTTTATTTGTTTCTCTTTTCCCTAAATGCCTCTTAGCATAGTGTTTTTTTTCTTTGTTATTGGTGTTTTTGGAAGGTGTTATCCATGGTCTCAACTTATTTTAAGGGATTTTAGTCAAGTTTCAAGGTTTGAATCAAGTTTTTTGCTTAGTTTTTCGTTACTCCATGCCTAATAGGATGTTTAAGGCCACTATTCTAAATTTTTAGTAGGTAAAATATCTTATAATGTCACCAAAAATGTTATCTAATCAACCACCCTAGGCCAAGGTCTATTCAAACCAAGGACCTAAGTTATCTGGCCTTGTAAATGCCTTATTGAGAGTCATGCCTTGGTGGCCTTGATTTATTTTGACATGGTGTATATCAGGTTGTTTCAAGTTATTAGTAAAGTATTGTCAATAGGTAATATATGACACCTATTAAATCCCTTTACATGGTCATCTATGAATACTCTAGCATTGTGGATGGTTTTGGCATTGTTTAAGCTTTTTTTTACAAAATTTAATGTTAATGTTCCATTCTCTTATACTTGTTTGAGTCATTCTTATACAAAGTAAAATGTGCTTAAATTTTGGTGGAAATAATCAAAGGAGTTACTTTAATCCATTTGTCACTTATTGAATATCATGTTCTTCCTCATTCTAGCTGTACACCCAACCAAAATTCCAACTCCATCCACTTGGAATGTATACTCACATTTGAAAAACTATTTTGATCACTTTTTTAATATGAAAACTTAGTATGATGTAATAAATTGAATTAAGGGTAGGTAAAATAGGCTCTTTATATTTTAAAATATCATTGAAAAAGTCAAGGACTCCATTGGACATCTTGTACATAGCTACCTTAGGGATAACTTGTCAAATGAGCAAGTTCCATAAGAAAATAAAGCACATTTATGTTGAGCCAGGTATCTTCAGCCAAGTGAATTATGGTATCAGGTAATAAGATCCTAACACAACCTTATTTATTATTTATAAGCCCAAATTCATTCCAGAGCAGAAGATAGAGGTCCTAAAAGGGAAAAAAATCACTTAAGATCTCTATCAAGTCATTGGTAGAGTGAAGAAGGTCAGTTTGATGAATATGGTTCATGGAGGAGAAGAAATATTAGGCTAAATTATCTTAGGAGAAGGAGACTACCTCTATCCCCTTCTAATTCATATCAATAGTTCTATTATTAGGGGGCAGGTATGTATAAACCATCATGAAGAAGTATGTTATTCCTAAAACCCTACAAAACCTAAGCATCTCAATATTCTTATTGTGATAAAAAATTTAGATCTATTTGGATGTAGGATTAATGTTGAAAATTATTATTTATAGTGATAATATTCCCTACAATACCAAACTCAACATAATCAACTTTTTATTAGACAAATCTTTTCAAAAAATCTCAAATTTTGTTGTTTCTTGACATGATAGGCATGTTTTAATGTTATGAGGTGTTTTCATGGTGTTTGAATGATTGAAAAATAATTTTCAACATGGTTTTCAACCTTACCAATTCCCTTAGGCTTTTATCAAAAATCTAAAGTTCTAACTTGTGAAAAAACACCATAGATCATATTCATATTGGCAAGAAACCTCATGTTTTGTTTTATCTTAATAGATAGGTAAGATGTTGAAGTTGTGAAGTGTTTTAAAACATGAATATTGATTTAAAACTAGTTTAAATATATTATTCAACCTCATAATAACCCCCTATACTTATTTAAATCATTGATAGGGTCAAAAGTGCAAAAAAATAACATGATCATGCATGTTAAGCTTAACTATGTCAATGCTACAAGTACAAACATGAAGAGAAAGTGAAATTTTAGGGTTTAACTTGAGGGTTTTAAATTCATGTAATTTTGTAAAGACATTGAGGAATATTTTATAACCTTTATGATGAAGACAAACAATTCAAAGAAGGTCATTAGGGTCAAAATATTTAAACTACCTACAAACCTTAGGCATGGACTAAAGTAAGTTATATGAGGCTTAAGGGGTCAAATCCTTTGAAAAAAAACCTTAATTTTTTTTCATGGATAAATTATAGAGTAAATATTTATAATAAAAAAAAGTAATTTGAATACTTTTGTTTACTCAAAACACTCATCTCAAATGTACATCTATATGCCTGCAAGTTCAAGAAGGTCATCTTCCTCACATGTGAAGTTAGTTGAGTAGGTGCATGTGTAAAATTAGATTTATTGGATGTTTATAAGGTATATTACATCCATTTTTTTAATTTTCCAATCCATTATGGGTATAAATCTTTATGAATAATCGTTGAGAAGATGAAGACCTTAAAACTACCAAGAAACCTCTAAGAGAGATTGATGATTGTAAATGATTTTAGAAGTGAATAAAATACACATGAAATGCCTTGAAAACCCTAGAATTACATCTTCACACCTCATGATCACCTATTGGATTAAAAATATTGGCATGTGTGGAGGAAAAGTACAAAGAAATAATCCTAAAACTACACCTTTAGGCTTGTTTTCAAGTGTTTTAATGAATGAGGACTTCCTAAGTAGTTGAAGAGGGTTTTAATTTTGGATATATGTATAATTAACTTCCACTATCCATTCAATAGGCTCTCATGGTGTTATAATAGGTTTTCAAGTTCTAAACCAAGCCATACTAAGATTGCTTCCTTATTTACATTGAGTAAATGATTGTGTAAACCTTTCAAGAGTCATCTAAGGCTTGAGAATATCTAAGACAATCTTTTATATACTTGATGAAACTATTTTATAACTCTAAAAATCATAAACAAGTCCATTCTCAAGGATTGTGGGTATATTTTAGATATCTAATGGATAGGTAGTTTACTAGCTTCATGGTGTTGAGAGATCACAAGGATGAAGATAGTCCTCCACCAACCCTTTCAATATTGTCTCAAGATAATTTAATTATACACAAAAAAAATTTAGGAAGTGATGATTAAGGTTCTTGATAAACCTAAGTTTTTCTTGTAAGAAACTTAAGGAAAAATCCTATAAATTTTCTTCCATCAAGTGTCTCTCATGAAGACCTTATAACATATGGATATGCCACTAAAGAATCCTAAGAGACCTAATACATTCCTATAAAATCAATTTTAACATACCCCAATGTGGATAAGGTGTTAAGAAACCTCAATCAATAAAGGAGGTCAGTTTCAAGAAACCAAGATGAGTCATAGAAGGCAAAGAGTCACTCTTACACCAAATTTCTTAAGGTCATCATCAAAAAAAGATAACACATGTTTAATAATAATCATATAACTATTTTTTAACTTGTATTGAAGTTGTAATTGATTTTGTGATGGATAATAGTCATCATAATCCTTATACACATCCTCTTCTTTATCTTCTCTCTCTTTTATCCTATAATTATTCATGTGATTGAATTTGAAAGGATCTTATATATTTTTAAGGTGAATCCATACCAAAATTTATATCCATTATTTCCTTTTAAGTGAATACAAGCTAATTTATGCCTTCTCCATCTTGTATCTAATGTTATTATGATGAATTGTTGATGATCAATAGTGAAAACATTCAACTTAATTGCATTTGTCCTCTATATTATTGCCTTTTTATGATTAATTCATATTATTTCTGGTCATATGGTGCATTTAAAGTAATTTTTAAAATTTAAAGTGTGGAAAAACTTCATTAGTGTCGTATTCTAGACCTCTTGATCATCCTTCTTGATTGATGTATTATCTATAGCCTCCATATTGAAACACTTATGTTAGATGGACTATTTGGAGATGTGAAATCATATTTATATATTATTTTAGTATAATTTAAAATCATAAACAAGTGGAAGAGACCCATCATTTAGTGCATCACCCCCTTATTCCATTCCTTTCAACTTTCTCTCTCCCTTTTCCTTATAATTTTAATAGGTGTAGTGTTAGTTTTATGTGTAGCATCAAGGGAGCCAACCCTCTATCGAGTTTCTCTTGAGTCATAGGCCACTCATAGACATATAGATTTCCCATTGTGTCAATTGAGTGAGGAAACCTAAAACACCTCATCAAAGGGTGAAACTCAAAGTGACAATAATGTCATTAATGCAAGATTGTTCATAAAGATATGTTACATCTCAAAGATCGTATCTTTAAATGAAAAGTGCCTCTTATTATGGATTCCATTCCTAATATATATGTAATTAGTATGTTTTATTATCCTAACCATGGTATTTTATAAATATGGTTCTTATTAATTAGTGAGAAATTATGGCAAGTTAAAGTAGTGATTCGAAGTGTAAATTATCCATGAAATGTCTTACACAATTATAAAGACATGAAACTTATAAAAGCATTCTTATTATATTTCTAGTGAATTATCCCACCATGTCAATGGTATTATAGTGAAACCAAATCCTTAGCTAGTGAGATATGGAACTTAGTTTGTAATTATAAACTTATATAAACAGGGAATCGTGAGCCATATTTGAAAGATTGGGATTGCAATGAATGAATTTTATGAGAGATTAGAGATGGAATAAATAGTGAAGATATTGATGATAGGAAAATAAGGAGAATAGATGAAGAGGAAAATCCATGATCTTTGAGATGATTACCCATCAGAATAGTAAACAAAGGAGGATATTTTTACAAAAAATGGAGAAAATTATCTTATTTATTCTGCTTTCCATTATTTTTCATGAATACTACAAGAAATTATGATTAATTTATAGTTATTATTTTGATTTTATCTAATTATATGACTTATAATTTAATAAAAATGATATATTTCAACACAATTTTTTTTCATAAATATTACATTCAATTTACATGATATCAAGTTTTATAATTTACTAAAAATCCCACTATTAAATAATCAGTGTAGAATCTAGCAATAACCCTTTTATAAGGGGAATATAGGATCAACAAGTTCACCATATAGGTTTCTTATATGTATTCCAATATGACCTATGATATATAAATGGGCCTTGCATTAGGGATAAAAATTAATACCTACTTTTATATTGGATTTTATCAGAGGAGTTCATTTTTATTACAATATATCTTGCACCATTATTAAAAAGTTATTTATTTTTAATATGTTGGTCATCAAGATTTTATGATTAATGAAAGTTTTTTTTTTAATGTTATCCATTAAAAATGATCACACATATGCCATTACAACCTTCCAACACTCCTCATGGATGCCATTATAGGAGAACCTCTTAGCATAATTACATTATATGATAATAACCAAAAATAAATATGTGAACTATTGGTAATTATAAACTTATATTACACCATAAGATAACAACCAAAATATGTTTTATAAACTATTTAAGTAGAAACTTATATTACATCACATAATAACAATCAAAATCTAGAGAAGGATAACTGCAACATGAGAACACAATGACAATATTTAACAATAGACTCTTCATCTCTTTTATGTTTAAGGGACTAATACACCACCACACACACCATACACACACAGAGAGAAGTTACACACATATTTTAGTTTAAACCTTGGATGTCTTTGTTAGGATTTATTCCAAAGTCTTATCCTTAGTTTAGGTTGTTAGTTAATAATAAAATATAATGCATCATTATTTATAAAGACACCCCCTTTAATAAATCATTGTCTTATTTACATAGTTTGATTTATGTTTTGAGTTTAATAATTAAACTAAATTTTAGGTTCTATTCTGATAAGAGCTAGTTATTTGGTTAGTTGGTTTTTAGTGGTCATAAGTAAAATCTATATATTCATGTTTATGTGAGTAAATGGGTTACTGGCATATTGACACCCATTTATGTACTTTTTTTTATTATTAAAAAAATATTTTGGACCTACCCCAATGGGCACAAGATTTACCCTTAGTGATTTTGTTGGTTGAAATTAATAGATTTTTCAGTTCTTATGGTAGTACCCCATCTAAACCATGATACCTCATCCCAACAAACATTTATCCATAACCTTCAACTATCAATCAAAAAAAATCTAATAAAATATTCCCATAATTAAAATGTAAAGAATATTAGGAATAGTATAGGGAATAACAAAGGGGCATAGTAGAAGATGATGACATTATATCCAATAAAAAAATTATCCAATCACATTCCCCACTAACAATCCTAGCCTATCACATCCTTAATCCCCTTATAAATAGTCATCAATTTTAATAATTTATATAACCTAATATACCTTGATCCACTCACCATTCTCCTCTATAATTCTATAGGTATTTTTAATTCCTAAAATATACCTACCAAATCCTCCATGGATCATTCGTAACCATTAATCCATTCCATGTGGCCCTATAAATTAGGTTACACCCGCATGCAAACCAAGAGATTTGAATGTGAAATATTTCAATATAATATTGTCATAACCTTTTCAAACAAACCAAGATCAATCCATATAAACATGTTTTCCAATTCCTGAGTCATCCATAGCAATCAAAATTCTACATAAAGCATCAATCCTTCAAGTCATTTAGAGCACATATAAAATTTTAAGGAAGAAGCATGCACTTGTGAATTTGAGGTATAATTATTAGATTGGTCAAGTAACTCACCTAGGGTCTCTCCAATAGATCATTACCATAACCATAACCATTAACATATTATACATAACACAAAGCTATCTATTATTGAAAAATAGATTACAATGCAAAGAATTATAACTTCATATCTTTCTCTCTCTCTCATAGAATGAACTATAAAAGTGCATCATTTATAGGAGTAATAGGTGAGTGGAGAAAAATCTTGTGGCCCTCCTACTAAGTGAGTCTTTTGGCCATTATCCCCCATTGAAGAATGGTAAGGGCTCACCATTTACTAAGAACATGTGAAAATAAGATTACTCTTAATCAATCCCTAATTGATCTTAACTAGACTACTCTAAAACATTCCCTTATGTAGAGATAGGGAGTGAAAAGAAAACACAAATGGGTCCTATTTTCTATGCCTGATAAGGTACCCAAGCATAAAAATAAAATTTAGTGTAAAGTAAAATTTCCTTATGGATGGAAATCCATCTTTCTAGAGTATATGGATGTCAAGTTGCTATAACTACCAAGTTGAATTAATAATGGTTTTGAATACAAAGATCACTAAAAATGAACATTACACTCCAAAATAATGGGTTTAATAATGAACCCAAAGATATATTGACTGAAACGCCCTCCCTTGATGCTGAACTAGGAAAAAATGGAAATTAAAGTCTCTAAAGAAGTGGATTAAAAAATGGTGAAAATGAACACAAATACTGGTATGACTAAACACAATGTCACCAATAATGCCATTGAGACATAACAATTATCATATGGGTTTCATCAAATAAAGTGTATATAAAGGGTATGTAATTGATCTATTAATCAATCCTAGCTCGAAGAAAATAATTCCTACTTACGTTTCTGATTGTTAGTATATTAGATATTCAGTTTCATGACCACGATGGATATACTAGAGAGGGCTTTAAGCCTCTAATCAGGTAACACCATGAAATAACCCTAGATAGGTCTTATCTTTTCATATTTATAAAAGTAAATGAAAAGTAAAGTAAATTATAATCTAATGCTCACTAAATCTTGTGGCATAAAATGGAAGTAATAAACATAAAAAATTAAACATGCATAGGAGAATCCTAATTAAGATATCTATAGGTAAACCCCTAATGCATGGTAGAGAAGTGCAAATAAAAATCTATTTACTCTGACAAAGGAGGACCAAATTTAGGAATACTTACCTTTGAAGATAAACTCACTGAGCCTCAATATCTCCCTTGGTCAAGGTGCTTTGCAAAATGTTATTTTGTTATGTACGGATAAAAAAGATAAGTTAGATCTAGGCTACACAACTTCTCTATGCATCCAAAATATTTCTCCATAAGACAAGATTCGTATCTTCAAAGAGAGTATTAAAACCCTAAGTTATGCCCCTTATGTATAATGTTGGATAAGTGGATGCACAATATATTATTATTCTTTTTCTTTTATCCTATAAAATGGTGAAATGAATGTGTGTATATAGATGGATCTAATCATAAAAATTTCTAAAAGTTTAGCCTATAGGGTCATCATAATCGACTCTCTATTGATATGGATAAAAACAAATTAGGCCTTCATCTAGGTTGGCTAGGGGATGACCTAGACCATTAACTTGTTTTACCAATTTAAATACATAATCAATGGGGTTAATAGTGTAATGTAAATAATCAAAAAGGTTTTTAGGCTTAGGAAGGGGCTAAGTAAGGTGGTAAATTACTTTATGAGTGTGTAAGATAGGATATAAGGCTTATGGAAGTGTTTAGGAGAAGGTTGGATTGATAGCAAGTGGTGGTAGAGGGAACAATAATCTTATGAACCACCAATGGTCTACCCACACTTTTCCTAATGCACCTTTTAAGGCATTCACTTAGAGAGATTGAGAATTGATGGGTTCTTGTAAGAGAAAAATCATCATTGATTGATAAATTTTGATAGATATGATGTGTATACATATGACCCACTCAAATCTCATCACGTGTCATGTATGTGTAATAGGGGATGGTGATTTGGGAAAATAACATAGAAAAACACAATGTTGAAGCTAAATAAATTATGGAAAGAAGAAAGTAATATAAATGAAATCATAAAATTGAAAAACATGTACCTTTACTTACCTTAGTGTTGTATATAAGGAATAAAGCACAATAAATGTAAAGGTGTCTAATGTAAGGAACATTAGGCGAACCTGTAGAGATTAGTGAGAAAGAGAAAAAAATCAATTTTTTTGAAAAATGTACATGTAATATGTGAAAATATTATATACAATGTGAAGGCTCCAAAACATCTTACATTTTGAAAAAAAAGTTAGTAGAACTAAACATATGATCAAAAGATGGAATATGGGGGTAAATATTTGATAGGTAAAAAAGTTTGAATAGTAAATATAAATAGGGTGAAAAATAATTCATTTTTTATTTTTACTATTATGAGAAAATAGATCTTTAAGAGACCTAAGTTGAAAATAGATATCCATCATGGTGAGGAGATGATAGGTGAGACAATTAGGATGCCTCTTGGGCACAATGAGTGTAACACAGGTAAATAATCATAAATTTTGATTTTTTTGAGTAATTGTTTTTGAAATTGAGCTAGATGTAGAAAATTGATTGGTAGGTAAAATCTATACACCAAAAATGACCCTAAGAATTTTTTAGGTAAACTAAGGGTAGAACGAGGTACTAGGTATGAAGAATTCAAACCAATAAATGCCTAAGGCATTTATAGCAATTGGTTGAAAAATCACCATTATGAAATAATAGAGTCAACCTAGTTGAATCAATTTGTAAGGTGAGTAGAAGATAGGGGATGAATACGTAACAATGGGCTAACATAGTATTTCAAAAGGTGGTTGACTATGTAATAGTTGGTTGATGTAGTCTGTAGGGAAGAGATGGCAGACTATGTACCAGAGGGTCGATGCAACTACTAAAATATGTTCAATATAATTTGTAAAAGAGGGTTGATTATGTACCATAGGTCTAGTGTAATATGCTAGAGGAAGGGAAAGGGCTGATTGAGTATCAAATGGGTTGATTATGTTTAGCAAGATACATATAGGTTTGATTAAGTATCAAATGTGTTGATTGTGTAGACTAATCAGAAAACATAAGAAACTAAATCAAACCATCTAATGAAGTATTTAATTTGGAAATTTTAATAATATATTTAATTATGATATGGATATATGATACATCCTTTGTTGTTTGATATTTTGTAACAACTTTAGTGATATTAGCACCTAATATATGCATCATGGCTACCAAATTTGCTAGATCATTTACATGACATGGATAGATCTTGATTGGTTGCCTTAGGTTTTGACATGAGAAGTTGATGGGGACATTATTTAGGTGGTATCAATTTGGAGGATGTTCATGCATTAATTAGACTTATTATAGGTAAGACACTAGTGATTATTAATACACCAGAGGATTTAGATAGGAGAAGAGCAGTAACCCATGGGTTATCTGCTTAGATAAAATTCACCATAGGTTGAGGGTGTGCTTATTTAACATTTATATTTTGGCTATTTTATACATCTTGAAGGCAGTGATAGGACTTTTGATAGGATGAATGTTGTGTCACAAGTTGGATGATAAGGTACCACTATATGTGATAGGCTTATACCAATCTATTTTAGATCAAGGAGAACTCTATGATTTTGGGGCTATCATCTAGGTCTAGATCATGCATGATGTGTATGGGATTTTATCTAGAGGTAAAAATACAATGGGGCCTATAATTTTATTGATCACATGGATATACAATAGGTTCCTCATGTATCAGCTAGCTGGGTTACCCCATATGGATGATGATAGGTTACCTTGAGTCTTGAGGTGGTGACAGTACCATTAGCACAAACTATGCCCCATGTGCCTGCATTATAGATGACTACATGAGGGGAGATCATATGACACCCATATATGTGCATAGATATTATATGGCCTAGTTGGGTGACCATTGTGATAGGGTTGGAATGGGTATGGATCATGGGACACTACACATCATGGTTGGAGCCACATCCATTAGAATGTTTACCTAGATAGTTTGGACTCCCCCGCTTGGTAGCCCCTCTAGTATTGACTACTTATTAGGCACAACATGTTAGAGAGCTGAAAAGGAAGGGAGGTGTTGGGGTACCTATGGAGATACCAATAATTAGGCCTTAAAATGGATACCATGAAGAGGTTGAGAATGAAATTGAGACGTAACAGAGTCAGTAGGGGAGAGGTGATGGATGTTTATGTAGTCTCACAATAGGCACCATAGTAGAATTAGTAGTGACCAATGTGTCTTCATTAGAGATAGAGGGATTATTGGCATGTGGATACATAGGCATGCTTTGTTGTGTAGGGGGACCCAAAATCTATTTTGGTATATAATTGGTCTATAGAGGCACCCCTAAGGATAGGATCACAACATGCTCAAGTGGTGACTCTTAGGTTTTCACAAGTGTGGAGGTAACCTATAGAGGATTTTCTCTATGGGCAAGTGGATGGAGAGCTAGTGATTGGTGATACCATCACTAGGGAGAAATGTTTTAATTTTGATTTAAGTGTTTGATATAGGATACTAGATGCATTTTTATTATGTTAGATATATTATTTTATGATATATATGTGATTTGATGTCTATATGGCTTCAATTTTATAGATCATACATTGTAGGAAATTATATGGGGATCCCTAGTTATGATTTCACACTATGACATTTTAGATGGGGTGTTGGCTACAAGAACCCCAAAAAATTAGATGATCCCATGGTTTTGTCTACCCCAACCCAGGTAGGTTGGTTTAAACTGGTGGGATAGGCTACAAGGCAACTACATGCACATGGTGATGGGTTATGATCATTGATAGGGGTTAGAGAGGGAGAGGCATAAATCTAACATTCTCTATAATATGAGAGAGTTTTGAACATGGTTGTAGACACTGAAATCATGTCTATTCCTTGGTCATCCTCCCCCTTGGTCCCCTTGACCCACTTCTAAACATTCCCAACCCACACACTTATTAAGTTAAAATAAAATAACTATTTTAAATTAATAACCCCCTTGACACATCACCCATGACACCTCACCCCACCTTGGATACCTCTCCTTGGATGCCTCCCTCACCCCATGCAAAATCTTAATTGCTTAAACCCCATTTCAACCCTCGCACAAGCCTCTCGCACTCATTTAATCTGCCTTAGACCATTTTCCAATGACAATAAACCCTGGTAGTTGTAAGAATGGGAAGAAGGCTAAAAATAGCCTCTTTTTCCATTCTTTAACTACTGATGTCGATCAGTAGTCGGCTGACAATGGTGATTTTGCTAACATCGGTTCCTTTAAAATTGCATTTCAGCCTCTATTGCTCCCCCCTGTGAACATGAATTCTCTTGCTCCAGGCTCCTAGCTCTCTCACTCCTCGATTTCTTGCAGGCATTAGCATCTCAATAGCACTCTCCAGGCTCAGAGGTTCTACACTAGTCATTCCAAACTGGATTGAAGATTGCATGACATCTCCCACATCAACCACAATGGAAATAGGCCCCCTACACTTCTGTCTCTCCACCCATAGCTAAGTATTTCTACTAGTTTTATTTTATTGTCCTTTTAAATACATTAGCAATCAGCCCACTACCCATTTCCAAACACTATTGACAAAACCCTATCTATTCTTCTTGGAGAGGCTGAAAATCCTTCTCTCACCCTTATCTCCCTCTCATCCTTATCCTCCATCTGATCTCTCTTTCAGGCCACACTCTCTACCCTGCAAACCCAGTACAAGCCACCAAAACTCCCACAGACACCTCAATCCATTTTTCTGACCACAAAAAGACTTGAAACTCATCCAAAGCCTCATTGCCCCAATTGATGTTAGCCTCCAGACCCATTGCCCATACCGAAGTCGATAGACTAATCGACACTAGCAACCTTGACCTATCGATGCCGGTAGAACTACCGACGTCGGTGACTGTGGAAGATAGATTGCCAAATACAGGTACACATTTATCTCTATATCTCTTGTTTAGTTTTTTATCATTTCTTTTTCTAGCAACACTCTTTTATTTATCAACCAGTGGACTGTCACCCCTTTGGGAAGTCTTTGCACTTCTGGGATTGAGCTTTGCTTGGTAGTCCACCACCTATCTATCTAATAGTTTCCTTGTTTAAGTCTCTCTTATCTACAGGTGTCATCCTCCATAGCCAAAGAGGAGTCTCTTCAACGTCTAGATATGGTGTGCAAATTTCATCTAGGTATCATCTAACCCCTGACAATTATCCTAGTTTCTTTTATCTTCTGAATGTGGAAAAGCAAAAATAGTTAGAAACATTCTAGCACGCCCGGTGGGACCCTAGGAATTTTCCATGGGTTCATACTTTTTCTTCTAAAAGCAAACTTTTCATATAGGTGCATTAGGTCTCTTCTTGCATCTTTTTCTTCTATCTTCTCCAAAAAGACACCATCAGCAAAGATAAAAAGAATCCTTCTTTTTCTTTCTTTCCTGCATCTTAGAGTAGTAAAACTCATACTCTTTAACCTTTTCTCCACTTGTCTGCATTCGAACACACATTTCAATTTGGGCTTAAAATCTATTGCATCTCATTTCTACTTGAATGCATATTTAGTCCACTCATCTAGTAATTAAAACCAAATTATGAATAAATCATAGTGCAATTATGTTACACAACCTGACCACTTTCATAAATCAAACATCTAAACATACTTGAGACAAGGTCTGACTAGGATTTCATCACCTAGCGGATACCTTACCCTTCCTGGTAATCCTACTTGGACTTCACTACCAAGAGGAGATCCCACTCTATTCTCTGGCAGAGTATAAACTCTAGGAGAAGTATATACTGGCTAAGTGACCCAGCTTATCTCTTGGGTCGTGAAGTGAGGGGAGATCCTTCCTTAGCACCAGGCTACGTATGGAACCTAACACAGATCTTGAGCACCAAAACTAACTTGAAACCAACTTTAGACTACTTCTTCTAAGCCCTGTTCTAATAGCCAACTTCCCAAACACACTCTAAGGCATAAGCCAACACGACTCTAAAAATTTATTCTTAGGAATTTAACGTTTAGGGTCTGCTTGTCTTCATCTTCTTTTCTATTCTTATTTGGTTATTTGAGCTAGTAAGGACATATTATCTTGCCTTGAATGGTTTTGACACGTAGTCAAACCAAGACTCTTGTTGACCATGTAAGGCAATAACCACTTCCACCTTTGCCTTCCATAACAAGTCCTTTAATGGAGTATCATTCAGAGACTGAACGAACTCCTACCCAACCAACCCCGACTCAGCCCCATATTGTCCCTAAAGGGAACCAAGACTTTGAGAGGTTCCTTGACCTCAATGTCAAGGCCCTTCAGCATTATCTCATGAGAAGTTGAATGTGAGACTCCTTAGGCAACCCAATTTATGGGATGCCAACCTCCTTAGTTGAGACAGCAACCATATCAACAGTGTCTGTAATTCAACCCATAGACACCCAGGTTGTCACCTCAACTAATAACCCACCATGACTAATCTTCAAAGTGTGGCTTCTCCTTCTATCTCTGGGCCCACTTCTATTGGGGTTTCGTCCCCCCATCAACCACAGACTATTCAACAAAGTTCTAACCCTTTCCAAAATCTAGTTGTCTCCATCTCGCCTACTCTTGCCCCCATCAACGCTAGGGTGGCTACTCATCCTTTGGCTAATGTCACCACCATCCAACCACCTCTGGCAACATCAAGCCTAGTCATGCCTTCTACCTTCATGACACAACCACCCTTAGCTTCAACATCTATCCCAATGGCTAGTTATCAATACATTGCACCCATACAAGCGCAACTGACTACGTCATATGCCCCTCCTAACACCTTCCAAGCGCCTTACAACCTAGGGGGTACCCCACCTATAAATCTGTCAACTGACCTAATCAAAATGTTGATGGACAAAATGTCTAATCTTGAGACCTCTGTTTTGGGTTCAAGAAATGTCCTTTCATATGAGCAAATTTTTAATGAACCCATTCATCCCTCCATCCCAATCCGACCATATCCTAGTCAGTGGGAAATTCCTAAATTTAATCTCTTCCAGAGTAAGGAAGACCCACAGCAGCATCTATGAGCATTCGAACATGCTTGTTATCTTATAGCACATGATGATGCATTATTGTTACGCACATTTCCCATGTCACTTTATGGTGCTACCCTTGATTGGTATAGCTCTCTCACCAGTCACTCTCTTTTCACATTCACCCAGCTAGCTCAACTTTTCCTTGACCACTTTTTGATCAATATCACCAAAAAGGTCTCCATCATAGAGCTATACTCTATCAGACAGTTTGATGATGAATCAATAGCCAATTTTGTCGCTCGTTGGAGAGGCTTAATCAACCAACTCTCCTTTTATTTACCTCAACCTGAGCTCATTGATCTCTTCTCTCAGGTGTGTGCCAAACATATTTCATCTACTCTGTGGCTCCAAACATTTCACACCTTTGACAAAGCTTTCACAATGGCTAAGAAGCTTAAACTACGTGCCGTCGAGGAAAACAAAATCGAGTTGTGGAGTAAAAACCCCAACACCAAGTCTAATGACCCTTCCTCTAAATCTTCTTCTTCTAATTCCAAATCTAAGGCATCAGCAAATGTTGTAGTTGTTAGACCATCATCTTCGACAACAACCAACCAATCTGAATCGTCCACATCTCAAAGTATCACATGACAATTCCAACAAAGATACGTACAATGTCAGTATACTCCACTAGGAGAATCATACACATCTGTGTTGGATAAACTTGTCAAACAGGGAGTCCTCAATCTCCCCCAAATTCAACTACCCCCTCAATTTGATCCCTCACGTGCCATCCCTACATGGTACAGAGAGAATGACTTTTGCAATTATCACCATGTCAAAGGCCATGACACAGACAACTGTAAGACTCTCAAAAACATCATTCAGGACATGCTAGATAAAGGTGACCTTATCTTGGATAACCCCAATGCGCCACCCAATCAAAGCATAGACATCTTTAAATAGCCTTTTCCTAATCATCCCCCTAGCCAAAAAAATGTGCAGACCATGGCGGATGACTCCCAAGAACATAATATACGTACAGTCAACACGGTCTCTCCTCTTGTGCCTAACCAACCTCTCTCATAGATCGAAGAGGTTAATCAACCCATTAGTCCTTCACAGGTGGAAGAGTCTTCTTCTCCCATTTCTCTTCCACACGTGGATGAACCTCCTTCTCCTATTAGTTCTCCATCAACTTCCCTTATATTGGAGGATGCCTTGACTATACCAACACCACTAGCCCCACCTTCCTCCTTCTTACTACCAATGGAGGACCCTACCCTTCCTAACTCCTCAACCACAAGTAGAAGGCATAATCATCCCTACCCTCTACCCTCTTGAGGAGCCACATTCTCCAATTCCTTTTCCACTAAGAGAAGAACATGTCTCTCTACATTCTTCGACCAAAGACGATCCAGTAATGACTCCCTCACACCTTGGGGCTGAGACCACTGCATCTACCACATTTTCGGTCTCACAACCATCCACATCTTCTAAAGGACCAAACCCTCATCCAACATCTTCCCAACCATTCTCTCGATTTGTGGAGAAACTAGGACTTCTCCATTCAAGGAAATTAGAACATCAGGCATTATGGGAGTGACTCAAAGCTCCTCATCTTACACGTCCTATCTCATCTTGTGTTGTTGACCCTCTTATAACAAAATCTCCAAAAGTTTCCAACAAGGACCAGAATTCTACTTCTAAACCTTCAAAAACCCAACCATCCACATTAGAACCTAAATTTTCACAAGCATCCACCAAATCAAAACTGATTAAATCCCTCGGTGTTCACTCCATATCTAACCTCACTCACCCGCAAGTGAAGGTAGACTTGAACCTTGCCTTGCCCAATAGTAGTCCTCAAACCAAACCAAAGAAGGCTACTAAACCATGGCAGTGAACTCTTCCTCCACCATCACCATTTCCCTCCATTTTGGGCCCTCATCCTTCTACCATAATAGGAGTGCTCCCTACTCCAACCCCTAACCAAAACAAGTTACCTCTATTACTCCCTTTACCCACCGCAAGCCTACCTCCTCTGAAAAATTTGGCACCCCTCACAAAGAAAGTGTCATCTATGCAAGTGACTATACCACCAACCCAAAAGGTAGTACAGAAGCCTCCTTCAACACCTCCCAAGCAAAAGTCATCAACGCCTTATGCATCAACAAGCACGGACCCCTTAGTGGGTTCATACACTTTGATATTGCATCGACTTTTGCAAACTTCTAGTATAACCCTTCCGCCTATCAAACCATTTCAACCTCTCAGGTCAAAACCTTTCTGGTTTGATGATACTAAAATTTATCTATATCATCACACACCAGGACATGATACTGAGAATTGATGTGCCCTCAAGGCTGTCATTCACCAATACATGGAAAAAGACACCCTTCTTCTTGAGGATACTATCGACAGACCTTTGACACCTTCCCATATCTCTCAAACCTCTTCACCTTCATCTGTGTCTCATCAACAGACTATGGCCCCTTCACCTCTTTCACCCCCTCTCTTCAAAATTAACACCATCAGTGTAGCCACTAGGTCATAAAAGGATAAGGTAAAAGAAAAAGTTGTTATTCCTTGGACCTATCCATTTATTAAGCCACCTCAACCACCCAAACCCAAAATTTCTATCTTAGGTGCATTCCAACCCTCTTCTTCAAGGGCAATCCATGATTCTATGGTGAAACAGCTTCACCAAACACCTGTGAAGATGACCTTATATGACCTCATCTAAAGCTCTCCCCAGCATCATCAAGCTCTAATCAGAGCCTTACAGGTAGTGGAGGTCCAACCCGAAGACCCCCAACCACTTGCTACATTAGTCTAATCATTATCCCCCGTCAGCTCTATTACTTTCAGTGATTCTGAAATTCCTACCTCTAACTCAGAAGATTAGGATGTTGCTCTTTTCATCACAGCCTATGTTGATCGAACCCATATTAAGCAAGTTATGATTGACGGAGGCACCAACATTAATATCATTTCTACCCATGCCTATGATCAATTAGCCCTCCCTAAGAATTGTGTATCAAAAATTGATGCAATTCTTTGATCCTTTAATGACACCACTACCACTACCATTGGCACCATCATCTTCCATATTCGTGTTGGCTCGTGCATAGTCTCAGAGCTCTTCTACATCATCGAGGGAGAGTTCCAATACATGTTATTAGGATGACCCTGGATCTATGCCATGGCTTGTGTCCCTTCTACACTGCACCATTGTGTCAAATTCAAACACGACGGTTAAGTCCATGTCATTCCCACTGACCCATCCCTTTTTAAGACATGTAACATGACCTATCGACCAAACGATGTTCTCATTCCTCTCAAGACACCAACCCAAACACCGCCTTCATCCACGAAAGCTTTAACCAGTATGCAAACGGTGGTTGCACTCACATCACCTCCTCAAGTGACAATAAAGGACCTTATAGAAAATATCTTCCAAAGACTTTCCCTTGGGGAATATCACTTACTTACCTTAGACATGTTCTAGACTCCACAAGAGTATGGACAACTTCATCACAGTCCAAGCTATGACCATCAGATTAGAATGGTCATCCCTTATGGTCCTCCTAACCTTGAAACAAATCTCATCTATAGGGGCTAGATCGAGCTCCTACTGATGGGAATCCTCTCTCCTCACCTCAACCATTCACATCTGACTTATCTTTTCTTAGCAACCCCAACTTTGCTCATACCTACCTTTATAGGTGTACATGGAAGGGTTTTAGCTTTGGGCACTATGAACAAGGCTCCCATCAGCCCATCAAACCACTAAATGATGAGAACACCAAGAAACAACATGGTCTGGGTTTCCAAGAACCTACTGAAGCTTTTGAAAACCCTTGCCCCAAACCTATCTTAGACCAATCTCCTCCAAGCTCGCCTATTCCTCCATCTTCACCTATGGAGTCGGTGATTTCCATCCCTCTTAGTTTTTTTTGCATAAACACCATCCGCTTGAAACCCCTAACCTATCAACTAAGTGGGGTATCCAGGTCTCTCTCTCTCATTTATCCCAACATGATAGATGATGAATCAGCAACCATCAACACTATCCACTATGACATTCTCACCTACATGGGCATCAATGACTCTTTCATTTAATGCTCCCTTCCTTTTGAAATTCAGGTTATGTTAAATGAATCGACCATTGACATTAACCTTCCATCTTTTGATGTTCCTCACATCTTAAAGATTGGTCAATCTCTAGATGCCTAGGAGTAGATTGACTACACTAGCTTCCTTTCAGACCATAACAAAGCCTTTGCTTGGACTTATAGTGACATGCTCAGCATCGACCCTAACATTGCCATCCATAACATTGTCACAAGCTTAGAGGCTAAGCTCATCAGGCACAAGCTTTGCAAGATGCATCCTTGAGTTGTGCTCCTTGTCAAAGAGGAGCTTCAATGTCTTCTCTCTGTCTCTTTCATCCAACCCATTGATTATCTACAGTGGGTGTCTAAAATCATCACTATCACCAAAGCAATTGGGGGGATTTGAATCTGCACTGACTATCATGACCTCAACCTAGCCTACCCCAAAGATGATTTTCCTCTTCCCAACATTGACCAACTTGTTGATCTCATGGCCGATCATGAGATGCTATCACTCATGGATGGGTTTTTAGGATATAACCAAATCTTGATTACACCAAAAGATCAACACAAGACTACCTTCATCACCCCATGGGGGAATTTCTGTTATCGGTCATGCCTTTTGGCCTAAAGAATGTAGGCACCACATATCAACATGCCATGACTTACATTTTTCATGATCTCTTCCACAAAATCATGGAGGACTATGTGGATGACCTGTTAGGCAAATCTAAGCTTCGCCGTGACCATTTAACCATCCTCAAAATCATCTTCACTCACCTTCTTCAATATAATGTCCACCTTAACCCCAAGAAATACATCTTTGGGGTCCTCTCATGGAAGCTCCTGGGTTTTATCATTTCTCTCTGTGGCATTGAGATAGATCTCGCTAAAATTCATGTTATACTCGAGATGCCACCTCCAACCAATCTAAAGCAACTTCACAACCTGTAAGGAAGGTTCCAATCCATCCGTCGCTTCATCTCACAGCTTTTCGACCGATGTCAACCCTTTCATCACCTCCTCAAGAAGGACATCTCCTTTAATTGGGATAAGGATTGCCAAGAGGCTTTTAAAGCCCTTAAATGCTATCTTGTCTCTCCACCAGTCCTTATTCCACCTAAAGATGACCAACCCTTCTACCTTTACATCTCAGCAACCAACCATTCATTAGGTGCCATGATCGCACACCAAGATGAGCAACACCATGAGTAAGTGGTTTACTATATAAGCCGAACACTTGTCGACTATGAAACTTGATATACTCATACCGAGAAACTCTATTTGGTGTTAGTCTTTGCCACTACCAAGCTCCATCATTATCTTCTCAATCACAAGACCTTTGTCATCACTCACACTGACCCTCTCAAATACATGCATCCCAAGCCATACCAAAACCAACGTATGGCTCGTTGGCTCATGCTTCTTGCTGAGTTTAACTTGGAATTCATCCAGCAGAAATCCATAAAGGGGCAAAAAATCACTGACCAACTGGTAGATGCCCCTCTACCTGACAACCAACCCTCTCATTGCGATTTCCCTAATGAATCTATCATCATGCTTTCCACCGATGACACATTCTATCAAATGACAATGTTCTTCGATGGCTCCAAATGTCAACTTGGTGGGGGTGTGGGAGTCATTCTCATCCCACACAAGGGTGAGCCCATGTCCCTGTCTTTCAAACTCAACTTTGAATGTACCAATATTATGGCTAAATATGAAGCCTTAATTTTGGGACTTCAAACCGCCCTTTCTTTAAGCATCAAGACCATCAACATCTTCAGCGACTCAAAACTTGTCGTCAATCAAATCAATGGTTCATATCTTTGTAAAAATGAAATTTTGCAAAGGTACAAACATCGTGTTCACATCTTCCTAGCTTCTTTCGACCATTACCTCTTGCAAACTATTCCCTGATCTATGAATAAGTTTGCTAACACCATGGCATCTCTCACCTCGCATATTCCATCTTCATCATCTTCATCAAGAATTTATGTCACGGTGCATCATGTGCCATTGCCTTCATACATTTATACTAACATCAACTTCATCAGCACCATAGACTCTAGTCCATGAGATGTTTGGTATAAATAACTTGTGGACTACTTGACTCATTCTATCATCCCTCCCGATCTCTCTAGCAATGCACAGTGGGCTTTCATCAATTACACAGCTCAATATACCATGCTAAGGGGTCTTCTCTATAAAATAGGTTTTGATGGCCTCCTTCTTCATTGTCTAACCTTCACTGAAGCATCTCATGCCATTAAGCAGGTCCACGATGGGATTTATGATGGACACTTTAGTGGTAACTCAGTTGCCGAGCGCATCCTTTGCTTGGGCTATTATTGGCCCACTCTTCATCAAGATTGTAGCGACTATGTTCAGTGTTGCATCAAGTGCCAGTAGCACGCTAACTTGCTTCACCTCCCTAGCCACACCTTACAAGTCACTCAAATTTTTTTGGCCTTTTTCACAATGGGGCTTAGATCTCATCAGTGAGATTAACCTTCATTTGTCTCTTCGACATCAGTCCATTATCACTGCCACCAAGTATTTCACTAAATGGGTGGAAGCTATTCCTCTTGTCTCCATAAAAGTTGACAAAATTATCGACTTCATCAACACCCACATCATCTGTCATTTTAGTGTACCTCACAAAATCATCACTGACAATGGCAAATCATTCAAAAATAAAACTATCTAGAAACTTTGTGACTCATTTGGCATCAAGCTCAGCTTATCCTCACCTTACTACCCATAAGAAAATGGGCAGGCTGAGGCTTCCAACAAAATCTTAACCAAAATTCTCATGAAGGTGGTCAATGACACTGGAAGGGATTGGCACATTCACATTCCCTTCGCTTTGTGGGCCTACCACACTAGCATCCAAACCCCTACTGGTGCTACACCTTTCTCTTTAGTGTATGGAATAGAGGCTATCCTACCACTTGAAGTACATATCCCATTTTTGCACATCTCTTTACATGACATTCTCTCTAACGATGACTTTCTGTAGACACCGAAATCGTGTCGACTCCCCTGGTCATTCCTCGTCTTCTTTCTTCTTCGCCTATTAAACCCTTGCCGATCACTTGTTTCACCAACCTTGACCCTGGCAGCATGTAAAGAGGAGCACAGAGCGAAAGCTAGACTCTATCCCCATTATGCATCTGCCGACGTCGGTCTTTACCCGACCGATGTCGCCGACGTCGGTCACCTATCGGCCGACGTCGGCAATCCTGCCGACGTCGGTCACCTTCCCCTTTACCGTTATCAGTTACCATTCGGTTTCCCGAAACGGTTGACGAACCGTTTCTGGAACCGTCCCCGTCCCCCACCTTCATCAACCTCCGCCAGCCATTCGAATCCAATCCCAGAACGCTGATCAACCGAACGCTGAGCAACCAACCTGCGAATTTCTCCACGAACCTGCGAACTCCGAGCAATCATCGACACTACGACATCAACTAATCTGCACACCACGGCTTTCATCGGGTCTTCTACCAAGTAAGTCTTTATTCTGTTTATTTCATTTTATTTCTTAGTTATTATTTATTTTCTGTCTTCCCAACTGTTCAAACTCCTCAGACTCTGTTTAAACCTCGTCCCTATCCTTATCAAACCCTGTCTCGACTCTGTCTAAACTTCGTCCTTGTCTTTATCAAACCCTACCCTGACCATATCAGACCTTGTCCCGACTGTTCAGACCTATCCCGACTCTATTCAAACCCCCCAGACTCTCCCTGAACCTACCCGACTCTCTCAGAACCTGTCCCGAACCGTTTCCCAGAACCTGCCCCTACCGACGCCGGTCACTGCCCCGACCGACGACGGCACCTTGACCGACGTCGGCACCTTCCCTAACCGACGCCGGCATCACAGAGACCGATGCCGGCGACTGTGCAGAACAGTGCCGCTTATCAGGTACACCTTTTATTTTTCTGTCATTTATTTCTATCATTATCATCTACTTTCATTCAATATTATGCTCTTTTTTATCAGTGGGTTGATATCCTTCTAGGGAGTCTTCGTACTTCCGGGATCGGGCGTTCGCCTGACAACCCACCATATCTTTGACTAACGTCTTCTCGTGTTTTAGTTTCTTTTTCGCAGGTGTCATTCCTCCACAGCCAAAGAGGAGAATCTTCCAACGTCTGATTTCGGTGCGCATGACTTTATCAGGTACTTCTAGCCTTAACCATTTATTTTAGTTTCTTATTTCTTCTTTGAATGTAGAAAGCAATTTTGCATAGAAACATTCTGGCATGCCCGGTGGGACCCTAGGTCCTCCTCGGGTTCTTTCTTTCTTTCGTTCATTTAGGCGCATTAGGTTTCTTCCTTTTCGCCTCCTTTCGTCTCTTCTTAAACGACATCATAAGCAGAACTAAAACGAACATTTCTTTCTTTCTTGCACTTCTAGACTAGCTAAACTCATATTCTTCGACTCTTTCTCCATTCGTCTTCATACGAACAAACATTTCGACTTGGACATTAAAACACTCTGCATTCATTTCTGTTTGCCTGCATCTCTTAGACCACACATAGTAATTAAATCACATATTGAATTAATCTAGATCACTTCATGTTACACGACCAAACCACCTGCACAAAACAAACATTTTAACTTACCTGAGATAAGGCCCGACTGGGATTTCATCCCCCAGCGGATACCTTACCCGTCCCGGTGACCCTACTTGGATTTCATCACCAAGGGGGAAACCCACTCCGTTCTCTGGCGGAGTATAATCTCTAGGCGAGGTATATCTTGGCTAAGCGAAACCAGCTAACCACTGGAATCGTGAAGTGAGGGGAGCTTGCTCCTTAGCACCAGGCCACGTACCAGACCCTAACACAGACTTCTTGAGCACCATAACAAAACCCGAGACCATCCATAGACTGCTTCTTCTAGGACCCATTTTTTCAGCCAATCTTTCTCTACATACACATTCTAAGGCATAAGCCACTATAATCCTAAAATTTTATTTCTAGAGTTTCAGGATCTGCTTGTGTCTTCATCTTTTTGGTTCTTATCTGCTTGTTTGAGCTTGTGAGGACGTTCTCCCTTGCCTTGAATGGTTCTGACTCGTAGCCAAGCCAAGGCTCTAGTCGATCACGCGAGGCATCATTCTCTTCCGTCTACCCCGCCTACAACTAACCCTACAATGGAGTTCAACTCAGAAACTGAAAAAACTCCTACCAGACCATCTCCGCCCCAAACGCCTATTATTCCAGAAGGGGACCAAGACTTCGCACGATTCTTGGACCTCAATACTAAAGCCCTGCAACACTATCTCGCGAATAGCCAAACGCGAGACCCCTTTGGCAATCCAATTTATGGAATGCCGACTTCTCTCCTCGCAACTGCGGTCGTATCAACAACGTCTGTAGTCCAACCTTTAGACACCCAGGCTGTTGCCTCAACCAATGACCAACCTTTCACCAACCATCCAAGTGTGGCCTCTCCTTCCGTTGTTGGGCCCACTTTCACCGGGGTTTCGGCCCCCAATCAATCTCAGTCTACTCAACCACTTTCTACCCCCTTTCAAAACCTGGTCGTCTCTATTCCGCCCACTCTTACTCCTATCAACACTAGGGTGGCTACCCATCCGTTAGCCCATGTTACCTCTAACCAACCTCCCATGACAACATCAAACCTACCCATATCTTCCATCCAACCATCTTTAGTCACTTCTTCCATCCCTACGACTAGTCATCCGTACGTTGCGCCCTTATTGGTACAACCGACTACGTCGTATACCTCTTCCAGCCTCTTTCAAGCGCCTCACAATCTAGGAGGTGCTCCATCCGCCAATCCGTCAGTAGATATTATCAAGATGCTGATGGATAAAATGTCCAACTTAGAGACCTCTATTACCGGCTCACGCAACACTCTCTCGTACGAACAAATCTGTAACGAGCCCATCCATCCTTCCGTCCCCATCAGACCATATCCCAACCAGTGGGAACTTCCTAAGTTTTCTCGTTTTCAGAGTAAGGAAGACCCACAACAACATTTACGAGCATTCAGACATGCCTGTTACCTTATCGCCCACGACGATGCGTTACTCTTACGCACGTTTCCCATGTCTCTCTCAGGTGCTGCACTTGACTGGTACAGCTCTCTTCCCAGCCATTCCATACTTACATTCACTCAGTTGGCCCAGCTCTTCCTTGATCATTTCTCCATCAATATCACCAAGAAGGTCTCTATCATAGACCTCTATTCTATTCGCCAGTTCGAGGATGAATCTATTGCTGATTTCGTCGCTCGGTGGAGGAGCCTTATCAATCAACTTTCATTTTCTTTACCTCAGCCTGAGCTTATTGAACTTTTCTCTCAAGCCTGTGCTAAACATATTTCTTCTACCTTGAGGGTTCAAACCTTCCGCACTTTTGACGAGGCCTTCACGATGGCTCGTAAACTTGAATTACGTGCCGTTGAGGAGAATAAAGTCAAGTTGCGGAGTAAGAATCCCAACTCCAAAACCAATGACCCTTCTTCTAAGCCCTCCTCATCCAATCCTAAATCTAAAGCTTCAGCAAATGCTGTGGTTGTTAGATCTTCCTCTTCTTCGCCTTCAACTAATCAACCTGAACCATCCACGTCCATGAGCGCCACTCGTCAATTTCAGCAGAGATACATACAGCGACAGTTTACTCCACTTGGAGAATCATACGCGTCTGTGCTAGAAAAACTCGTCAAACAAGGGGCCATCAATCTCCCTCAAATCCGACCTCCACCACAATTTGATCCCTCACGCGCCATCCCTGCGTGGTATAGGGAGAATGACTTCTGCCACTACCACCGTGTTAAAGGTCATGACACGGGCAACTGTAAAACCCTTAAAAACATAGTTCAAGACATGTTGGAAAAGGGTGACCTCATCCTCGACAATCCTAACACCCCTCCTAATCAGGGTATCGATATCTTCAAACAACCATTCCCTAATCATCCACCAACCCAAAACAACGTCCAGACCTTGACTGACAATACCCATGAACATAATATTCGAACAGTCAATACAGTCTCGCCCCTCATTTCCAACCAACCCCAAGAGGTGGGTTCATCCATCAGTCCATCACATGTGGACGAACCTCTTTCTCCAGCTAGTTCTCCCTCAACTTCTCTCATTTTGGAGGACGCCTCGACCTTACCAGCACCGCCAGTTTCACCATCTTCCTTCTTGCTGCCCATGGAGGACCCAACCTTTCCTACTCCTCGGCCACAAGTGGAGGGCACTATCATCCCTGTCCTTTACCCGCTTGAGGAGCTTCATTCACCAGTTTCTTCTCCACCCAGAGAAGAACCTATTTCTCCTTCATCTCCAACCAAACATGAACCTGTCACAACTTCATCCTGCTTTGAGCCCGAGACTACTACATCCGTCCCACCTTCAGTCCCACAACCATTGGCATCTTCTCAAGAGCCTAAACCTCATCCCGCATCTTCTCAGCCATTTTCCCGACTAGTGGAGAGACTCGAACTTCTCCCTTCTAGGAAAGTGGAACATCAGGGATTGTGGGACCGTCTCACAGCTCTTCAATAAGCCCGGGCCCTCTCATCTCATGCTGCTAATCCTCCCATGGCAGAACCTTCTAAGACTATCAACAAAAATCTGATCTCCACTTCCAAACCGTCTACATCTCCATCAACCTCATCAAAACCAAAACCCTCTTCTACCCCGCCTAAACCTATTAAATCACTTGGCGTTCGCCCCGTCTCCAACCTCACTCATCCACAAGTGAAGGTGGACTTAACCCAAACTTCAACTAATCGTAGTCTTCAATCTAAATCTCAAAAAACTGCCAAACCACAGAGGCAAACGCCTCCTCTTCCGTCACCATTGCCCTCCATTTTGGGCCCGCATCCTTCAACCTTAACCAAAGTCCTTCCCGCTTCAACCTATAACCAAAACCGGTTGCCTCCTTTGCTTCCTTTACCTACCGCTAGCCTACCCTCTCCCAAAAGGGCGATACCTCTCACGAAGAGTGTACCGTCTCCGCCTGTCATCGCACCATCAACCCAGAAGGTGGTACGAAAACCTCCTCCCATTTCGCCCAAGCAAAAGTCACCGACATCGCATACATCGATGAACATGGACCCTTTAGTGGGCTCATACTCTTTGATCTTGCAACGACTTTTGCAAACTTCTAGCATAACTCTTCCACCCATCAAGCCCTTTCAACCTCTCGGGTCTAAACCTTCCTGGTTCGACGACACGAAGATTTGTTTATATCATCGTACACCAGGACATGACACTAAGACTTGTTGTGCCCTCAAGGCTGTCATTCGCCGTTATCTGGAGAAAGACACTCTTCTCTTTGAGGACACTTTCGACCGCACCCCGCCTCCTTCTCACAACCCTTCAACCTCTTCAAACCCATCCACATCTCATCAACCAGTTACAACCCCTACATCATCTTCAACTCCCATCTTTGAAATCAATGCCATTCACATCACCACTAGGTCACAAAAGGATAAGGTGAAAGAAAAAGCCGCCATTCCTTGGACCTACCCTTTTGTCAATCCACCTCAACTGCCTAAGCCTAAGATTTCTATCCTTGGCGCGCCTCAACCTTCCTCTCCTTCTTCTTCTTCTGGACCAATCCACGACTCCATGTTGAAATAGCTTCACCAGACACCTGTGAAGATGTCCCTCTACGATCTCGTCCAAACCTCACCTCAACATCATCAAGCCCTCATCCAAGCCCTGCAGGCAGTGGAGGTCCAACCTGAGGATCCTCAGCCACTTGCTGCCCTTGTCCACTCCTTAGCCCCTGTTGCCTCCATAACATTCAGTGACTCTGAGATTCCTACATCCAACACGGAAGATCAGGACGCCGCCCTCTTCATCACTACCTACATTGATCGGACATGCATTAAACGCGTTATGATCGACGGGGGCGCTAGCATCAACATCATCTCCACTCATGCCTTTGATCAGTTGGCTCTTCCCAAGAATTACGTCTCCAAAACTGACGCGATCTTGCGCTCTTTCAACGACACTACTGCCACGACCATTGGCACAGTTATCCTTCATATCCGCATTGGTCCACGCACAGTCCCGGAGCTCTTCTACATCATTGAAGGAGAGTTCCAATACAACATCTTGCTGGGCCGACCCTGGATCCGCGCCATGGCCTGTGTCCCCTCCACCCTGCACCGTTGTGTGAAGTTTGAGCATGACGGACAAGTCCACACCATTCCCGCTGACCCTTCGCCTTTCAAAACCTGCAATACCACCTACCGTCCAAACGATGTCCTCATTCCTATCAAGCCATCAACCTCGGCACCTCCTCCATCCGCAGAAGCTTCAACCAGTTCGCAACAGGCGGTCGTCTTTACACCTCCCCTTCAAGCGACAACCACAGATCCCATGGAAGACGTCTTTCAAAGACTTTCATTGGGAGAGTATCGCTTGTTGGCTTTAGACATGTTCCAAACTCCGCAAGAGTATGGACACCTTCATCACAGCCCCAGCTACGACCATCGAATTGGGATGATCATACCTTATGGTCCCTCTCACCTCCGCACCAACCTCGTCTATGGAGGGCTTAATCAAGCTCCTACTGACGGTAATCCTCTTTCTTCACCTCAACCTTTCACATCAGATTTCTCATTTCTTGGCAACCCCGCCTTTGCACATACTTACCTTTACAGATGTGCATGGAAGGGTTTTGGTTTCGGACGCTATGAGCAGGGCTCCCATCAGCCTATCCAACCGCTCAATGATGACAACACCAAGAAACGGTATGGTCTGGGATATCACGACCCCACTCAAGACCCTGTAGACCTTTATCCTGAACCAATCCTTGACCAATCTCCTCCACACTCGCCTATTTCGCCACCTTCACCTACGGAGTCAGTGGTTTCCATTCCTCCTAGTTTTTTTTTTCCATAAACACCATTCGCCTGGACCCCTTGACTTATCAGCTCAATGGGGTATCCAAGTCTCTCCCTCTCATTCTTCCCACCATGATCGAAGATGAGTCGACAACCATCCACACTGTTCACTGCGTTGACGATGACGCCATTCTTTCCTACATGGGCGCTGATGATTCTTTCATCCAGCGCTCCCTCCCTTCTGAGACCCAGGTTATGTTAAATGAATCAACCATTGACATCAACCTTCCTTCTTCTGATGTTCCTCATGTCTTAAAGATTGGCCAATCTTTAGACGCTCAGGAGCAGCTTGACTATACCCAGTTCCTCTCCGACCATAGCAAGGCCTTTGCCTGGACTTACAGTGATATGCCTGGCATCGACCCCACCATCGTTACCCATAACATTGTCACCAAACCAGAGGCTAAGCCTGTCAGGCAAAAGCTTCGAAAGATGCATCCTCGCGTTGCCCTCCTTGTCAAGGAGGAGCTTCAGCGTCTCCTTTCTGTCTCCTTCATCCAACCTATCGATTATCCACAGTGGGTCTCTAACATCGTCCCAGTCACCAAGGCAACTGGGGGGATTCGGATCTGCACAGACTATCGTGACCTTAATCTAGCCTGTCCTAAGGATGACTTTCCTCTTCCTAACATCGACCAGCTTGTTGATCTTACGGCCGGCCATGAGATGCTATCTCTTATGGACGGGTTTTCAGGATACAATCAAATCCTGATCGCTCCGGAAGATCAGCACAAGACTAATTTTATCACCCCATGGGGGACTTTCTGCTATCGAGTCATGCCTTTTGGCTTGAAGAACGCAGGCGCCACTTATCAGCGTGCCATGACCTACATTTTCCACGATCTCCTCCACAAAATCATGGAGGACTATGTGGATGACCTTCTCGGCAAATCCAAATTTCGCCGCGACCATCTGACCATTCTCAACATCATCTTTTCTCGTCTTCTTCAGTACAATGTCCGTCTTAACCCCAAGAAATGTATTTTTGGGGTCCTCTCTGGCAAGCTTCTCGGCTTCATCGTTTCCTTCCGTGGCATCGAGATAGATCCCGCCAAGATTCGCGCTATCCTCGAAATGCCTCCCCCGACCAATCTCAAGCAGCTTCGCAGTTTGCAAGGCAAGCTCCAGTCCATTCGCCGTTTCATCTCGCAGCTTTCTGACCGCTGCCAACCCTTTCATCATCTCCTTAAGAAGGACGTCATTTTTACATGGGATAAGGACTGTCAAGAGGCTTTTGAAGCCTTAAAACGCTATCTGGTCTCTCCACCAGTTCTCATTCCACCTAAAGACGACCAACCCTTCTACCTTTATATCTCAGCCACTCACCATTCGTTAGGTGCCATGATCGCGCACCGAGACGAGCATCACCGTGAGCAAGCCGTTTATTATATCAGCCGCACACTAGTCGACTATGAAACTCGGTATACCCATATCGAGAAACTCTGTTTGGCGTTAGTCTTTGCTGCTACTAAGCTTCGCCACTATCTTCTCAGTCACAAAACCTTTGTCATCACCCACACCGACCCTCTCAAATATATGCACTCCAAGCCATATCAGAATCAACGTATGGCTCGGTGGCTCATGCTGCTTGCTGAGTTCGATCTCGAATTCATCCAGCAGAAATCTATCAAGGGGCAAACCATCGCTGATCAACTAGCCGATGCCCCTCTCCCTGACACTCAACCTTCGCAGTGTGAATTCCCTGACGAGTCTATCGCTGCGCTTTCCTCCGACGACACCACCTATCAGATGACTATGTTCTTTGACGGGTCCAAATGTCAACTAGGTGGAGGTGCCGGGGTCATTCTCATCCCACTCAAAGGGGAGCCCATGCCTCTGTCTTTTAAACTCGACTTTGATTGTACCAATAATATGGCCGAATACGAGGCCTTAATTTTGGGACTTCAGACCACCCTCTCTCTCAGCATCAAGTCCATCAACATCTTCGGCGACTCGCAGCTCGTCGTCAATCAGGTTAATGGTTCATACCTCTGTAAAAATGAAATTTTGCAAAGGTATAAAAATCGTGCTGACATTCTCCTTGCATCTTTCGACCATTTCCTCTTGCAGACTGTTCCTCGATCCACGAACAAGTTTGCTGACACTATGGCTTCTCTTGCTTCCCATATCCCATCTTCCTCATCTGCATCCAGACTTTTTGTCACGGTGCATCGTGTGCCGTTACCTTCATATATCTCTCCTCACATTCATCATGTCAACACTATAGACCCAAGCCCACAAGATGCTTGGTATAAGCAACTTGTGGACTTCTTATCTCTCTCTATCATTCCTCCCAACCTCTCTAGTAATGCACGACGAGCTTTTATCAAGCGTACTGCTCGCTATACCATGCTAGGGGGTCTTCTCTATAAGCGAGGCTTCGATGGCCTCCTTCTTCGCTGTCTCACCTCCACTGAAGCATCTCAAGCCATTCAACAAGTCCACGACGGAATTTGTGGCAGACATTTTAGTGGAAATTCGGTTGCTAAGCGCATCCTTCGTCTGGGCTATTATTGGCCTACCCTTCATCAAGACTGTAGCGATTATGTTCGACGTTGCATCAAGTGTCAGCAGCACTCTAACTTGCTTCATCTCCCCAGTCACGCCTTACAAGTTGCTCAGGATTTCTGGCCTTTTTCTCAATGGGGTTTAGATCTCATCGGTGAGATTAATCCTCATTCGTCTCTTCGTCATCAATCCATCATCACAGCCACTGAATATTTCACCAAGTGGGTGGAAGCCATTCCTCTCGTCTCCACAAAAGCCGACAAGATCGTCGACTTCATCAACACTCACATCATCTGTCGTTTCGGTGTCCCTCATAAAATCATCACCGATAATGGCAAGTCCTTTAAAAAACAAAACTGTCCAAAAGCTATGCGACTCCTTCGGCATCAAACTCAGTTTCTCTTCGCCTTACTACCCACAAGCAAATGGGCAGGCCGAGGCTTCCAACAAAATTCTCACCAAAATTCTCATGAAAGTGGTTAGTGACACAGGCAAGGATTGGCACATTCACATTCCCTTCGCTTTGTGGGCTTACCGCACTAGCATCCGAACCTCTACGGGTGCTACCCCTTTTTCTCTTGTGTACGGAACAGAGGCTGTCTTACCTCTCGAAGTACAGATCCCGTCTCTCCGCATTTCTCTACATGACATTCTCTCCAACGATGACTTTCGTCAAGATCGCTTAGCTCAACTTGAGTTACTTGACGAACACCGTCTTGCTGCCCTTAATCATCTCCATGTCTATCAACGTCGCATCAAACACACCTATGACAAAAATCTGCGAGAACGAGATTTCAACATCGAAGACTTCGTCCTCAAAGAGAATCAACACGTGACCAATATGGAGCGAAGTAAATGAGGCAAGTTTGCTCCTAATTGGCTCGGACCTTTTATTATCACGCACAAGTATGGATCAGGGACTTACCGTCTGTCTTCTCTTGATGGACGCCCAGAACCTGAGCCTCTTAATGCGTTGCATCTGTGACCGTTCTACTGCTAGTCGAGTATTCGTCCACTTGACACTTAACTTGAGCTCGTCCCTTGAGCAATCCCTGTCCTCTTAGTCCTACTTCCTTTCAACCCTATTCCTCTTAACAATTCCTATAACCCTTTTATGCGGTATGGATGCTTTGTCCTCATAAAAGGGAGCCCTTGACCTTCTATAATCTTGTCCATGACTCACATTTCTGTCAAAACAAATCAAGATGTCAAAACATATCCATGGTCACTATATCTATATCTAAAAAAAAAAAAAAAAAAAAAAGAGACTGCTCCCTCGAAGGACAGCTGTACTATCATTGCTGTAATAAATAGACTGCTCCCTCGAAGGACAGCTATTCAAAAGCCTTTTTATTAAACAAAAATCTAGACCACTCCCTCGAAGGATGGCTATGACTACTCTGGCAATAAACAGCATTATTTTAGAAGCTTCCCGCATCGATTAGCTTCACAACCTGACCACTACAATAAATGACATCCCTCTGCAGGCTTCTCGCATTGATCAGTCTGCAAAAAAAAAAAAAAAAAACGAGTCACAGACTTGACTTGTAGTTGTCTCAGGGTCTCCTATAAAAAGGGGCAAAGTTATCTCTGCTCTTAAAATGGGTTACCCTCCTTCCTCCTCCTATCACCCGCTCAAGGGACTTCGAGCTCACTTTAATGTCTAAGTGATTCGATTACCGCTCTAACATAACCACGGTCAACGACGTCACGCATGAATGGGGCTCTTGGTTCTCATAACCCCCTATCTATGCTTCCTTTTTGGTCCTTGTCAATGAAAGAGCAATATGCTTTTCACTTCTTCTGCACTTTGGTCACATTCACCTTCATCACTTGTCAATCGACTCAGCTCAACTCTCTTTTCAGACCATCAACCTGACCTAGCCTATTCACCCTAGTTTCTATGGACACCAATACACATGGAAACTATCGACTCGACCCAATTTATGTTAAGCATAAACCAATACTTGCTGAAGCATAAATAGACCTCAATTCATTTTTAGCACACATCCATCACGAATATGGAATATTGCTAGGGATGAAAAACCCGTCAACCAATGTTGCAGAATACACCATTTGGAAAAGGCTGCAACATCTTTTTTTTTTTTTCCTCATCATTTCATCCAATCATCGACCAATCTATCAACCATTTTAACCACCTGTCTACCACTCGGACCCTTTGTCTGAACTACATTGGTCTGAGGCCCTATCACCAGGGCTATGTAGGCAGCACTCAGTTGACATGGGGTCTTCTGAGGTTAGCTCGACCATTCTCGTTTGTCCGTCTCTCTGATGGACAACCCTTCTTTCCTTCTTTTAACCATAATCTTGTCCTTGACCACCACCCATTTTATCCCTTTGACCCTCTGGAAGGGATTGGCACATTCACATTCCCTTCGCTTTGTGGGCCTACCACACTAGCATCCAAACCCCTACTGGTGCTACACCTTTCTCTTTAGTGTATGGAATAGAGGCTATCCTACCACTTGAAGTACATATCCCATTTTTGCACATCTCTTTACATGACATTCTCTCTAACGATGACTTTCATCAAGATCACTTAGCTCAACTTGAGTTACTCGACGAACATCATCTTGCTGCCCTTAACCATCTCCATGTCTATCAAAATTGTATCAAATGAACCTATGACAAAAATCTGAAAGAATGAGATTTCAAAATCAGAGACCTTATCCTCAAATAAAATCAACATGTGACCAATATGGAAAGAAGTAAATGAGGCAAATTTGCTACTAATTGGCTCGAACCTTACATCATCATGCACAAGTATGGGTCAGGGACTTATCATCTGTCTTCTCTCGAAGGATGACCAGAACCTAAGCCCCTTAATGCCTTGCATATGTGACCATTCTACTATTAGTTGAGTACTTGTTCACTTGACATTTAACTTGAGCTCATCCCTTGAGCAATCCCTATCCTCTTAATCCTCATTCCTTTCAACCCTATTCCCCTAAAACAAACCCTATGTAACCCTTTTATAAAGTATGAATGCTTTGTCCTAATAAAAGGGAGCCCTTAAACTTCTATAGTCTTGTCCATGACTAACAATTATATCAAAAATAAATTGGGATGTCAAAATATCAAAAGGTCATAAACTCTAAAGGCAGACCGCTCCCTCAAAGGATAGTTGTACTATCATTACTGTAGCTAATAGACTGCTCCCTCAAAGGACAGCTATTCAAAGCCCTCAAATATATATAAAGCAAAAATATAGACCACTCCCTCGAAGGATGGCTATGCCTAAAATCTTGCTACAAACAACACTCTATTAGAAGCTTCCCACATCGATCAGCTTCACAAATGACCACAAAACAAAATGACATCCCTCATAGACTTCTCGCATTGATCAGTCTACCAAAAAAAAAAGGTCATGGACTTGGCTTGTAGTCATCTCAGGGTCTCCTATAAAAAGGGGCAAAGTTATCCCTACTAAAAAGGGTTACCCTATCCTCACATATCACATCACCTACTCAAGGGATTTCAAGCTCATTTTAATGTCAAAGTGATTTGATTACTTCTCTAACATAACCAATGGTCAATGACATAATGCATGAATGGGGCTTTTTGTTTTAACAACCCCTATCTATGCTATTATTATGGTCCTTGTCAATGAAAGGGCAAAAATGCCTTTCACTTCCTACACACACTTTGGTCACATTCAACCACATCATTTGCTATCCAACCAAACTTTTTTTTCAGACCACTAACATTCTCATAGCATATTCACACAAGTTTCTATGGAAACCAATACACATGGAAGCTATCGACCACCCAATTTATGTCAAGCATAAACCATTACTTACTAAAGCATAAATAGACTCATTTCATTTTTAGCATACATCCATCACCCAATATGGACAATTTTTAGGGATGAAAAACCCTGACCAATGTTATAGAATATGCCATTGCACAATATGGAAAAGGACTGTAACATCATCTCCTCCTTATCATTTCAAAGCATGAACCATCAGACATATGGGAAGTACTAAACCATTCTCATGACCAAGCCAAACACATCAACCACTTTGACCCTTCCTCCCTTTTTGGGAGAACTACATTGGCCTGAGGCCCTTAAAACAAGGGCTATGTAAGCAGCACTCAGTTGACATGGGGTCTTCTGAGGTTAGCTCGGCCATTCCTTCGTCACATTCTTTCGTCACATTCTTTCATCACCTACCAATCACATCACAACTAATCACATATTTTTATGACCATTAAACATTATCATAAGCTAATCACATTAGTTTCTATGAATAAACATACACAGGGAAACTAACAACCAAAACACAAACATCATTGCATACATCATTAAACCATAATCTAAAAGTTGTAACATAATCATCATACATCATCATAATCATTAATCATCATCATCAAAGCATTCACATCATAATAATTAAACATCATCATTCATAATCATTAACATAGCATCATCATAGCATAATCATCATAATCATCATATCCAAACATGCATCATTAAACATATGAAAAATCCTAAAAACATTAACTTTCACAACATTGCCATAACGTATCAATGATCAAAATCACATCATATATACATCAAAAAAAATTTGCAATGACACAATCTGTCTCTCCCTCTCTCTCTCAAAAAATATATAGTACATCTTGCATCAACGGCTCGTAGGCCGGTATATACATCATGCCAAAACTCACCTCAAGGCTATGGCTATGGTGGTGCTGGTGGTGGCTGTGAAGATGTTGTATCATCTCCCCCCTTTGATTTGCATCATCTACAAGAATTCAAGGTAGTCACTCGTGACATTGACCACTACTGGCTCTGCTCTGCCCTCATCTCAGAGTATCACTATATCTAAGGGAACCCCCTGATGGCTCCCTCATAATACGTGATCTCTTCTAGCATAGTATTGTACCTAGAAATAGGTACAGTCTATGGTGGACCCATCAACCCTGCTATCATGCCCTGCACTGAACCTAGAGGCTGTGAATAAGCTGGCTACATAGATGTTGACTGTGCTGGCTACTAAACTTCCTACTGAGGTGGATGCTAAATAGGGCCCTACCCTCCAAAAACATGCCTTACCAATGCTTGTGCCTAGGCTGCGGCCAACTATCCCTACAAAATAGTGACCTGTCCTATCAGAGCAGCCACTTGACCTGTCAACCCTACCACCTGGCCTATCAAAACTATGACCTACCCCTATAAAGTGGTCACTTATCCTTGGGCTACATCCCTCTCCTATATGGCCACATCTCTCTCCTATCAGGCTACATCCCACTCTTTGATCACTGCCTATAGATTAGGCTATGGTCCTACTTGTATCCCTGTGTACTACCCTACCCACCATGCCGAGTAGGCCTCTGTGCATCCTAGATCTACTATCCTAGGTCCTACTGGCAGCTCCTCAAAATTTAACCCCTATGTCTCCTCTGGTAGTGGGAGCAACACCTCTATATCATCTCACCTGTATAGTGGGAAGGTGGGTGGCACATCCTGAAGTAACCCAAATTGGCACTGCACTCTCTCCACTGGCACTCTCTTGAGCTCATCGACTCACCTGCCCCTGACCCATCTCAAGCTCTGCACTCTGACAAGCTACTTTCTCTAGTCTCATAAAGCTGGATACACCAGGTATGGTCTCTAGATAATGTCTATGGGGATCAAGGCCTCTAGTACCCCTCTGTAGTAGTCAATATCTCTGACTACCCCATCCATCTACATCTGCACCATAACCTCACCCCATCACCTGAATCTGATCCTGAAGTAGGCTTGAATCACCACTAGGAGGTCAAGAGGTCATGTAACCATGATGTTCTCATACGCCCAATAGTGCAGGACGTGGCCTACACACAAGTTGTACCATCACCACTGATTGATACCCCACAGCTCTCTATATACCTGGGCCAAAAAGATGGGTGCCTAGGCAAACACTATTTGCTACTATATCATCTCTATCAAAACTCTAGTCATAGCGATTGGAAACTTGCCTCCCTCTACATCTGGTAGCACATAGACTGTGATGTTGATCATCATCAGGATGGCCAGCTGATGCACATCCTCATCAGTAGCATATAGGGGCTCGTAAGCAAAACTAGCTAAATAGTAGCTCATCTCAGTGATGTGCTCTCCAAATAGTGTAACCATCTGTATGTCATGCACCTCTCTCAAGCATGCATATAGGTCTGCTCCATGTACCGGTAGCTACAAATTTTGGTACACATCCTTGACAGTCATGGTCATCTCCCATGTCAGCAAATGGAAGGTGTTAGTGGAGTGATCTCACCACTCGATCAGAGCCACCATCAGGCTCACATCCCTCACCACCTGGCAATATCACCATAACCCACTGAGTCCCACTATAGTCATTTGGGCCCACTCTTCCCCAGTGATGTCTCAGCACATCCATGTCAGCAACGTTGGTAGCTGATCCCTCAACATCAGTGTCTGCCTCACCTACATCCAACCAAAATCAAACTCATGTTAACAATGTGACTACCAACCCCCATGCCTCTTCTTCTCTTTTGGGAGAACTAGCTTAGCCATTTACCCTTTCATCTATCTAATTGACCAATCTACCTCCCCCTCTATGCCTATCCTGACACTCAAGAAGGCCTAAGTGTAGCTTCGGTCCCTCAACTTGGAAATTTTCAAAATCTTTCCAACTAGGTAGCCACTGACATTAGTTAGCATGCTGATGTCAGTCACTTGGTGACTGATGTCAGTTGATAAGTGACCACCATCAGTCACTGGTTAGCCGATGTCAGTGAAACTACCAGTGTAGGTGACTGGTTCAGCCTTAGGGCTGAATAGGGTGAGCCCTAAATTTAGGGCTTCCCCATTTCTTCCCCTTTTAACCCCCAAATCCCTCCAAAATACTCCTAACCTATGCTAATCCCCCCACCTACCCTTTTAACTACCCTTCCTCCTTGATTCCTAGCTAAAACACTAAAAATTTCACAAATAAAACAAATTTCAAAATAAACTAAAAAACTCAAAAACACCTCCTACCTCATCCCATCGATGCCGCTGTGGTAGCACAATGGGTGCTGCTAGTGGTGGTCCTCCTATAGGGCCTCCTCCACTCTCTACCATCTCCTCTATCTTGCTTTCTCTGTAACCTCCTCTTGGCCCACAATCAACTGTTCAACCTCCAATCCCAGTCTCACTCACTCCCTCTCTCCACCAATCACACTCTGACACCTCACACTGTTAAACCGGTCACTTAAAAGTCACTTTCACTCAGTCACTCTAGAGCTTACTTTTCTCACATTGACAACAATCACAAATGACTTTTGGTGGGCCATCAATCTGGTTTTGTTGGATTTGGCAGGCTACTAACATCAGCATAATTGTGCCCTAGGCCGCTGACATCGACCAATTTATATCGATGTCAGTCTCTTTTGGCCACTGACATCAGTTTTATAACTGACGTCAGTGGCCTTAAAACCTCAAACTTCTTCAGAATGACCAAAATCATGCCCACAATAGCTATTCCTCATAGTAGAAGTCATCTTAGCCTCTTGGGGCACACTTGAGATCACTTTTACCACAACTTGACTTGATCACAGACCTTAGAGATCACGACTATCTCCTCTGACCACTTTTGAGACAACTCTACCTTGGTTGTTTTGATTGCCCTTACTACCTCATGACTAGTTAGCAAATTGTCCATGACCCCCACAAGTATTAGATTGCACTCCAGTTGATCCCCACTGCTTGTGGCCTTTTTGTGTTTTCCAAGAGCACTTCTTGTGCCCAAGATACTTGGCACATGATGACCATTAGAGCTACAACTTGGATCATTTAACCCACTCAGCTATGACTAAATGCTGGGGACCAATTATTTTGATTTGAGCACTCCTCAACCTTTGACCATGATAATTTGACCTACCTATTGTGTGGAGTGGTATACATGTAATCCCACCCTTTGTAGCATTTACATTCAAAACCTTCACCATATCCATCCATCTCTCTGTCAAATCGACACCCGATCTCATGTTCCCTTCCCTTGACTCCCACATTGAGGGGGGAACACCACATCCCATACTTGGGGCAACTGACTCCTATTTTTGTCTTGCAGTTCATCAAAAACAACCAACAAGACAAAAAGAGGCAAATGTAGACACCGAAATCATGTCTATTCTTTAGTCATCCTCCCCCTTGGTCCCCTTAACCCACTTCTAAACATTCCCAACCCACACACTTATTAATTTAAAATAAAATAACTATTTTAAATTAATAACCCCCTTGACACATCACCCATGACACCTCACCCCACCTTGGATACCTCTCCTTGGATGCCTCCCTCACCCCATGCAAAATCTTAATTGCTTAAACCCCATTTCAACCCTCCCACAAGCCTCTCATGCTCATTTAATCTACCTTGGACCATTTTCCAATGGCAATCAACCCTGGTAGTTGCAAGAATGGGTAGAAGGCTAAAAATAGCCTCTTTTCCCATTCTTTAGCTACCGACATCAGTCAGTAGTCGATCGACACTGGCAATTTCACTAACATCAGTTCCTTTAAAACTGCATTTCAACCTTTGTTGCTCCCCCCCATGAATGTGAATTCTATTGCTCTAGGCTCCAAGATCTCTCACTCCTTGACTTCTTGCAGGCATCAGCATCTCGATAGCACTCTCCAGGCTCAGAGGTTCTACACCAGTCATTCCAAACTGGATTGAAGATTACATGACATCTCCCACATTAGCCACAATGGAAACAGGCCCCCTGCACTTCTATCTCTCCACCCACAGCTAAGTATTTCTACTAGTTTTATTTTACTATCCTTTTAAATACATTAGTAATCAGCCCACTATCCATTTCCAAGCACTCTTGACACAACCCTATCTGTTCTTCCTGGAGAGGCTAAAAAGCCTTCTCTCACCCTTATCTCCCTCTCATCCCTGTCCTCCATTTGGTCTCTCTTTTAGGCCACACTCTCTACCCTACAAACCCAGTACAAGCCACCAAAACTCCCACAGACACCTCAAGCCATTTTGTTGACCACAAATAGACCTAAAACTCATCTAAAGCCCCATTGCCCCTACCGACATCAGCCTCCAGGCCTATTGCCCCTACCGACGTCGGCAGACTAACTGACGCCAGTAACCTTGAACTATCGATGCCAACAAAACTACCGACATCGGTGACTATGGAAGATAGATTACCAAATATAGGTACGCATTTATCTCTATTTCTGTTGTTTAGTCTTTTATCATTTCTTTTTCTAGCAACACTCTTTTCTTTATCAACCAGTGGACTGTCACCCTTCTGAGAAGTCTTTGCACTTTTGGGATCAAGCTTTGCTTGGCAGTCTACCACCTATCTATCTAACAATTTCCTTGTTTAAGTCTCTCTTATCTACAGGTGTCATCCTCCATAGCCAAAGAGGAGTCCCTTCAATGTCTAGATATGGTGTGCAAACTTCATTTGGGTATCATCTAACCCCTGACCATTATCCTAGTTTCTTTCATCTTCTGAATGTGGAAAAGCAAAAATAGTTAGAAACAATGGTGACTACCATCTAACTTAGATAGGTATAGGCTTAGGTGGACAATATACAAGGATAGGTGGCTAGATTGAGATCCCAGACTACCTCTTTACAGTGCACTATTTAAAGAGGATAGTTATAGGCATCTATCGGAAGCATGACTAGGACACAAGATATACATGATGGAGCCCAAAATTAGAGATGGAACTATTATATATATATATATATATATATATATATATATTGATGTTGTAATTTTGATCTCATGACTTTTACTTATATGTGGATGCTAGTGCATGCATATATTTCTTTCTAGCACATGTATTTAAAACTTTTTTATATGCCATAGGAAATATATGAGGAGTGTTTTCTTTTCAATCATTATGTGATACACATGCATTGTTAAAAATAAAAAGGCAAAAATAAATTGGAAACATATAAGTAATAAAAAACAAATGTACCACACACTATATCATGATGGGAAATGTGTAATAATAAAATATGACTAAATATAATAAACCAAAGATGGTAAAAAAAGGGTGACAAATTTTTTAAAACCATGTAAGTAAATTTTCACTAGGTTTAAAAAAACAAAAATCACACTATATCACATTAGAAAGTATGAAAATTTGTAATACAATGGAAGGCTCATGAAAACCAATGTTGAAAAAACAAAACAATTAAGTCAATCAATCATACTAAATCATGTTGGAAAGTAAAAAAAGAAAGAAAAAATGTAAGATGAAATGAAATTGATCACACTAATTCAAGTTTTGAAGTATGAAAATTTTAATAAAATGGTTGTAATGATACATGAAATCATAAAATCAAAAGATAAGAGTGAAATATTAATTAACTAAGCATAAAACATACTAAATCAAGATGGGAAGAATGTCCATGATGTGTAACTCATAATCAGACACTACTTATCTCAAATTTGACACATGTAATTTCATTATGACTTGGGTATTGGAATATTTTATGAGTAAGGCATGGTCTTATCCATGGTCTTACACTACAACTCAAAAATTAAAAACCAATGAGGTGGAAACAATTATGGGAAATATTTTAAAAGATGGTTGTAATGTAGTAATTTATAAGGAAAGACTGGTCCTATCCATGGTCTTACATTGCAACTCATAAAGGGAAACCCTAGGGGGAATGATCAATTAAAAAAGGATCTCAAGGGAAAATATTATGAATGTTGTAAAATAAAATAAGGAATGTAAAAATAATATCATAGGCATATATGAGAAGACCTTAGGAAATGTGAGGCATACTAGGTACACAAGAAAGACACTAAGAGTCTAGTGACCATCAAAATATAGAGGATACCCATTCACAATAAGTGCAAAGATATATAGGAAATTACATGAGATACTAAGATCAAATCATGCTAGTTATATGAAAAAGAAAATTAAAATGGACCTATCTTCCCATAACATGTTCCCCATTCCTCAAGACCTATTATAGAGTCATCAGTATACTATGAATATTGTGTAATTATGTGAGAAAGTAGGTAGTACTAAAATATTTTTTAATTTCCTTTCCTAATCTACTATCCTATCACACCCCAATGGACCTTGAATCTATCATGAGTCCAACTATGGAGTTTGAGCTTTGATTATAAAAAAGAGATGTGTTATGAATCATGTCTTTTAGTGTGATTTAACTTTTAAAATTTGTATCTTACCTTTTATATCATTGCCTTTTGTTTAAATTATTTGGATTTTAAATTTTATGGATTTTATGATTCCTCTTCCATATGAATTTAGAATAAACAACATGAATGATAGAAGTAATGCATATGAATGAGTTTTAGGCTTTGGTTAAGGGAAGCTATGTATCCAAATATATGATTGACTAAGCACTTAGGCTTACCTATGAACCAATGTGTTCTCTCAAATTTAAACTTTATGTATGTTTAGTATGAAAAAGGAGATAAGTAAATAAAGGGAGATCTAAAAATGGATTGCTAAGATAGTATTACAATGAGATATCTTATTTTCTAATTGAGCACATGGTAAATAAGGATTACTAAGGGTAATAAGGTTTGTATATCCAAGTCAAAATAATAATTATTCATGTTGTTAAGATATAAAACAAACATGACTTAATACAAATAAATCAATGGAAAGAAATTAAATCATAAATATAAACATGCAATCATGGATAGAATTAAAATAATCCATAAGAAAATATTAAAAAGAATGAAACCATATGCAACACATAATGTATAATATAAATATCTATTCAAAATAGATAAGTGAAACGAAATTTGATGCATAGTGAAATGATATAAGATATATAAAAGTGGATCACAAGTCCAATCCAAAATCATAATGAAGAATAAGGGGAAATAACACCATGTTTTGTTTAAAAATACTAATAAATTTGTCCACAAATATTATCCATGACATCTAAAATATCTCTATGAAGTTGGATCCTAACGACATCTATAGTCTCATTTATATGCATGGAAAGATATGAAAAAACCTCTTTCTAAATCTCCTAAACATAAAATATAGGCATAGTTGAAGGATCATGCTCATGAGGACTCTTGTGCATAAAATATCCAAGGAGGGAAATAGATGCTAGAATAGGAATGGTATATTTGGTTCAAGTAGGTGGGACAACCGGTGGAGAAGGAACCATGGGTGGAAAGGAAACCACAAGAGAAGAAGGAGGAGATTATTATGTGGGAGACTTGTGGAAGGAGGAATAACAAGTTCAAGAATCATTATAAGGTGATCATAAATGTGATACTAGAGAATTAATTAATGATTGGTATGATGGGTACCACATCATTACCAAAAATAATATACCTCTTGATATTTTGGTATATACTAAGGTAAAAAATTGGGATGAGGTATAGCCTTGTCTTTGGGCTAGGTAAGAGTAGGGTCTAATTTGTCAATATATTAAAAAAACTTTTGACAATGGGTGAAGGAATAATTATTTATGCCATGGAAGCAACATATACACTTTTTAGTTTACTTTGAGGGTCTGTTAATGGACAAGGTAGAAGCATAAGTAGGGGAAGGATGTTATAAGTGGTAGTCTATAATATAAAAATTGAAACCTTTTTGAATATTAAAATAAGGTTGATCAACCCATTGGGTGGTGAAGGGATCAAGTTGTTTTAGAAGGAAGACATCACCAAGGGAAGGCAAGGTTGGTGCAGAGATAAGACTAGGCTCATCTAAAGATAAAATAGATATAGATATAAGAGGAGGCTTAGATAAAGGTAGAATGGGAGTAAGAACTAGACTATGATTAGTTAAAGGGGAATTAGGATATACATATTAATAACAATAGCCAATATCTCTATGGAAAGAAAACTAGAAGGATCCTAGTATCTATCAAAATTATAAGGACTGGTCTAGTATGATCCATGAGCATGTTTATAGTAGGATATATTAAAACTATAGGCATACCATGTGATCTTTCCATATCTACCCTATGAAAAATAGGGATAAAATTATAATGAGGAACTCTAAAATAAGGAACAAAATAAGATGAATAGAAAGGCTTAAAAAGTCAATTTGCTAGCTAAGAATCTTGACATATTTAGCCTAGACAAGCCCTCCTTGAAATGGATCATCTAAAGTATGAAAATAATCATAATTAGGTTTATGTAAATGAATGGTACAAGAAGGTATGATATTTTTTTTGGAATTCACTTGATGAATATAATGTCTAATCTTGGTTAAGACCATAGGTATGTTATCGATAGGTGGCTGATGGGAGTGTGGCTTGAAGGATGGTTGAATTTGGGTGATGATATGATGGGATATATATAAATTTTTTATATTGAGTTTGATATCATCTATCTCATCATCATCAAAATCTAGGAGCTTATGTGGTATGTTATTGATGAGTTTGGGGTGACCATTATAGCCTTGTGTAGAATTAACAGGATAGTTAAAATGTTAAGATTCTTGAAATTGGATACTATGAAAAGGTTTAAGGGTTGGAATTTTAAAGACACCACATTCTTGAAATTTTTCTAAATTCTAAAGGTTTTTGTCTTTTTTAATCTTATATATAATGCAATTATGGGGAAATTTTATGCATTGGTAGGAAGATGAGGCAAGAAACCTCATACGATGAGTCCAAGGTCTACCAATAAAGATGTTATAAGGGAAAAGTTAAATATCATAACTTTCATGTGAATAATGATAGGATGGATGGTAATTGGAATCCACACGCAACCTAAAGGAGGCATTTGCCTTTTATCATAACCTTGACATATACTACATGTGGAGTTGATATTACACTCAAAGTATCCAAGAGTTTTAATTAAATCAAGGGAGGCAATGTAGGTACATGAAACCTCATCAATAAAATCACACTTAATTAAGTTATCATGGATTTGGATGCTAAAAAATAGTGGAGTATCATCCACATGAAGTAGAATCTCATATGGAATCATGTAAGTGATAGGAAACTTAATGGAAGGAGAAGTATCCATTGATTCATCAACATGTATAGACATCTCTTCACATTTTTTAAAGATACTATCTTCATATCTTGACAAGCTAGCTTCACCTCCTACTAGGGGAGGATGAGGGATGTTAATTTCAAATAATAATTGTAATAAATGGTTGTGATGATGGGGGAAAGTCCACATGAATTATAAAAAAGGTATTTTAAATTCAAGATGATAAATTTTCACTATGGGGTCCCATTCATCATAACCCATGGGGGCATTTCTAGATAAAGGTGCATAATTTTGTAGGAGCTCCTAAGAAGGAGGATTGGAAGTGTATTCAAACTTGTGTTGGTAATATATAGTTTTTAGTTGGAGGAAAAATAGGTTAATTATCTTTATATGGTGGGATAGTTTATTTAGGTATTTAATGTGATTGGGTTGATAAATACTATTGGAAGGTTATGGAATTCTTTCAATGTGTGTATATGTTGGAGGAGTTGTAGATATAGTGTGAGAGGTATTATCTAATTGAGATGTTGGAAGTGTTTATTAGAAAGATATAAGGTCCACTTTCCTTAACTTTATTACATGAGATGATGAAGAGTCATGAATGACATGAAATGTTTGGGAGGTTTGGTGTGTGTGATTGTGTTAGATTATATTCAATAAAAGCAAATACACTTCACATGTTAGCCATATTTACCACATTTTATTCATTATTTTGGTCTATAAGACTTTCCACATTATTAATATTAGGATTATTATTCATATCTTGATGATTAGGAAGAGTATATTTATATATGGAATTATGAGCATTAGCTTGAATTAAATATTGATTTTTTTTGTCTCATTAGCTTTAAAGGTTATGTCATATGAATTTTGGCACTTTCAAATGAGTGAATCATAATCAAAGTTTGGTCCAAGAAGAAAATAAATAGCTATAATACGTAATTGTCTATAAGTCTCATGATAATGGTCCCAACTTCTATGAAACCAATAAAATATGTTTGGGTCATACCATGATTTCATGTGATTAGTGGGGTCAAGATATCATGGTAGAGGAATTGGAAGACACTTTTCAAGCTTAGCTAAAGAAAATGGCTTATGAACATTGATGTTATTTTTTTGGAAAAATGTAGGATTAGGAGTTTCATTTAGAGGGGATCATGATTCATAATTTTATTGGGAGCGATGGATTGAATATTTTAAATAGTTTCATAAGTGTCAATGATACCATCATTGGTAGCATGATGATTTTTATATTTAATGAGCATGAGAGTGCCCATGAGAGGTTGGGATGGTTCAAATTGGTACATGATAAAATCTTGGCATTTATCTTGGTTGAGAGTTTCTTCCAAATTTATTGGAGACATATTCCTAAATCAATATTATAACTTGGGGTAGAGAACATTAGTGAATAGATGAAAACTATTATCATCTGTCATGCTATGCTCACATTTATTAGATAATTTATTCCATCATTTGATAAAATCATGTGCCATTTCAATTTTAAGTTTCTTACAATTGATGAAGTGGGAAAAATTATTCTCAAGGAAATCACTAATTTAAATCTCTTATACTAGGGAATTAACCAGATCTTCCAAGCTAGTGATATAATGGTATTTGATTTTATTATACCAATCTAAAGCATCTCTAAAAAGTGTTGTAGCTAATATCTTAGTATCAAAAAAATTATTAAGTTTGACCCAATCTTTATAGAGATTACCAAATGTTTTTAAATGTAATGTGGGATCAATGGACTTGTTACAACTGATGGTAGGTACGATACCTCCTATGTTGATATTGGTAGTTTGATGTATATGGTGTCCATTTTGGAGATATTTGATCCTTTTATTAATAAGGGGTGGTTAAGGAAAGAGGTTACCATGGGAATACCTAAGGAGTGAAGGGGGAATTTGGATTTTATGATTTGAACCTGTTGGGGTTGATTTTGAAGGTGAATGAGGTGATTTCGCATCTACACAATTTGATTGGCATTATTGTTAGGGTGTGGAGCTAAAAGCTTCACCAAGGAGCAGACTTTAACAGGTTCGGGTCTACACAGACACCGGCCTCGATCAGGAGCGACCGACGTCGGTCAGATGCAGTGGAAGAGACGTCGACATCAGCAGAGGATCGGTCGACGTCGGTCACAGGCAAGCAGCAGAAACTGGCGTCGGTTACCTGTGTGTGTCCAGAATGCTATTTTCGTGGACAAAAGCGAGTGTTTGCATGATAATTTTGAGTTTTAGTCTTAAGCTCGCATCTCTATTATTAGTAATATTATTTTTAGAGCCCTTGTTCAAGTGGCTTAACTGTTTGTTGTAAGTGCATGCTCAAGTCTCCTAATTCTATATTAGGACAAATCTTCTTAGCTCATATGGAAGGAATGAAAGGCAATGTAAAGGAGAAGACATTGTTGAATGTTGAAGAACAGTACAGAATTGAATCAATCCAGGTCTGTTGGAATTTATTGTTCTTGAGAGAGATAGCTCTTAAGGAATAGAGATCTAGTGAGAGATCTATACATCTAGGAGAGGTGTGGAAGAAAGAAGCTTTCTTCAATTGTATTCCTATTTTAAAGAGTTTATTAATACAAGTTTTTAGGGTGGTTTCTTGTATCTATTTTGTTCATGCTATGATCTCATTCTAGTTACTTATCAATCTGATTTAATTCTGCATTTATTGCTTTCATAAGTGTAATCTATTGTTGGTTGATCCCCAACAAGTGGTATCAGAGCTCAGGTTCACTAACAGGTGGTTCAGATCTGTGTAGTGTGTATTGATTACAGGTTCTCATAGGGGTTTCTGCAGGGATTTTTGTTTGAGTGGGAGAAGCAATGGTAGATGAAAGTAAATTGAGAATGGAGAAGTTCAATGGCAAAAATTATCAACATTGGAGAATGCAGATAGAAGATTATCTGTATCAGAAAGATCTCTACTTACCGTTAGGTGGGGTTGCAAAGAAACCCAAAAACATGGAGGATGAAGAATGGGAAGTTCTTGACAGAAAGGCTCTTGGGTCTATAAGACTGAGTCTAGCATCCACTGTGATATCTAATTTATCACAGGCAAAGTCTACGGTAGAGTTGATGACTACGTTAGCAAATATGTATGAAAAACCCTCAGCTTCTAATAAGGTATATCTTATGAAGCAGTTATTTAATTTGCATATGAATGAAGGTGGATCTGTTTCCACTCATCTAAATGATTTCAATGGAATTGTGAATCAATTAAGTTCAGTCAATATAGTGTTTGATGATGAAATAAAAGCTCTTTTAATATTATGTTCTTTGCCTGAAAGCTGGCATGGCTTAGTAATGGCAGTTAGTAATACTGCATCTGCATCAAATATTTTGAAAGTAGAGGATGTTGTTAGTGTTATCTTGAATGAGGAAATTCGTAGGAAAAGCACAGAAGAGACATCTGGAAATGCTTTAAATTTTGAGAGCAGGGGAAGGCAAAAAGATAGGAGCAAAAGGAGATCAAGATCTAAGTCTAAGGTGAGAGGAAGATCCAAATCCAGGAATGGCAGGAAGCCACAATGCTGGAACTGTGAAAAGATTGGGCACATAAGTAGAGATTGCTGGTCAAAACCTAAGGAGGACAATCAGCACGAAGGAAAGGAAGAAGCCAAGGTTGCAGGTATTGCACAAGATGCTTTAATTTTCTCTTTGCATAATAACATAGAATCTTGGGTGTTAGATTCTGGTGCATCTTTTCATGCTACCCCTAACAAGGAGTATTTTAGTGACTATATCCATGGAGATTTTGGAATAGTGTATCTAGGGGATGATGAGCCCTATAAAATAATTGGCAAAGGTAAAGTGCAGCTGAAGATGCAGAATGGCAACACATGGGTGTTGAGAGATGTGATGCATGTCCCTAACTTGAAGAGAAATTTGATCTCTACAGGAAAGTTAGGGGATGAGGGTTGTACTGTAACTCTCACAACAGAATCTTGGAAGGTGACCAAGGGTGCACTTGTTATGGCCAGAGGTAAGAGAGAAGGTACTCTCTATTTGTGTAATTGTGTTACTAACAAATCTCCTTCTGTATTATCTGCTTCAGATGTGGATGCTAAATTGTGGCACTCAAGGCTTGGCCACATGAGTGAGAAGGGGATGTCAATTCTTAAGTCCAAAGGTATGCTTTCAGATTTAAAAGGCATAGATCTAGAATTTTGTGAGCGCTGTGTATTTGGAAAATAGAAAAGGGTTAGTTTTCTCAAGACTGGGTCTACTAAGAAGAGGCATAAGTTGTAGCTTGTTCACACAGACGTGTGGGGACCGGCTCAAGTTGCTTCCATTGGAGGATCACAGTACTATGTATCTTTCATAGATGATGCTACAAAGAAGGTATGGATCTATTGTATTAGGAGAAAATCTGATGTATTTGAGACTTTTAAGAAATGGAAAGCTATGGTTGAGAATGAAACAGGTAAAAGTTTGAAGTGCCTGAGATCTGACAACGGTGGTGAGTTCTGCAGTCATAAGTTCAGAGATTATTGTTATATGCATGGAATCTGTAGGCAAAGGATGGTTCCAAGGACACCTCAACAGAATGGGATTGCTAAAAGAATGAACAGGACAATAATGGAGCGTGCAAGATGTATGAGATTGCATGTTGGTTTGCCCTTACAGTTTTGGGCACAAGCTGTTGACACTGCAGTGTACCTGATTAACAGAGGACCCTCTACAGCTCTGGATGGTGGAATTCTAGAAGAGGCATGGATAGGTAAAAAGGTAGATCTCTCATATCTCAAAGTTTTTGGTTGTGAAGCCTTTGTCCACATAGATAAAGAAAATAGAAAGAAGCTTGATGCTAAGTCTATGAGATGCATGTTTATAGGCTATGGCTCAGATGATTTTGGTTACAGATTGTGGAATCTGGAAACTAACAAGGTAATTAGGAGCCGTGATGTTGTTTTCAATGAAAGAGTGATGTATTGTGATCAGCTAAGGAAGCTGAATCAATCTGAGCAGAGCAATGGTGAATTGGATGAGGTGAAAGTCCAATATGAGCTCACAGGAAAAAGAAATAATCACTTGCAGGAAAACACAGAGACCGACGTCGGCAGGTTAGGAACCGGTGTCGGCAGTACAGAGACCAGCATCGGCAGGACAGAGACCGACGTTGGCAGGACAGGCACCGATGTCGGTCAGACAGAACTGATGTTAGCTAGTAACAGGTCTGGAGGTGACCGAGGTCGGTCACTGTCAGAGAATTTGGGTGGACAGCGTGTTGTGGATGTGTCTCAAACACCCATCAGGAGGTCAGAAAGGGTGAGTAAGCCTCTAATTAGATATTCTCCTTCTTTATTTTATTTATTGCTAACTGATGGTGGAGAACCAGAGAGTTTTGAAGAAGCAATACAGGTGGAGTCCAAGAGTCAGTGGGAGCGTGGCATGGTTGAGGAGATGGAGTCCTTAAGAGAGAACCAAACATGGGATTTGGTTGAGTTGCCAGCTGGTAAGAGGACACTGAAGAATAGATGGACCTACAGGTTGAAAGAAGGTGAGAATGGACAGATGCGATATAAGGCCAGATTAGTGGTAAAAGGATTTGCACAAAAGCCAGGTATTGACTTTGGTGAGATTTTTTCTCCAGTTGTTAAAATGACTTCAATAAGGGTTGTATTGTCTTTGGTTGCTTTTGAGGATTTGCATCTTGAGCAGCTAGATGTTAAGACAGCGTTTCTTCATGGAGATTTGGATGAGGAAATTTATATGGAACAGCCAGAAGGATTTGAGGTCAAGGGTAAGCAGAAGTTTGTGTGCAGATTGAAGAAAAGCTTGTATGGCCTCAAGCAAGCTCCTAGGCAATGGTACTTAAAATTTGATAGGTTTATGACTGAGCATGGCTACAGTAGGTGTCAATCTGACCATTGCATGTATTTCAAGAGATTTGATAATGGTAGGTATATTATTCTATTGTTGTATGTAGATGACATGCTGGTTGCAGGATCTCACATGCAGGATATCTCTGAGCTTAAGGTGAAGTTAGCTCAAACGTTTGCTATGAAGGATTTGGGAGTAGCAAGGAAAATCCTTCGCATGAGCATTAGGAGAGACAGGAAAAATCACAGGTTGATATTGTCTCAAGAAGATTATGTGAACAAGGTGTTGGAGAGGTTTAATATGCAGGATGCAAAACCGGTAAGTACACCTATGGCTGGACATTTTAAGTTAAGTAAAGAACAATGTCCCAATTCACATGATGAGGTAGAGTACATGAACAAAGTTCCATATTCTTCCACAGTAGGGAGTTTGATGTATGCAATAGTGTGTACTAGACCAGATATTGCCCAAGCAGTGGGAGTGGTAAGTAAGTATATGGCCAATCCAGGTAAGGAACATTGGAAAGCAGTTCAATGGATCCTTAGATATATGTGAGGAACCAGCAGCAAGCATTTGTGCTATGGAGGTTCAGATACTTTTCTGCATGGTTATGTAGATTCAGATATGGCAAGGGATTTGGATGGCAGGAGAAGCACTACAGGTTATGTTTTCACTGTAGGTGGAACGGCGGTTAGTTGGATATCTAAGTTGCAGAAGGTTGTTGCCTTGTCAACTACAGAAGCCGAATATATTGCAGCCACAGAGGCTAGCAAGGAGATGATATGGATGACACAGTTCATGGATGAGCTTGGTAGGGAGCATGAGAGTTGCAGATTATATAGTGACAGTCAGAGTGCAATCCATTTGGCTAAAAATTCAGCCTTTCATTCAAGAACAAAGCACATACAACTAAGGTACCATTTCATACGACAGGTATTGGAAGATGGTGAGTTGAAGCTGGAGAAAATCCATACAGATAGGAATCCTATGGATATGTTAACCAAGCCGGTTACTAAGGAGAAGTTGAATCTTCATTCAACTTCTATTGGTCTTCATGATTGAGTTGAAGATGGAGGAGCTAGAAGATGTTGCTGTATAGGTACTGGTAAAGTTGTTTATCTCCAAGTGGGAGATTGTTAGGGTGTGGAGCTAAAAGCTTCACCAAGGAGTAGACTTTAACAGGTTCGGGTTTACACAGACACCGGTGTCGGTCAGGAGCGATCGACGTTGGTCAGATGCAGTGGAAGAGACGCCGACGTCGGCAGAGGATCGGCCGACGTCGGTCACAGGCAAGCAGCAAGAACTGGCGTCGATTACCTGTGTGTGTCCAGAATGCTATTTCCATGGATAGAAGCAAGTGTTTGCATGATGAGTTTGAGTTGTAGTCTTAAGCTCGCATCTCTATTATTAGTAATATTATTTTTAGAGCCCTTGTTCAAGTGGCTTAACTGTTTGTTGTAAGTGCATGCTCAAGTCTCCTAATTCTATATTAGGACAAATCTTCTTAGCTCATATGGAAGGAATGAAAGGCAATGTAAAGGAGAAGACATTGTTGAATGTTGAAGAACAGTATAGAATTGAATCAATCCAGGTCTGTTGGAATTGATTGTTCTTGAGAGAGATAGCTCTTAAGGAATAGAGATCTAGTGAGAGATCTATACATCTAGGAGAGGTGTGGAAGAAAGAAGCTTTCTTCAATTGTATTCCTATTGTAAAGAGTTTATTAATACAAGTTTTTAGGGTGGTTTCTTGTATCTCTTTTGTTCATGCTATGATCTCATTCTAGTTACTTGTCAATCTGATTTAATTCTGCGTTTATTGCTTTCATAAGTGTAATCTATTGTTGGTTGATCCCCAACAATTATTGGCTTGAAAAGTATTCATTTTATTGGGCATTTTTAATAAGATTTTATGATTTTGGGAAGCATTGCCATTGTTATTAGTGGCTTGGGTTGTACTATGAGTAGTGGCATGCATATCACTAGTGGTATGAGAATAATTAGTCTAAAAGGAAGAACTAGTAGCAATATCAAAATATGCACTAGTGAAGGGGTTAGATTTGGAAGAAAAAGAGGCACTAGTAGCATGATTAACATTGATGTAGGGTAATACAACTATAATTGGAACTTTCACTGATATGGGCACTCGCACTCTTTCAAAATTTGAATCAACTGGTCCGTAGGCAGGCGGGAAATTGGGTGCTCTTTCAGAATTTGAATCAGCTAGTTCACAGGTAGGCAGGAAATTGGTTGGGGAAAATCTGGTAGGAGGTACAAAACCTGGAGGAACTGTAGCTGATGTGGATAATGGAAAGTCTACGTGTGAATCTGATCCTTCTTGTGGGGTTCATGTCCCCTTAGTGTTGGGGTAGGATCTTGAAAAGGAGAAAGATAATGTTGATTCTAACAAGGAAAATTCCTCAGAAGGGTTGAAGGTAGGATTCTCAGAATGAAGGACCTAGTCATCTCTGTTTGGGAAGAAACCTATTGGAAAATCTCTTTTCCCGCAGGTGACTACTAAGTCTTACTGGGAGAAAGGTGAGTTTCAAGTTTTTATCCCAGATCCTTTAGTTAATTTTTTGTGTCCTCCATGGATTTCACCCTAGTGGGCAAATTTTTAGGAGCAAGACCAGATCTAGAATCTCTTAGAAAAATGGTTAAAAGGAAATGGGTTATTTAAGGAGAGGTAGATATTGTACCAATGTCAAATGGGTTCTTCTTGTTTATCTTCAACTATAAGGAAGACATGAATACGGTTCTTTATGGAGGACTGTGGTCTTTTGGTAAATGTTCTCTCACTATTAAAAAATGGGAGCCTAACATGGATCTCTCATATTCTTTTTTCTTAACCACTCCCATTTGGGCTAGACTTCCTAGTCTCCCTTTAGAATTTTCGCATGATGACATTTTTAAAGGTATTGCCAGTTCTTTTGGTGAACTTGTGGCATCGGATAATGCTACGGCTTCTAGAACCAAACTTCAAAGTGACAAACTTTATGTTAAAGTGGCAGACCTGAATCATCTCCTAGAAAAGGTGGAACTAATATCCAAGCTTGGTAAAAAAACTTAAGAATTTTTTTTGAAGATTTGCCCAACTCTTGCTATGACTGTAAGAAATAGAGGCATCTAGTTAAAAATTGTCCCTCCAAAAGTAAAAATCATCCTAGTAGTGTTTTAGATGGGAAAAAGACCAAGGTCCAGGAAAATAAAGTATGGAAACCCAAAGAAGATCAGCGCCAAGAACAAAAGAATAATGAATATTCTAAAGCTCCACATGCTGAGGTGGATAAAGAGCCTTATTTTGAAGATTCTAATGATCCATATGCTGAGGTGGATAAAGAGCCTTCTTTTGAGAAAGTAAACTCTAAGAAAGAAGGATATGGTTTGCAATCAGATACCATAATACCTGAACAAAGAATAGAGGATCTGACAGATCTATCAAAACAAATCATTTTCTATCAAAGGATAGAAGATCGATGGAGAGATGTAGACGACAAAATTGAGCTAGAGGAAGGTGAGTTCTTGGCTGAAACCAGAAATAAATTAGAAGAGGGAGATCTTTTTTCTCAGTCTAGGGAGATCCAAGTGTTATCTCAAACTGAAAATGAATTTCCTTTGGATGAGCATCCTCCCCTAAAAGTTATGAAAGATAATGGAGAAAAATCAAAGCATAAACTAAACCAAAGAAGCAGGGCTGAAAAAAAGATTAATACTAAGGGGGTAGAAACTAGAAGCAGCAAAATATTTCAATAAACTAAGGCAAAACCTCTTGCTTCTACTCTGAATAAATCTAGAAAAAGAGCTGAACAACATTCTAAGGTGAAATCAGATGGTTCCCCAGACAAACCTGGAAGAAGATCCACTAAGAAAACTAGAGAGTTAGAAAGTATGCAGAATATTGCTAATGGTAGGCAGGCAACTATTCTAGATTTTACCCCTAAAAATAGATATGAAAACCATTACTTGGAATATTAGGGGGCTGAATAGTATTCAAATACTAGATATTGTTAGGAAGCTTTCCTTCCTGCATTCAACCAAGATCAATGTCAATTTTATTCTCCAAGTTGAGTCTTGGATCTATAATCCTAGAAGGGTCCAAGTAAGAGGACAAGGCAGAATTAGAGGAAGAAAGCCTTGCAAGTTGCTGCTACTTTGGCTGCTAACTCCATCTAGGATACTACTACGATTGGGAAGGAGGTTGTCAAGATGATCATGGAACTGCAATAAAAGCTTAGGGTCTTCTTTTTGGTTTTGTTCATGTTCAGTTGCTGGTTGTTGTAACTGGTTCTTATTTTTGGTCCTATTTTTTGGTTCTTGGGCTAAAACTTTATTTGAGGTTCCAGGTCCTTGTTAAACTTGGGTACTTTTAATGGACTATATTTGTGGTCTCAGGTCCCTATAAAACCTGATTTTGATGCTGCTCTTCAGTAGGTTTTAGGACTACTTTTCCTAGTGGTTGTTAATGCTTTATCTTTTTTGATTCTGTTAAAGGGTTTTGGGGTCCCTTCAAAACCTGCTTTTACCATAATCTAAAACATTGATATAAAATAATGCACTAGTGGCATCATTAAAGAAGAGGGGATTTGGAAGATTTTCACTAGATGTTGAACCTACCATGTTAGTGGAGATAATTGGAATGGAGGTTGAAGAGATCATAAAAGAATAGGTCATGGTGAGTGAAGGATTTGAAATAGAAGATAAAGGTTGATAAGTAAAGAAAGTGTCACCCCCAAATCTGTGAGATAATATTGGAGAGGGTGAAATAGGTTCTTCTATTTAAGCACTTATAATTATATTATAGATATTTGAAGGGTCCTTTCCTTTGTGTTGAGGAAATTCATTAATGAAGATGAGCATTTTAAGTATGTACTCTAATTCAATCTCATCTTCTAAAGATAAAAGAGGATTACAAACAAATGATGAATGAGGAGTACCATATGTTAGGAAATAATATCCTAAATAACCTGTGAAACTAATAATAATGTGAAATAAACAAGCTATAAAATCAATGACAAAGAAGATAACACATTACACCAATAGATTACATGGAAAATTTGTTAAGTACAAGGAAAACCCATGGGCAAATGGAAGCATCCAATCTTCTATTAATTTCAACAAATATTCCTCACAACACACATTTATATTACAATGATTTAAAACCATAAATATAAAATTCTATGCAATTCCTTCAAACTCTCAAGTTAGTTACAACACTACACCAAGATTTTAAACTTGCTCACAAACATTACAAACTTGCTTTCTCTAGATTTCTACGATTATACGCTTAACATACATTAAGGGAGAGTAATAAATAAATAATAATATAAAAGAGACAAGAGAATAAATTTGAAAACCAAGAGAGAGAGGAGAAATATTCCACCCTCCATATGGCCTCACTATTCATCAATAGTTAACTTTGACCATCACATGTGCAAGGTCCAACATAGAAAGGCATCTTCATGATGCACTTTGACTTTCTCCATGTGCTCCAAAATGGTACACCCTAACTTGAATGTGCCTATAATATATAATAACTATCCATATCCCCACTTTCCCATGTGTATCTATGGGATTCAAAATATTTCTCAACTTTTGACTTCACTGTACATGCTTAAGGACCAATTGTGCCCCATAGGCACATAGTTGAAGATGATTTTTCCCCACATGCTTAAAAAGGTCATCCATCAAGATATGACACCCCATTTTTCTCTCATAATATTTTAATAAATAAAATATTCCATTGGTATCATGCCACATCAATAAAGTGCCACCTCATAGGTATAGTCACTACCACCTCATCAACATAGTCATCACCAACTCAGCAATGTGAATAGTAACTATAATCTCATCACTTGAATAATGGACATGAATAGTGACTCATGAATAGTGTCATGTGAATATTGAATTCACATATTAACATTCCCCCACTTGAAGTAAATATACATAGGCTTTACAACACCTACATATTCTTTCATATAGCTGAAAACCATCCCCTCTACTACCTTGACATAAACATAGTATAAGTTTTATTACACTATGAAAACTTCTCTATGTTGACTGGATTTATCAGCATCTACTCCTCCATATAATATTGCAACACCTAAAGTGATTCTTCACTTATACACACACATACCAATCCTCATATCTAAATTCTACCATAAATTGTTCATAACTCCCACTGCTTGGAAGTATCTAGTCTAGTGCTCATCATGACATCACAAGAATTCCTACCCCTGATGAATATAATATATAAGAAAATAACATTTATTATACTTCATTATAGGATTATTCTAGGAAGATTACTCACACTATAATATATAGGTTACTTTCTTGCTTTATCCTCCTTATACATCTTCATCCCTATTTTTAACCTCACACCACCTTCATCGCATCCTTGTCATTGAGCCATCACACTAGTGATCATGTTGGGGCCTACATATAACATATCATCAATACCTATAGAATAAACCTCTACTTAACACTTTATCTCTCCATGAAGATACCATTATATGCCCATCCACACATCTACTTCATCTCATACGGTCTACAAATTGTAAACCATCAACTCTTTAACTCATCCTTAAATCCGTCAGGCTACTTTATTTCTTCTAGAGAGATCACCATGTGGGAATCAAATTGATCCAACTCTAAATAACAAATAGTACACATATCCCTTTTGATATTAGTTAATAAATAAGATGACATATAAGTCAATACCAAAGTTCTCCTCATATCCTCTAACTATCAACTGTGCCCAAAATATGGAACAAGTGGACCAATCACAACTCTAAGGAAGTCATCATGCCACTCAGTGCATCAATTCACCTACCAAGGGTTTGATCCTCAATAATGCATTTTTAATGCATCATGCTCTACCATATGTCCAAAAACATGGACTTCTCAGTTCAAGAACACTAGATCTCACTTTGGCATCTTCTTCATCTTCTCCTTCCACTAATTTAATAGGTACACTTTTAGGTTCCTATTATACCTCCTCCTTTTCATGTATTTTCATATCATCTACAACAACTTGAATAACAACATGTGGTCAATAGGATACCACATCATGCACCCCTTATTTATTGTAAATAATAATAACTGATTTTAAATCAAGCCTAAATATCAACTTGTTTTTTAAACTTCACCCTCTTATAGGGCTTACTCATAGCTAGAATTACATCACCCCAATTAATCTTTGATGTTGTTTAATCTTTTCACAATAGATACAATGAGCTACGAGATTCTCTTTTTGCCTCCACTTAAGATCCTTTGGATATTTTTCATTTACTATTCCCAAAGGTAGAATAATACCCTAGCTCATCCATCCTCTTGATGAACATCATATTATTCTTCAATAGAGGAATATGATGCACATCCTTCAACATTTTGATTCTACCATCATGTATCTTGATCCTTATATCCCCTCATCCCTCAATCTCTAATGGATGATCATCACCCATATAAATAGACTTATTTAAGTATTTTTTCATTTTATATTAATTTAAAATATGACTTATTAAAGCTTGAAGTAATAAAAGGTTTATATTGATACCTATGGATTGGAAAAAGTTTTCACACCACTTGAATCCGAAAATAGTGAGAACTTAATTTTGGATAGGAAGGCTAACCTACACACATGTGAATACTTGATAAAAATAGATTAATAAAAGAGATTAGGAGACATCCTAATCAAGGATTAGTTATACGAAGTGATACACTTCCTTAGATGGATATCAGTTCATTATTTATACAATTAAGTGAAATAAAATCATAATAAATTACAATAGATAAATTATATGATAATAAATGTTAATTCATATTTTCTTCCTTGATTAATTTAATAACATAAATAAAATATTATTATTAGTAAACCTAAGTAAATTCTACATCATCTTGAATGATAGCTAATGATTCTCTATAAGATTCACAAGACGGTGCATAGATAATGGCATAGAGGGATAGATCAAAGGCTATATCACTCTGATATGTAAATAAAGGTTATGGGACTATACATAGGTTGATGATGCTAGTCACATCATGAACTAAACTAGGTAGAGTCATCTATAAGGAGAAGGCCATGTTTAAATAACAATAATCAATAATGGGAATAGTAAACAAAAAATTATGATAAGGGTTCAAGAATTTTATATTAAACACAATAAATTGATGTTGATACTGATAGGAACAATTTTGATGTACAAAATTAGTGTTGATTTAGAATGAATCAGCATTGATTCTCTCTTATGGTTGATTTTAATAAAATAGGAATAAAAATGAAATAGATTTTCTAACATAAGTTGATTAAATAGATAATGATGGATTTTAATGATATTTTAGTGGCTAAATGGATAAATAAATGAAATATTTATTTAAATATAATGATAAAATAAAATGCAGTACTTACCTTTGCTCAGCTATGAGCAGATTGTATTTCTTTCACAAGCACAAGCATAGGTTTTGATTACATTGAAGATGCAATTGAATGTGATAAAAGTCCAACAAAATGTTTCTATGAATTTCATCATAATCTCTAATAATTATAATAGCATTTCTTGGTTCTCAATGTTCTGGTCTCTCTAAAAGTAAACACAGGCTGAGTATTTATAGATTGATGTTAATCTAGAGAATAAGTGTTGATTAGGGGAAAATCATCACTGATTCACCCAAAATGGAGCCTTTTTTTAACTGTGGGTGAGAATAGGTTGGAAATTATTGGAGTTTTTTTTAATAAATTCTTACATCATAAATTGGTTATATGTGTAAATTCATAGGTTATAATTGGTTCTTAGGAGGTTGGGAGTGGTAAAGGGGTAAAAGTAAAAGCTATATACTAGGCTAGTAAATGGTAAATAATCTAAACTTTAGGATAGGATATATTTAAATTTTTTGAATAAATAAGACCTATGACACCTAACTAATCATTCCTAAGGATATAAAATTATAGTGTCTATTTTTTCACTTTTTATGGAGCTGTATGGGATATGTGTCATGAGATAAAACTATAAATGGTCCACTAACCTAGGTATATGTGAGGAGGTATCCCACCTAAAACTAGGAGTTGATATAGGATAAGGAGTATGTGATGGGTTTGAATAATGGATGGGATGGATAGACAATAAGTGAGATATAATAAATGTGGATACATAACATGAAATGTATGTTTTACACTAGCAAGATGGAAGATAATATAGGTAGAGATGCCCCAAGGAAAATCCAAGAACCAAATTCCAAAACTACAAATAGGTGGTTTTAATAAAGTAAAATAATGAAAATAAATGATTGGGCCAGATAACTGATGCATTCGATGTGCAAAATGGTGTGCATGTGACCTATAGATAGTTATTCTCATGGGAGAATGTATTCTTGAAACCCATGAAGGATAGGTACCCAAAAGAGTACATGTCTTATGTAGGCTATGGGACCATCAGGAGGTTTAAATCCATTAAAATAAAATGGGATAGGTCAAATAATAGGGTAAATATGGTAAGGAACCAAGAATGGCTATGGAGTAATATTAGATGCACATTAGAGTACACATAATGCAAAAGGGGGTAATTGATGTTGATCTAAAATGAATGGACATAAATTCTACCAAATGGTACCAAAACAAAATAGATTGATGCCAATCCAAAGGCAATTATATAATCAAGTTTGGCATAGAAAAGAGCTCTTTTCCCAATCTAAGAGCCCAAATGACACATGAGAGCCCAAATGACAAAAGTACTATGAGATGAGATGGCAGCTAGTGATAGTAGTTCACAATGATGATGACACTCCTAAGATGAGGTAGGTCTAGTTTTACATTATATTTTGTGAATTTTATAATTTTTTAGGTTTTTTGGAGTTTGAGGTGTGGTAAGTAATGAAAGAATGGTATAAAGAAATCAACATCGATTCCTTAATGAATTTGTAATTATTCATAGGGAATCGATGTTGTTTCCTATGGAATGACACTGATCAAGGAAGAATGGTGTCGACCCATAGGGAATTGGCACTGATTAATGTGAAACAAAATGTATCCTTAAGTAATAGTCACCAATTCAATTAAACTAGGGTTTAGGAAAAATTTAAAGAGTTTAAGAGATTCTTAGGATTATAAGAGATTTTGATGGTAGGCACGGGGGACACTATGATTGTGGGATCATGTGCCACCACTACTAAAGGATCAATGAGTGTGGTTGAGTGATGATTATTGGACTCACTAGGAGGACATCAACCTAAGATGGGTGTGATATTATCACTACATATACTGAGATACAAGATTACTAGTGGCATTGTTGAAGTAATAGGACATCATGACTAAGACCTTTTGGTTATCAATTGATGAGATGATGATCACTAAGGAGGACATATATAAGATATTATGACTTCTAATGTAGTGGTTATCGATATTATCAATTGATGAGGAATGTTTAGATATGACACTAAGGCATCTATATGGTGATGATGTAGAGGGGATCATTTTTATTATTGGGGGATTTATTTTTGGGCCACTTTATTGTGTAGACACAATAGGGAGATGGGTGATGTCTATGATTATGTTAGCTATATCTTGTTATACACAAATAAATTTAGGAATAAGGAAATTCCCATAGATCTTGATCTAAGTTTTTATAGACATTATCATGTAGTAGACTATTTTTGCATAGGCATCGACTCTACTGGTATAGATCTATAAGGATCTCTAGGGGTGGAGGACCCAAAGGTGATATGGTCTTAATGTGATTGTCATAATTTAGTGTTGGGTCTATGATCATATTCAAATAATGAGACCCATAAGTACCCCTTGGATATAGTGATATGAGATTAGCTAAAATGTAGCCGCCTTGTGGTAGAAGGTTGATCTTACACATGGCTTTTTAGATGGCATTGTGAGAGACCTAGACTACTACAAGAGTGTGTTCGAGGGACTTAAAGATACTAATATCATATATAGGTATTATATATGATTTATTAATCAGCCTGGGGTGGAGGTAGAACTCATAAGGATATGGTGGGAGTGATGGGTGATAGGGAAGATGTGAAATTAGTAGGATTATTTCCACTTTGGTTATGTGTGGTGATAGCTCAAATTGATGTAAGACATCCCATGGGCCCCACACACATATAAATAGGATGAGATAAAGAAGGAGATACCAAGACTATTGAATGGGGATGTCCTAGTGGAGGAGAACTAGGTACTTAAGGGGAGGATTTAGAGGATATAAAGTGTACTCCATCATACATACCTTGGTGGGAAAATTAGTGGTGGGATCATTAGGATAGACTGTTATGACCATAATTTGGTAGATAAGATGACAAAATGGGGGATGTGGAGGAGGAAGAGGAGGGGGATTTTGATTTAGAGGAGATAGGGGAGGAGATATGAGAGGAGATGGGAGTAGGGGTAGTTAAGGGAGATGAAGAGGAGATAGATATAGATGAGGTGATTATGGAGAGGGACATAATTTGGGAGCAATGTGCTTTCTTAGATGGATAGCTAGAGGTAGTATAGGAGGTGTTGACTATATTATTAGTGGATGTAGATATTATTGGTGGATCTAGATATAATTCAAGCATAGGTAGACACATTATAGTTAGGCTTGGATGCTTTATAGGTGAGTCATGATATGGTAGTAGGGGAGAGTGATAGGTTTAGAGCAAGGCTGGAAATGTGGTGGAGGATGGAAGATGGGAGGGAGTCCTTGATGTAGGAGGTGGAGGTGGTAGGGTTAAGAAGAAGGCTAGTAGGAATGGTGAGCTTCAATAAATATAGGGATATAGTGGTAGAAATGAGATATTACAAGTGCATTATGCTAGATCAACTTTTGAAGACTCCTCGCTACGTGACCTTCATGGCTAGATAAGGTAGGTATTTCTAACATACACATACATACTTTGTGAGTATGGGGAATGTAATACAAGGGAGGGATGGGGATATAGATGGGGTGGGGATGGGGGTGGAGAGCTATCGAGTATCCACTTGACTAGCTTATAATTCACCTAGTAGCACATAATGTACATATATATATATATATATATATATATATATATATATCTGTATATATATATATCTGTATATATATATATATATCTGTATATATATATATATATATATATATATATATATTCATTTTTATAAGACACTGAGCCATTTGACATGTATATAAACACATTAATGTCAATCAATTTGTGATGTATATATTTCATATTCATAGATTACGTGTTTATTTATGGATCATTATATTAATGGATGTATGTTATGGGTGCTTATGGATTTTATGGTTTATGGATGGATTATTATGTTGTCTATGGATTAGAGATTTATAATTATGGATTATTTGGGATCATGGATGGATCATGTGATTTATTTATTTGGTTTATGGATTAGTACATTTATAGATTATGTTATGGATGCTTACATTACTTATGGATTATATTAAGGATCATGGATTAGAGATTTAAAGTTATGTATTATTATGGATTATGGATGGATTATTATCAGTTTTCACATGTGATGGTTTTTATTGTTATGGATTAGACTATTATGAATTTTTATGTGATGTATTTATGGATTTATATGTTATGAAATGTTTTATGGATCCTGCTTATATATTATCGATTAGTCAGGGATTCTAGATTATGAATATGGATTAATGTTGAAAATGTATATGTTTGTGATTATGTGATTCATGATTTAATTAGACTATGGATTATGGATTATTTAAGGATTAAGATTTTATTAGGGTTTGTAAAATTTAATGCAATGTATTTATGATTTATGGATTATGGATATATCATTTTGAATTGTTTATAACTTTACAGATCATTAGATTTGGACATTTTTTTACTAGAAATTTTTGGCATTAATTTTTTAAAAGGCTTAGTTCCCTTTCATTGGCTCATACCATGACTCAAGGGAAACCCTTTAAAAGTGATGCACTTGCATCCTTAACCTAGTGATAATAGAAAGTCCTAACAAATTTAAGACAACTATGTTTAGGATCTAATTAATTTGATTTTAAGATATTATGAAAAATAAACAAGATCAAAATAATAATATATTTCCATCTTACACACCCAAAGCTAATGGTTAACCTAGAATACAAGTGTGCCAATCCATGTAGATTGATCAATATGGGAAGTCTACTAAATTAATAAAGTTAATCAATACAAGAATATTTATAGGAATTATTTATGCATGATATCCATCCCTTGAGAGAGTGGTCTATATATTAATAAATGAATTTTAAAATAGGTGTCCTTAGAGGGAGTAGTCTATGATTTTGATTTTTTACATAAATCTTACAGATTTAAAATAGTTGTCCTTAAAGGGAGCAATCTACTGATTTTGCTTTTATTTTACTTTCATAGGCATTTTAATTTTGATTTTGATCCCCATGAAATATTAATTTTATGGATTAACTGTTAGGTATCCTTGGATCATTTTGCAAAGCTATAATATATAAGATAAAACATTTATTCAAATGGAATTAGTGACAAGGAAAGATTTTAGGGAATAATGATTTGGAGCTTTTTCCATTCATAGCTGAAGCTTATCCAATTAGAGCATGATATGAATAGATCAAGAGTATTCATTTTTAAGGATAATAATAGGTATTATTACTGAATAACCACATGTCTCTAGATATCATTATCATGTATAATAATAATAGGGATATGAAACCTAAAAACTAAACCAAGCTGATGAAAGTGATTAGGATTGATTAGTAGTAGAAAGGATATAAATGCAATATATTAAGAGGGTCTCACTCTAAGTTTCCATCAAGAGAGGCTAAGTGATATGCCCCAAATCTATATTTATGGGTAATGATAAATGGTTCGAGCCAATTTGGAGTAAACTTTCCCCTATTGCTTTTTTCCATATTAGTTACATGTTGATTCTATTTTAAGACAAGAACAACAATGTTAAATTCAGTTCTTTTAAGTGTTTATTACAGTCACATTTAATTTTTTCTTGATATATATGTAGATGGTCAAGGGCAATGGATTGATGTTCATATAAGAGTTCAAGCTGGGCCAATCTTTCCTGATGAAAGTTTTCCTTAAAAATGATATCCTTTAGGGAGATGCAAAGGGATGGGATCTAAAGTTCAAGAGGAAGTGCAACTTTAGTACCATAGACTAGGGAGAAATGGGTAGCACCTATATGGGTTTGAATACTAGTATGATAAGCCCACAAGGAAAAGGAAACATGTAAGTCCCGATTTTGGCCTGCTTCATTTATTATTTTGGTTAAGATTTTGACTAGAGTCTTGTTAGATGCCTTGTGCTAACCATTATCTTGGGTATATTAAGGTGAGGAAATGATAAGATTAATGTTAAAATAATCATAAAGTTCTTGAGCCTTTTTATTCTTTAAAAAAATTCATTATATGTGATGAAGTTATGTGGGATGCCAAAGTGGCAAATGATATGTTGAGTAATGAATTCAAAAACTTTATCTACTTTGGTTGAGATAAAAATGAATAGCCTCTACCCACTTAGTAAAATACTCAGTGGTGGCAATGATAAACCCATGATGCTGGGATTATTTAGGATTGATATTTCTAATAAGATCAAGAACCCACTAAGAGAAAGGCTAAAAGTCTTGAGCAACCTATAAGGCTTGAATAGGGAGATGAGATAGGTTAGAATGCTGCTAACACTTGACACATTTATTAATTTATTCTCAACAATCTTGATTTAAAGTGGGACAATAATATCGCAACCCTAAGATTCTTTTAGTGATTGTTCAACCACTAAAATATCCCCCACATGATCCATCATGAGTGTTCGATATAGCAAGGGTAGCTTCTTAATTTTGAAGATAATGAAGAAGAATATCATCAAAACCATGTTTAAAATTACACCCTCATAGTATGACAAAATGGATGACATGATGTTGAAATGCTTGCTTAGCCTTTCTAGAGAGATTTGGAGTAATCCCCCTAGATAGATAATCAAATATCTAGGGATATCAAAGACTTGATGGATTCTCCTCCACACTATGGATGGATGGGAGGTTAGCTCAGGTAAAATAAGGTTGATTAATCTTATGAATAGAAACAAACAATTTTGACTCCTCAGATGGTGATGGAATAAAAAAGGCTAGGGAGGCCATAGTATCCACAAATTTTTTGGTCAATCAAGGGGTGGATTAGATCACATAATGTTGAAAGGTGGTAAGAAATTGATTAGATAAAGTTTTATACTTATGAAGAGTATCATTTTTACACTAATATATGCCTTTGAGTTAGTTAACTATGAGATAAGAGTCACCATAAATATTAAGTATTTAATACCCAAGGCTAAGGTGCTTTGGAGACCTATGATTAAAGCCTCATACTCTATTATGTTATTAGTATAATCAAAATCAATCTTAAAATAAAGAGGGATAGGTGTCCCCCAAGAAAAAATAAGATAATTCTATCTCCCCCACCACATTCACATTTGGATCCATCAAAGAAAAGAGTCATTCGACATTGTGGATCTAGGTGAGACATGGAAGCTATAAATTTATTTGGAAATTTACAATTAATAGGTTAACTATTAGGAAGGGGCACTTCAACAAGTTGATCAAAAATAATTTAACCTTTAACTAAATTTTGATGGATACATTCTAGATCAAATTTTGACAAAATCATAAGCCACATGGCCATTCATTGATTTTGATAAGGTTTGGAGTGCATAAACTTTAGGGGATTGGTGATTTTAATAATGAAAATTTTATGATTAAGGAGATAATATCACAGCTTAGTAGAGACAAAAACAAGAACTAGGCATAACTTCTCAGTATGAGATTAATGTGTCACATATTCCACAAGTATACGACTAATATAATACATAGCCTACTCTTTGTGATACTCATCATGATGGGCCAACATAGATCCAAAGGCATGGTCAGTGGCATAAATATATAATAAAAATGGATGTCCCTCTTTTGGAGGAGTGAGAACTGATGGTGAGATAAGGTAGATATTAAGAGATTAGAAAGCCTCTTGATAACTAGAGTCCCACTTAAAGTGGTTATCCTTTCTTAAAAGGTGATGGAAAGGTTGATAGTGAGTAGATAACTAGGATATAAAATGATGAATAGACTATAATTTACCTTGTAAATTAAAAAGCTTCTTGAGATTGGATGGAGGAGGAATTTCTAAGATGGATTTGATTTTAGTAGGGTTGACTTCTATCCCATGGATGGAGACAATAAAACTAAGGAGTTTACCTATCAATATTCCAAAAACACATTTCTTACAGTTTAGATAGACACAATATTAGATTAGGTAGTCAAAAAGAATATTTGTGATAGAAAGGTGGTCTTCTCATAACTTTAATTTATTAAGGAGGTCATCCACATAATCCTTGATAATATTATGGATAATATCATGAAATATGTAGGTCATAAATCTATTATAGGCATTTTTTTTAGGCTTAATGGCATAACATGATAGTAGAAAGTCCCCCAAAGAGTAATAAATGAGGTCTTATGTTGGTCTTCTAGTATGATAATAATCTAATTATACTTAGAAAAACCATCCATTAAGGAAAAAATTTTATAGCTAGAATTCAAATCAACTAACTAATCAATATTAGGAAGAGGGAAGTTATCCTTTAGCTAAGCTTGATGTCTCAAAAGTCAGTACAAAGGTGAAGTCCCCCCATAGGCTTCATTACAGAGATGGTTTTAGATTCCCATTGAGGGTAATTGATGGGTTGGATAAAATTAATAGATAGGGGGCATTATAGCTCTTATTTGATTAAGGGTGTAATGTGAGGATGCATTTTATGAAGTTTCTACTTCATAGGCTTAGCATTAGGAAATGTAACAATATTGTGAACAATAATATCAGGGTCAATATTAGCATATCCTCATAGGATCAAGCAAATGCTATGATATAATCTGATAGAAAGGTATCAAAATCTTGGTATTCTTATGGGTCTAAAAAGTAACTGACCTTAATTATTTGTGGATTATTAAGTTA